>JANAVB010013598.1:8620870-8846444 GCA_029216955.1 Iris pallida | reverse complement strand
AGCATTTCCCTTTGTCCTAGTAACGGAAAACTCAGTCCCAGCGATTGTACGTCCCAAGCTTTTCTTTCATCCATATTCGTACCGATAATGAAAGGCGTCCATTCTGTGCATGGGGCACTATGCCATAATTTGATTGTGGGGAGCATATTCTTGTAGCACGAATCCATAAGCATGGGCTCGGGCACCCCAGGTGGTAGCCTTAGGGCCGCCTGGCGGAAGCGCTCAATGTAAGCGTGTACAGGCTCTTTCTCCTTCTGGACAATTTTTATGATAGTAGATTTTGTCATTTCTTCCTCCTTCATAGAACCGAGCAAGAAAGAGATGCTTCAAATCGTCGAATGACAAGATACAATTATCGGGAGGCTATAAACCATTCATAGGCTACCCCCTGTAATGCCCCTACGAATGTATTCGTAAGTAGAGCATCGTCCTTTGGTAGATGCCCCATTACGGAGGCGACGTACCTCAAGTACTGACGAGGAGACTCCTTCGCATTGAAGGGTACGAGCGTCTATGGATTGTATTTAGGAGGATATATCATAGTATTCCATTCAGAGGGATATGGTTGCCGGATCTCCATCTTTTAGAGTGATTCTTGCTTTTCTCGGGTGTCAAAGCGAGCGTACAACTCCTTGAGAGCCTGATGCATGTCATTTGACATTGTGGGTCCTGTCGTTGATGGGGTAGACGACTGTGGTAGTGCTTAGTTTATGACAGAAGACGGCACATGCGGAGGTGCATTGGACTCCCTATTCATTCTCGGGTCTTGATTTGCTGGAGTAGAAGTGTTGGATGTCAATTATCCTTGATCTTCAGGACCACAGAAGTCAAGGCTTGTATGGTCTCATTTAACGTATTCAAGCCCGTCTCAAGGGATTCAATATGTTATTGATGGTAGGATCCTTCGCTGCTTCCCGTGTTGTCACCTTCGGCCATGTAAACGAATATCAGGTAGGAGAAAATAGAGGGTACCATAGATCTTTCGCTCTCCGACTCGGACCCTTGAGTTTGCCTTTCTAAGGGTAGACGAGTAGGTTGCAATCGTCCTCTAACTCGAAGCAGTTGCTACCCCCATCTTGCTGATACCTTACATTTTCGGAGGCATCTGTGTCAGTCCTGCACACATCTTCGCCCGGTTGGAACAAAGGGTTGTCATGGATTGTAAGGAGTTGGCTACCCCCAGCCTATGCTGTCGTTGAAGTGACAGTTCCTTGTGATAAGGGTTTGGTCTTGGCAAGTGTATGTTGGAACACACCCGTACAGGGCACCGCCAGTTTGCTGCCACTAGGTCGACCTTTAAATTTGTTAGCCGAGACGGGCGGATTCTTGGATTGCTTCTTGAGGGATGGCGACCCCCAGGCGGTGATGCATGAAGCAACTAGGAGTTCATTTTCTTCTGCACTTGGAAATCTTTTACCGTGTCTGTGCTGTACAGTTACCAGTTGTAGTCGTTAGAAAATGGACAGCCTCTTTAGTGGCAATGTTGCTGTTTAGTGGCAACAACAGTAGATGGTGATGTTGGCACAAGTGTGCCTTGAGACAGACGGGTTGTGCACAGCAAAGTCTTCCCTCGTCTTGTGCGTGTGAGAGATCACATTGCGCATGTCAGAAGTTCCCACATCTATATTCATTTCGTGCACGCATGTACACCGCACACATGAGTGAAGATGTGAAGGTAGCTTCCCTCTTCCCAGTTCCTACGCGTGAGACACGCTTAGGTCTTGGTCAGAGAGTTGCTTGTGAGGTAGACTCACTTCATGCTTACAGTAATGCTGCTCGCATGAGTCCGTCCCCATAGTATACGCCCTCTGGCTTGAATCATGCGCATGCACGTTCAAGTGATAGGGGGTCTTATTGGTCGAGGCATCGAAGCACTCAAACCAATTTTTTACAGTTTTTCTTCGGATGTGCGCGTGACTGTCAACGTATGCCTTTGGTCAGCTGTGGGCGTAGCACGTTGGTTGCTCGAATCGCATGCATCCTTGGACTTTTTCCTACTACCTCTGGAAGGTGCATAGTATTCAGAGTCCAACATGGTGATCAACGTAGCACGTTGGTCGCACAAGGCACGTGCTGACTTGGATTTCTTCGTACTATCCCTAGGAGGTACATAGCATTTAGAATCCAACATGTGTTGGCGTAGCACGTTCATCGCGCAAGGCGTGTGCTGCTTTGGATTTTTTGTGCTATTTCTAAAATGTGCATAGAGTTCAGAATCCAACATAGCCTTGCTTGCAAAGAACACAAAGTTTTATTACAAACTAAAAAAAGGAGTACAGGAGTACAATTGATTTATGGGGAAGTACAACTATAGGAATCTGATCAGAAGACGATCATTTTATCCTTTCAACGATGTGATATCGAAGACACGAGCCTCTGGAAGATGCAACAGCACTTTGTAGAAGATTATGATCACTCTTGATGATTTGCGACTGATTTGAAACCCTATTTATAGAGTTCACAAAATAACTGTTTTAGTAGTTATTCTGGATTGCGTGCGCTTCAGGTTGCACGCATCTTGTTCATTGTACGAACGGTTTATACTAACTGTTGTAGACGCGTGGCATCATTTGATTGAGATGCACGTGGTTGTGAACAATGTAGTAGGCACGTTCTGCGAAGTTAGTAGCTTGTGCGCCATGTCACTCTGTTCTGAATACATTTGATCACTTTGTGCGGGCTTCATCAGGTTACGCGTGGGCACAATGTAACAACCTGTACGAGCAGTTTGCACCAACTGCTGTAGATGTATGGCATTGTTTGATTAGATGCGTGTGGTCGTGGGCAGTATAGTGGACACGCTCTGCGAAGTTGATGGCTTGCTCACCACGTTACCCTGTTTAAAATAAGAGCACAACTCAATGACCAACGCCTTTTGACTAGGTCTTCTGTGTTGTACTGTTTAATCTTCATGCCATTTAGTGACTTGTGCGAACCAGTTGTCGGCATTAATTGTATACTGACAAAATCTCCTCGAGCGTCGCGTTGTGCGGGATTCGAATGGATTTTCCTTAATCTTTGTACTGTCAGTTATCAGGAAATGATGATGTCGTTACAGCTTATCACGAAGTGCGCCACGTGGCTCTCCGGGCACCATAACTCCAGCTCAACCTGGCGTTAGCGCAGTCTGATGCTGCGCAAGTTGATGACCCGGCGCAACTTGATTGCTTTGGCGCCATCAGATGTTTGAAGGCTTTAATGAGTGGCGCCTCTTAATTTTTAGGCTCTATAAGACCCCATTCAAAGTTTTCGAAACTTGAAAATACTTTAAAGTTTTGAAATACTTTGAATTATACTAGTTTTGCTTGGATTGCGCCAGTCAATGTTTAACTGTCATAATAAATTTCTTCTCGAAAACATTCGATCTCCTCTTTGTCTTCCCGAGTTTTATTAATGATGTTCGGTTTCCCAAGGGGAATATGAAGCGTTGTTGGTTATATATATATATATATATATATATATATATATATATATATATATATATTTGGTTGGTTATATATATATATAGATGTCCTTGTACTCATTTCTCACTTCTGTACTTCTATGGCACCTAAGAAGAAAGAGATGGCGATCGGTGTTAACACCAAAGTAAAAGCTCAGGGGACAAGGCCTAACACTGTGCCTACAATCTTGTCCGAGGCTAACCAATCACTTTGTGCAAATAATCTCTTAGAAAGCTTTGGATTGACCCCAGCAGTCTTTGGTCCTTTGTCTTCTTCTGAAGAGCACGGTGACGCAGAAGGATTTCTTCGTCTGATGCATCGTTCAGGGATTCAAGATATGCGCGAGTTGGGTGCTTCTCTTCGCCAAGATGGTAAAGAAGACGAGAATAAGTAATAGTTTTTGTAGGGGTGCCATTTTTTTTTTGTCTTTTGCATGATTCATTTTATAGGGACTTGTTTTCCCTCTTCTTATGTAAGAAAAAGAATGGGAAATTTATTTCTGGCGCCCTTCTGCAAACCTTTTCGTGTGATCTGCTTAGTGGCGCGTGCCGATGCGCCATTTTGACCAACTCAAATATTCACTGTTTTCAGAAGAACACGTGGCAGTCTTCGTGTGGTTTGAGCACCTTTCGTTTAAGTCTTTCCCGAGATAGGCTCCTAGAATGACGCGCTTGTTCTCATCTTTCAAACTCTTTAAATAGCTAATATGAGACATCAAAAATGTCCATGAACGCTTCCTTTTTATTTCTTCCTTCTGTTGATGGTGATGGTTCTTCGCAGAATCCCCTTGGCGGTCAAGAGTTCAATGTTTGTGAGCCTTTCTGTGCCACCAAAATTTAAATTTGTTCTTCTGCATACTGCATCTTCGGATGTTGGTTTGCTGTACTTTACATCATCGACGAGCTTCCGCCTAAACATAGTTGATTTTGATGGTAAGTTCCAACAAAGAACCAGTAGTTTCTATACATGAGCGTCATTCATGAATTGTGTTTAACTTGCGCCGCTTTATACAAAAACTATTTTGAAGATAGGCGTTGATTTATAGAAATGAGGCGCATGTTGTAGACGTGCGCCTGAAATTCTGAGAAGAGATGTGCACTGCAATCTAGTGCCTAATTTCGGTCAGAAGCACATGTTGTAGACGTGCGCCTGAGATTCTAAGAAGAGGCGCACATTGCATCCCAGTGCCTGACTTCGGTCAGAGGCACATGTTGTAGATGTGCGCCTGAGATTCTGATGATATGCGCCTGTTTGATCAAAGACGCACAGTTTGATATATTTTGCTAACTCTTCTTTCTTTGTTGATATTTGCAGAAATGTGGTTGGCAAGCTTCTTCAGAACTGGCATTGGCTACTTGGATGTTGTGGGGAGCATTCTTCTGACACTCACATCAGACAGCTCATGTGATTCTGACGCTCAAATCAGACAGCTCAGGACTCTTCATGTTCCAGAAGGGTCTTCCTCGGATAGTAGGAAGAGCCTTTATACATGAGAGTTGGACGATGGAGAGACAGAATTAGGAATCGTATCACGAAGGTGATCTCATTCCTAGTTCTCATGACGGACTGTCTCCTCTCCACCAGTTGTATTGTAACACCCAGTTTTCCAGATGAGGGTAATTTTGAAATTTTATAATTATAATTATTATTTAATGATATTTATTTCATATTATGATTTTTAGTGATTTTTAAATTATTTTAAACTATTTAAATTCATGACTTGTGGTTTTGACGTTTTGCTAGTGAAACCCTAGAGACTGTTTGACCTAGAGCCTAACCATGTGATTATAATATTTTAATGTCATTTTTGGCCTAAGGATATTTTTGCATTTGACCTTTTTGAATTATTTTGATATCATTTATTATTTATGATATTGTTTTGGGGTTATTTGAGTCGGGTTCGAATTTCAACTCAATCCGACTTGAAACGGGGACCCGGGGGTAGTTTGACTCTAGTGGGACCCACACACTAGTTAGGCATGGCCCACATAATATTAAATTTAGTCCACATGATAGAAATATTTTAGTTAGAGGTTAGAATAATTATTATGGATAAGGTTAGTGTGATTAGAGACTTTAGAATGACTAATTTAGCCCCAACCAATTAGCCCTTTCCTAATACTCATAGAATAGGTTAGTGGGGGCATTTTGGACCTTACCATAATAGGACAAATAGCCCCATATGGCCAGCTACTTTGGGAGAGGATATGCTCAAGTTTATTTCTTTATTCTCATCCACACTTCTCTCTTGTTCTTCCCCAAATTCCTAGAGAGCAATCCCTAGCAATTTCTCCACCAAATCCTTCTATTTCGCCACCAAATCTTCTTTCCTTCTCCATTCTAGCCAAGGAGGAAGCTACCCAAGTTTGGGAGGATTCGGAGCTCGTTCGTGTCCTTTTGGAATCTCTACGTGTCGTGTCGCTCCGGGAAGACTTCTCTTCGATTCGATCTACCGGGAGGTATAAATCCCTTCTCCTTTTCATTTCCTCATGCATATAGGTCTATTTTGAACCATAGGAATGGCCCCCATGGTTGCATCTCCATTTGTGTCCATTTCGTGTCTATTTGGAGGTCATAGGAGTGTCCTTTGTGTTGTGGTTGTGTCCATGTGGGAAAATCCAAATTTGGACACACTATGTGTTGTTGTTATGTATGAATATGACATGTTTAATCTCATATTTTTGTATTGGAGATGTGTTCTATAGTGTCTCATATATATATATTAGTGTAGAGAGTGAGTTCTTGATATATTATGTTATATACTTGTGTTCTTTTGTCTCAAACTACCCAAATCCGTCATGATTTTTATCCACGTTTTTAATTTAGCCCTAATTTAGAAATGTCATAACTTCTATCTCAAAGCTCGGTTTAATCTCTCGTTTTTTTAAAAGAAGCGTATTGAAGTTAGCTTTCCAAAAACATGTATTAATAGGCCTAATTCTTTATGTAACTTTCTGAAGAATTATTTGAGTGTCAGCTGTACGAAAGATAAACGCGTTCTCGGTGTTTTTGCGATTTCGGGAGTTTTCGAAAACGAAAACGCGATCCGTTTGAAGTTTCGGAAAGCTAACATATAGATCTATAACATACTTTAATCCTAGATTTTAATTCATGCTGAGATGGTACAGTATTGATTATTAGTAGGAGTTACTATTCGGCATATGCATTTTGTGCACCCTTGTGTGTAATATAATGTTCTATTTGATTTTAACCCATGTTAATGTATATATATTATGTAATTAAATAGAGAATACAAGCATGAGTAAATGTTTAAATAAATGATGTATGAGGTGTAAGTATCCTATCTAATGTAAGCATGTATAAGTATGGCTTGTAATGAATATGTAGGTTCCATAGTATGTAATGTATGGTGCATATAGTGGTGCAAGAGAATAAATGAATGATGAATGAATGCAAGCATGAATGTAATGTAATAATAGATGTAATATATGTAGCCTTGTTAGGAATAAAATTGGAATTTAGTTTTGTTTCACTAAATAAGAGATACATGAGAACTCATATATGTGAATGTTAACTTCCTATTGACACTTTGCTACACAACTGTCATGCCTCACTATCACTCCACACACAATGCACACTACACTATATAACCCTCACACCCTCACTCATTGACACTCTCACTCACACATTGTCTAACACTCATTCCATGATAACACACACATGTTCTTGTGCACTTTCATGACACACACACACACACCCATGAACACTTACACATGCTCTCTCTCTCTCTCCTCTCTCTATATATATATATATATTATATATATATATATATTATATATATATATACATGGCTAAATGTGTTAATGTGGAAAATAGAGTTTTCCTATAGTTATATATACATATATGTGATATAGGGCCTAGTGTTGAATTCTTTTCATGTACACCTCCATATTCACACACACATAGCTTTACATGTTAGCTTCTTTCTCTTATGTATAATATTGAACGTGATGGCTTGTGTTTGGCTTGTATAGCCTTGTGATTGGTGTGTGATTGCTAGACTAGGCTTGGTTAGGCCAAGTGAGACTTATTAGACTTGTTGGGCTAGGATTTGACCTAGTTGACCTAGTTTGACTAGTCTAGTTGACTGGAGTTGACCAAGTGTTGACTTTAGTCTAGTTTGACCTAGACAGCATGCAGATGCATTGTAGATTATATTTATCATTCCTGTGTACATCTTGACGTGTTGCTCTAACTAGGAGTCAGGTACCTCATCTCGGACAGTACATTTACTTCAGACATTCAGATATGAGGCGAGTACATTCTCTGACCGTTTCATACTTGTCTGGATTTATATTCTTGCTCTAGATTACTGTACTTGATGCTGACACGATCATTATCACGGATTGGTACTATACGGATCTTCTTCTGAGATGTTATCTCCTTGTATTCACTAAATATATATTGTGATGTGCGTTTCACTTACATATTGTATTTATTGAATACCCATATCCTTGTATATCCTTGTGCATATTGTACTCTCAGTACATGAGTCCCAGGGATAGACCATTGTACAACTATTGTATAACATTGTACATCTATTGTATAATATTGTACATCCATTGTATAACATTGTACATCATTGTATAATATTGTACATCTATTGTATAATCTTGTACATCTATTGTATAACATTGTACACTATTGTGCAAGATAACGTAACCGAGTAGATCCTTGTGTATTGATTTGGGGGGGGGAGTAGAATTGGTTATGTAATCAAATCCTATTGTACAACATTGTATATGTCTATTGTACACCCAGACAATGGAGTTACCATTGCATTTTTCTAGACCGTTTACATAACCATATTGTACTCTAAATCACAGTAGGCTTACAGTTCTTATTTATCATATTTAGATATTTCATGTTATCAAATCTCTACTATTTTTCATATACTTCTTACTTTCAGCGTTTATGTACCTTACTCTATTGCATGCTTTATATTTCCGAACATGATATGAACTGCGTGAGATGTTTTGTGCTCGCTCCGTCCTGACTGGACTGTTGAAAATTTTACAGAGGATGATGAGGCACCCTGCACCCTTACTTGGAGTTTGCCTAGTTGACACTCGCGACCTAGACCCCAGGGGAGGTTCAGGCAGCTGCTGAGGACGATACCTTGCTTAGTATAGATAGTTTAGACTTTTTCTTTTATGTTTAGTTGTTGTTCTTGATTCAGAGTTTATATATTGTAGAGATGTTGAGACTTGTATTTCATTTTGTTGTACCTCGGTTGAGGATTCTCTTATCTATTTTATCGTGCCATATTCTATCTCTAGATTGTGATTGAGTTGTACCTTGTGTTGGCCTCCTTATAGAGAGCATTCATATTATGTTAGTTATAGTTCATGACCTAGAACAGTATTTACCGCCGACACTGTGGCGTAGGCTGGGCGTTGTTACGCTCTCGTACCCTCACAGTGGGTACGGGTCATGACATGTATTGACAGCAGCTTATCTTTGAGCTATTGTACTCTGGGGTTCTCCTCTCATCTTTCAGAGAGAGAAGACCAGAGTTAGTTCCATTGTCTTGCTCGTTGCTTCAGGCCGAGACGACAAGGAACTGGCATTAACAAAAAGATCCAAAGATGTAATAGATCTCCATTAAGATTTAGAATAAAAATCCGAGATGTAATAGATTTCCATTAAGATGTAACCATGTTTTCCAAGAAGAAATAAAGAATGATTTTCTCTTCTCTATGATTTGATTTGTTGTGATGATATAGAAAATAGAATCCAGAGGTAATGTGGACATGAACTCATTTTTCTATAAATGATCTTTTAAGTCTGCTAGGACTTAAAGACAGAATATCGTGTCTAAAAAGACAATATCTGGATTTATCATAAAGAAAAGACGTCTTTTAAAAACAGCTGGGTTTTCCAAAGACAGAATTGGTGATTTGGACAGACTTCATGAAAATTTATTAAATATAGGCCTATTCCCGCAATGAAGTAAAGATGAAAAGACAGATCGAACAGCATGCCTTTTCAAGAAAAGGTTGCTTCGATTCGCGAGACAGAATGTTTAGCTTTTTCTGTCTATAAATAGGGTGGAACTTCTCTGAGAGCATCTTTCACCCCTTTTCTTTCCTTTGCAAAATGTCTTCAGAAGAAATGCCTAAGGAGACGGGAGTTATCCCAAAGATCGAAGCTGCCCTCGCCACTCCTTCCGATGAGCCTTCATCACCTACTCAGCTAGAAGTTGGGCAAAACTCGACTATTCTTGGAGAGAAACGGGATATCCTTGTCGAACTGGTGGAGCCTGGGAATACTGTCAAGGAAGAAGCTCTGAGGAAGGCTGTCTGTGAACTGCTGGTGTCATCAGGAAATGATGTCTTTGAGCTTCTTGCAAAATTTGTCTTCAATCAGGAGGGCCCCGGTCCTCGTTGATTTTTATGTATTTCCTTCTGTTTAAGTTTATGCAAATAATAATAAAAAAGAAAGGAATTTTATTCACATTCTGAGTCTCTGTGTTGACATTTCCTCTTTCTCTTCAAACATAATATTTCTTGAAAAATTTGCCATTAATTGGCATCATGGCAACTCGACCATCCATACCAGTCAATTGATAAGCTCCGTTGGAGAAAACTTTACTTACAACATAAGGTCCTTCCCATTTCGCTTCAAATTTGCCTTCTCTCATATGCGTCATAGTCATAGGACGTCTAATGGTTAGAACTAGCTCTCCTTTTTGAAATGTTCGGACTTTGACTTCACGGTTGAAGGCTTTTGATAGACGAGCTTGGTATAACTCAATATGTTGTTGAGCTCGGAGCCATTTCTCGTCAAGCGCTTCAAGCTCCTGAAGTCTTAGGCGATCATTGTTTTGGTTGTGAGTTCATTGGCAATGGTAATCCTTAGGGAAGGGATCTGGATTTCCAATGGTAAGACAGCCTCGTATCCATACACCAAAGAGAAGGGTGTGCATCCTGTAGGAGTACGTATAGTAGTACGGTAAGCCCATAGACATTCTCCAAGCTTCTCACTCCAGTTTTATTTATTGGTAGAAACAAACTTCTAGAGGAGTTTGATGATGGTCTTGTTAAATGCATCTGCCAATCCGTTAGCCGTAGGATTATAAGCTGTAGAAGAATATTATTGATCCAGTTGTCATCGCAGAATCGGGTGAACTTCTGACTGTTGAATTGTGGCCCATTATCGTGAATAATTCGTCGAGGAACACGGAATCTATAAATCACATGATGCTTGATAAAGTTGATGACGCTGCTCATCTTGACCTCAATTAGAGGTATAGCTTCAGCCCATTTTGAGAAGTAATCAGTTATGGCTAATATGAACCAATGTCCTCGAGATGAAGGAGGGTTGATAGGACCAATGACATCCATTCTCCAAGCTTCAAAAGGCGATGATGCTGCTTTCGGATGAAGGAATTCTGATGGTTGATGAATGAAATCAGCATGAATTTGACATGCTCGGCACTTCCTTGCATACTCTATGGCATCAGATATCATCGAGGGCAAATAGTAGCCCATACGGCGAATACGATCCTGTAATTTAGGACCAGGCTGATGTGCACCACAAACACCATCATGAGCTTCACGAAGTATTTGTTTTTCTTCTTCTCCTGCAAGACAGCGTAGAAGTAAGCCGTCAAACGTTCGTCGGTAGAGTGTCTTTGTAGTATGATTATAATAAAATTTGAGTGATCGCCGACGAATTGTTGTAGCCACCATAGGGTCTTCAGGTAGGATATCATGGACTACGAAGTCTATGAAAGGAGTTCTCCAATCTTCATTGATGGCACAAATTTCAACTGAATTATTGAATTCTATGTTTGGGTCTTCAGTATTTAAGTTATTCTTGATACAAAATAACTCTTTATTAGTGATGACGACCATTTGTTGCCTTCTTACGGGAATTTCTAATACTGCTGCAAGATTAGCGAGTGCATCAACTTCTGTGTTACATGCTCGGTGTACATGTTCGATGAAGAAGCCCTTGAATGAAGAAGCCATCCTGATTGCCGCATCATGATATGGAACCAAATTTTGGTATCGAACTTCGTATATGCCTCTGACTTGATTGACAATCAGTTTGGAGTCTCCGTAAACTTCAAGATATTCAATATCTAATTGTTTAGCCAATTGGAGACCGATGAGCAGAGGATTATATTCAGCCATATTATTGGATCACGACTCATCTAAAGAATAAGCTCTTTGGATAGCTAACCCTTCTGGTGAGACGATGAAGATTCTGACTCCAGCAACAATATCACCTTTTGGTCCAATTCTGGATGCACTGTCAAAGAATAAATGCCAATAAGAATTTCTTCTGAAAACATGTTGGACTCCAAGGTTTCATCTGGAATCTCATCGTAGAGTTTAGATGTTTCGGGAACTGGATGAGCTGCCAGAAAGTCAGCAAGAGCTTGACCTTTAACAGACTTTTGTGGAACATAAACCATATCATATTGTGCTAACAATATGGCCTATGTTGCAAGCCTGGAATTGAGTGTACTGGGCTTCTTCCTCAGTACCCGGAAAGGGTTAACTCTAGAAATGACATGAATAGTTTGGCCAGTGATATAATGTCTCATCTTTGAATAGCAAACATCAAAGCTAGACATTATTTTTCTACTGGAGTGTACCGATGCTCAGCTCCAATCATCATGCGGCTAAGATAATAGATAATTTGTTCATGACCTTCTTTATTTTTCTGAGCTAATAAAGCACCAAGGAAATGGTCTATTGCTCAAACATACATCAGGAAGGATATGTAACGCCCCAGTCCCAAAATACGTAGGACTAGGAACGTAGACATGCCAGCCATATAATAAATATACATAAGCTGTAGAATGCAGTAGAACCATAACTAATCTCATCCACACAAATAAATGAATAAAAGATATTATATAATGATAATGAATTGTCTTGATACAATATGTTGGTCGGAGACAATCCACTACCTACAAGTAAAGGAAAAATACATGAGTAAAGAAATAAATTTGGCGAGCGAAGCAAAGACGATCCAAGTGCAATCATCCTCGTAGAGAAGCAATAATCATGGCTAGAGTTAGAACATCTGCGAAGGACAAAAGCACACATCTGGAGAGATAACCAGGTCCTCAGAAGGACGTAACAAGACACATAATATCATGCCATATAAACTGAATAAATATTGCTCAAATAAATAAGTCAATTGAATTTATAACATGGTCCAATACACACCTATTGAACGAGCGTACCATCCCCCCAACCAAATAAGGACAGGAGATGGTAAACTAATTCACGGTGACGTATCTTTCCATGCTATGAATCCAATATGGTATCCGAACCCCAACAAGATTCAATACCTTCTCATCGAAGTAGTAAGTCACACCTACAACCAAACAAGGATAAGATGTGACGAACTAATTCGCGACAAGTTATTGTTCCAAGTCACGGTCAGATACAAGTACCCAAACTAAAAGTACTCGTACCTAACGGATAAAGGAGCCTAACCGTTCTAAGTAAAATATAGTTAAGAACAATCCTTCCTACGTATGGGCCCTGGCTAAATAGGATCGGCATAGTCCCCCCTTGGGCACCAGAGGCCCCATCAGTAAAAGCATAACGTTTCGTAGAACGTCAGTGGCCGTCAGTAATCATGGGTCATCAGTCCCGTATCTCCAGCGGAGAATCCGGATCATAAGAAAAAGTGTATCGAAGTCCATACGCTAAGGAATTGTCCTCCCCCCAATGCCTACTCTGTTGTATCCACAACAGTAAACCTCTATAACCGCTAAGTCAAACTAAGCATGCAACCTCTATTAGCGGTTATTCCTATCGTACGGCTTGTACGTAGTGGTGGCCAGCTAATCACGCATGTTCGTATTCTACATGTGACATACAACTTCGTGGTACAACATGTCGAGGCCAATGAATGCAACACACAAGGTGGTCCCTTAAATCTAGGTTTAATGTGTAAGAAAAATAATACATAGCATGAAATATAAATGAACAGTAAGTTCTAACAGGTTATGCCATGTATCACAGTTTATTTTGCATAAAAAAAATAATGCATGAAATATGAGCTAAAATAAATAAACAGCAAATGGCAAGATGTCTTGCCTGGTAGGACGTCTGGTGTGCTGCGATGATCAAGGTGGCACGAACTGCGTCTTCGGTGCAACAACTATGCAAGGTGACCTCGGGTGGTGACATGGACGGTTCCATTGGGTCCAAAAGGGTCAATTTAGTTAGGGTCGACAGGAGGAAGGACAAAATTGGCGAGGGAATAGTAATAATGGGCTTGGTCACGGGTTGGAGAAAAAATCAAAGAAAGTTGGAAAAATAAATAACAATATATACAAATTTTTGAAAGATATTTATAATAGCTAAAACTAGTTTCATGAGTCAAAGATATCCATAGTAAAATACTTAAAGTTAGAAGGCTATTTATAATACTCGAAAATATATTCTTATTAGCTAAAAATAGTTTTTTTAGGTAAATACTTGAAAAATAATAAAACTGTTTTTAGACAGAAACTCTAAGTTCGTCAAAATATAAAAAAAAATTACGTAGAAAGTTATATATAAATATTTTGAAGCGGCTTAAATTTATAATATAATTTGGTAACAAATTGTATACATTTAGAAAAATATTTTTAAAAAGAAGAATATAACATCTTAGAAATTGACTTAGGCCAAACAATATCGTAGGATCATAAAATCATAGAAAAACTAATCTAAAAATTTTATAGACCTCAAACCTATTTTTATCACTTCAAATTTTGAAAATATTATCTATATATATTTTAACAAATAATAAAATAAGAATGATAATAATCAGTAAATAATCAAAATACATAATGCCAAAAAATAAATAAGTTAATCACTAATGTAAAGGAAATAAAAATAAAAAAATAAACAATAAACAAAAAGTTCTGTTCTCCAAAAAAGAAAGAGAAAGTGAACAAACAAAAGAATAATCAAGCCAAAAATACACCACATAAAATCAAGCCAAAATAATTTAGTCCTTTCCTTCTCCCGAGCAGTGAAGAAAGGAGAGAGAGAGCAATTGAAATTAGAGAGAGAGAAAGTAAGCTGGAGTGTGGAGAAAATAAGCGGATGAGAGAGAGCGAGAGTAGAGCGGAGCTCGGCGGAAGAGAGAGGCGGTGAGCCAGCTCGGGGAGAGGCGCGGAGATCCGGCGGAAGCGGGGATCTCGTCGGGGCTCGGTGGTCGGAGGCGCGCGGCCAGAGCGGCGCACGCACGGCTCAGAGAGGGGTCTCGGCGGAGCGGTCGATGGGAGCGGGGCATGAAGGATCGGAGTGGGGTCGCAGCGCCGGACGGAGCTAGGGGTTCATGAGCTCGGGGAGCGCGTACGGCGGCGCAGCGCCGGAAGCGAGTGGCTGAGGAGAAGGAGAGGCAAGGGAGTGCTCAGGCGAGCGGCGGTCGGGTTCAGTCGAGGCGGCGTGACCGGATCTCGTGTTGGCGCACGTCCTGGGAAGGAGGCGGTGCGGCGCTGATGGCCAGGCGGGGACTCGCCGACGGGGTGCGGCGGTCTAGACGCGGTGGCCCGATGACCGGAGGTGAGTTTAGGGTTTGGGTTTTTAATGTCTTCTTATTCTCGATGGTGGTGGCGGCCGTTTGGCTGGTGGTGGTGTTGATGGCCGGGTGTGTGGTCGTGGGCGCGAGGAAGGGAAGTCGAGGCTGCGATGGGTGTGTCGAGGGGGAGGGTGCTGGGACTGGCCGATAGAACTTGTCGAAAATAGGGCGGTGGTGGTCGGGATCCGTAAGTAGGAGGTGGTGGTCTTTGGTGATGATGGTGATGGTGTCGATTGAGGGTTTTTGGAAGGGAGTCGTTGGAGTGGCGGAGACGCCGAAGGGACAGGGACGGGGCTCGACGACGCCGAAGAGACAGGGACGGGGCTCGACGACGGCGATGATGCGGGGTTTCTGGAGAAGTGGCTCCGACCAGATTTTAGGATTAGGTATAGGTTTAAAGTTAGGGCTAGGGTTAGTGCTAGGTTAGGAATTCGATAGTGTCGGGGTTGTCGACATGAGGGGGATACGATGTATACGTAAAAAGATGGAATAAGAATTTTGGATGGTCACAGACACGATGCACGCACACTTTTGGATGGAGGATATTTGTGGAGTAAAGGAATTTATGGAGGAGTACTTGCCTATTTATAGGATGTGGGAATTCCCAGTTGGATAGGATTAGAAAAAGATTTAAAACCCAATTAGATAATTCACTCTATAATTTAATATCAATCAAATCTAAATCTAAATACAAATCTCATTTAAATCTAATTAAATTATATCCCTTTAGTTTAAAATCGAATAGGATAAATCAAATTTCAAATACTTAATTATTTAAATAAATTCAAAATTTCAAATCAAGGTTTAAATCGCCACAATAATTTCGAAATATATTTTCTAAAAATACTAATAATAATAATTTCGAAAATATATTTTTATTTACAAATAAACTCAATAAATATTTATGAAATATATATATGTATACGTGAATAATATTATTTATTATTAATAACTATTTTTACGAAAGACTTTTTATAAATAATAATTTAGAAACTTTGGTACGATAACAAAATAATTATTATGTATACTAATATATATATATATATAAAAAAATGGAAAATATTTTGTTTTCTAAAATATGTACGCTCGCACATATTCGCACTCGTCGAGCAAAATTCAAAAAATGAACTTTCGCGCACGACGTACAATACGACTATGCGACGTATAATACAAAATTTTTAAATCGGTACCAAATTTAATTAAAAAAATTGTAGAAATTTAGGGGTTTTATAGGATATTCCTGACACTTGAGGCACTAGAACTGGAGGGTTCATCAAGTACCGATTTATGTCTTCAAATGCTTGTTGACATTCTTCAGTCCAAATAAAGGATACACCTTCCTTCATGAGTTGAGTGAACGTTCTACAGCGTCCAGAGAGATTTGAGATGAATCTCCTGATGTACGCAAGCCGTCCCTGGAATCTTCATAGCTCTTTTAGGTTGCGTGGAGGGTGCATATCTTGAATGGCTTTGATTTTCTCAGGGTCAACGTGTACCTTTAGAGGTAATAACGAATCCAAGAAATTTGCCACTAGGGACTCCCAGAAATGACTTGGTGGTATTCATCTTAAGTTGATGCTGGCGCATTAGATCGAAAATAGTTCTCAAATCTTGAATATAGTCTTCCTTTAAATGACTTTTGACAACAATATCGTCAACATAGCATTCAACAGTCTTTCGTAAATGATCACAAAAAATGGTACTCATGGCCCGCTGATAAGTCGTACCAACGTTCTTAAGACCAAATGGTATGACAGTATAGCAATAGACTCCAAAAGAAGTACGGAAAGATGTATGTTTCTCATCTTCTGGATAATCTTGATTTGATTATATCTTGAGAATCCATCCATAAAGGACATACGTTCAAATTCGCAAGTATTATCAATCATGACATCAGTGATTGGGAGAGGGAATTCGTCTTTGGGACAAGCTTCATTAAGGTCTCTGAAGTCGATGCAGACCCGGACTTTTCCTATCTTCTTCAAAATTGGAACAACATTAGCCACCCAGTCTGGATGTTGTTCTTCTCTGATGAAATCGTAGGCAATGACTTTCTTGACTTCAGCTTCTATGGCATCCATCATGTCGGGTCAAAACCGACGTTGTTGTTGCTTAACTGGTTTCGTATTTGGCAAGATGTTGAGCTTGTAGGTAGAGATCTGAGGATCCAATCTCGACATATATCCATAGATCCAAGCAAATACATCAATATATTCTCTAATGAGCTGAATCAGTTCTTCTTTATCTGTTTTCGGAAGACTTTTGCTAACAAATATCAGTCTTGAAGAAGTTTCATCTCCAATATTGACTTGAACCAACTGATCTTCGGTAGGTGGCTCACGTTGCTCAAAGTGAAGCTTCCACTGAGTATCCATTCTTTGTGCCCAAGGATCAGATTCAGAAGCTTCGGCAATGTCTTCGTCGTCTTTCGAGAACTCGGCAGTCACCATATTGAAAGATAGAGTCACGCGATGGACGTGCCCTACACTAGTATCTGAATCCCATGAGATAGAATTAGAAGAGTTAGATCGCTCTTCTTCCTCGAATTCAGAGATTTTTGAGTCGTAGTTGGTGAAGTATAACCTAATCTCCGCTTCGTTTTGCCATAGTATTGTTGTGATTTTCCTTTTGGAGTAGGAATACGAATAGGAGTTCGCCTTCTTTTTCTGACATTGAGAAGCGACGTACGTTTTTCGTCGCTAAATACGTCGCAAATCATTTTTAGCGACGTATTTTCTGTATTTAGCGACGTCTCCTGACGTCGCTAATCTGGGTTATTTTAGTAGTCTCAATGTCAGAAAAAGAAGGCGAACTCCTATTCGTATTCCTACTCCAAAAGGAAAATCACAACAATACTATGGCAAAACGAAGCGGAGATTAGGTTATACTTCACCAACTACGACTCCAGAAATCTCTGAATCCGAGGAAGAAGAGCGATCTAACTCTTCTAATTCTATCTCATGGGATTCAGATACTAGTGTAGGGCACGTCCATCGCGTGACTCTATCTTTCAATATGGTGACTGCCGAGTTCTCGGAAGACGACGAAGACATTGCCGAAGCTTCTGAATCTGATCCTTGGGCACAAAGAATGGATACTCAGTGGAAGCTTCACTTTGAGCAACGTGAGCCACCTACCGAAGATCAGTTGGTTCAAGTCAATATTGGAGATGAAACTTCTTCAAGACTGATATTTGTTAGCAAAAGTCTCCCGAAAACAGATAAAGAAGAACTGATTCAGCTCATTAGAGAATACACTGATGTATTTGCTTGGATCTATGGATGCATGCCGAGATTGGATCCTCAGATCTCTACCTACAAGCTCAACATCTTGCCAAATACGAAACCAGTTAAGCAACAACAACGTCGATTTTGACCCGATATGATGGATGCCATAGAGGCTAAAGTCAAGAAAGTCATTGCCTACGATTTCATCAGAGAAGAACAACATCCAGACTGGGTGGCTAATGTTGTCCCAATTTTGAAGAAGATAGGAAAAGTTCGGGTCTGCATCGACTTCAGAGACCTTAATGAAGCTTGTCCCAAAGACGAATTCCCTCTCCCAATCACTGATGTCATGATTGATAATACTTGTGAATTTGAACGTATGTCCTTTA
Organism: Iris pallida; assembly: GCA_029216955.1. Lineage (NCBI taxonomy): Eukaryota > Viridiplantae > Streptophyta > Magnoliopsida > Asparagales > Iridaceae > Iris > Iris pallida. Next base: position 8,827,817 of record JANAVB010013598.1, on the reverse strand, counting down.
TGGATGGATTCTCAAGATATAATCAAATCAAGATTATCCAGAAGATGAGAAACATATATCTTTTCGTACTTCTTTTGGAGTCTATTGCTATACTGTCATGCTATTTGGTCTTAAGAACGTTGGTACGACTTATCAGCGGGCCATGAGTACCATTTTTTGTGATCATATATAGCGACGTAATTTTATGCCGTCGCTAAATTACGTTGCTAATAGATCATATTTTAGTAGTGGACCAGCTTTAAAATCATAGCCCATCTTTTGAATGATATGTTTTGATTGCTGACTATAACGACGTAGTTGAAGTCTTCCATTATCGTGATTTTCTTCTTCACTATCAAGTGTGATCTTCTGTTCCGTTCCTTTACTAAAAAGTATAAGAAGTTCATCTTTCTTCCTGGAAGAAACTAAGAAGAAGGAGTCCTGCATTGGCTCGAGCAATACTTTGTTTCGGGAAGCATAAACTGCTCCTATGGCAAGTGGTTCGAAGTTATCTAACATTTTTAAATAACATCGAGTATAATAAAAGACATTAGTATACTGTAAAAGAGATGCTACTTTATTGATTTGTACATCGTCATTTACAACATGATTCTTAGCCTTCACAGAAGGCTTAGTAAGGTTGATAACCAGAGGGGGAGAAGGAGAAGGAGGAGGTTTATTACAACGAAGGTCGATAACAAGAGGCTCAGAAGAGGTTAGCTCCCTTTGCCCTTTTCCACAGCAGGAGGTTGTTTGTTATGAGAGGAAAGATGTATGGTCAATGTCTGAGAGGAAGAAGGACAAATAGTACGTCCTTTGATGGGGATCACGAGAACATCTTTTGAAGTATGTTTCTGGTCTTTCTCACTATCCATTGCCAATACAACTTTCATGAACGCCTCTTTGTACATTCGAGAGTCCGTAAAATATGCCTCAACCCTCCTGAAAGGATTCAGGTCGGCTACTTCCTTCTGGACTTCTCCATTGGCATCCACATATTTGAAGCATTAATGTAAAGTGGATGGTACAATGTTGTGCTCATGTAGAAAGGGTCTTTCCAGCAAAGCATTATAAGAGCCATGATTGTCGATCACGTAGAAAGTAACCTTCGTACGTAGATTGCCTATTTGAACTTTTAGGCAAATCTTTTCCAAAGGTTCACTTCTCCCAGAATTGAATCCCAGGATTGTCGTGATGGTTGTGGAAAGATTGTGTAGATGAATCTTCAACGCATCTAGTAGAGTCTTTGGCATGATGTTGAGTGCAGACCCAGGATCGATCAAGATACGATTAACCTTTATGGTATCAACATACCCCGTAAAGTAGAGGGGTCGATCATGACGATTATCTTCTAACAGCATATTATCTTGTGTAAAGGTGATGTTTGGCATCAGTTCCATCACACTATGACAATGAAGGCATGTTATAGGCTCATCCTCTGGTTTCTTGAGAAGTGCTAAACAAGTATCGGCTTACGTTAAAGCTTCACTCAGTGTTTCTCGAGTCTCATTCGAAAGACGGAGTAGCTCAAATATTGACAATCTTGTCGGAGTATTTGTCAGTTGAGCCAGTATATCAAAGTTATATGGCTTCTCAAGTCCCAAGGTTGAAGTCTTCTTCAATACTTTGTCAAAACGGACAGGTTGTTTTCTTTTGTCGACTGTCGTCGGTTTGGGAAGAGTTGCTTCTATCGGGGGTGATAAAGTTGATGGATTATTGACAGCAGGAGAAGATGATGCTTGAGGAGCCTCTAGAGCTGGAGAAGGGTCTTCTTGACCTTCTGAGTAGTCTCTTAGGTAAGATTTTCCCAGACCTGGTACCAGTCAAGACTTCTTCCTCGGATACAGGTTCAAAGGATACCATATTGCAGTTCTTCGCCTGGATCTTGCTTCTGGAAGATTTCCTTCAACAAGATGGAGAGTTTGTCCAGTAACCCAAACCAACCCAAGATTGGTTGTGAGAAAGATAGAGAAAGAGGTACAGGAGACCCTTTTCTATGATTCAAACCAGAGGCCTCTTATAGATCATATCCCATCTTTGTCATGAGTTTACGAGATTGTAGACTGTACAGATGGAAAGCTGGTTGATATTTGGCATCTGATTTTGACAATGTTGTCTTATCAGTGGAAGAAGAAGAAGGATTATCTGCTGCCGGGATGAAGGTAGCAGTTAGAGGTGAAAGACAAGGCTCACCAAATGAAATCATGTGACATGATTTATTTTTAGTGGCCTTCTTGGACTTGGTAGAAAAAGATGGTGTTTCAAAGTCTGCCATTAAATTTGGATAGATCCATATGATCTCCCATTTATCAGTAGACAGAGAAACAAGACCATATGTCTATGCTGGTAGAAGATTGACAATCTCCAGAGTAGTTCTTGGAATAGGGACAACGCCGTCTTGCACAAGTTGAGCTGGAAAATCTTCAAACTGTAAAGAGACGACATTAGCCGTTACAGTTTTCTCGTCTGGCTGGAGAGTAATTGTACCAGAATTGACCATCTCTTGAATTTTACCCTTGAGCACATAGTACGCTCGAGTTGGATGTCCAATAAACCTGTGGTAAACACAATATTTAGGATGGTCAGTCTTACCAACTTCATCTGGCCTTTTAGGTTCTGACAGTTGGAGTTTGTTGCTCTTGATGAGGCAATCAAAGATACTCATGATGTTATCTTCATCGAAGGAGTATTCTTCTTTGGGACGAGATGCCCGTTGTGGTGGTGCTGAAGAGGTAGATGTTGGTTGATTTACATTGATGGCCAGGGCTTCTTTGCCTTTGAGGTTAATGGCCAAAGTCTCCTTGCTCTTACGATTATTTTGTCGACCATTATTATTTGGTGCAGCACATTCTTCTTTGTCAGGATTAGGCATTTAAATGCCTAATTGCTTGAATTTGTCAGTGCTTTCTTCTGCGGCTTTGGCATTCAATATAAAAGAAGGCCAATCCTGGAACTGTGTTGATCCTGTCCATATGTTGATTATAGGCAACAGGTTTGATTTGCAAGTGTCTATAGTCAGTGCATCTGGAGTTCCGAGAGGCATTTTGAGTGCTTCACGGTGGAACCGTTCGATGAAACGTTCAGTCATTTTATTATATCGTTGTTTGATTTTGATGAGAGCAGACATAGTCATGTCGTTGGTTCCCTCATAAAATCGTTCCAAGAATATTTCTTTGAAGCCAGCAAAAGAGGTTATACACCCATCTGGTAAACTATGATACCAGTCATATGCTGCACCAGATAAACAGCCAACAAATACTCTGGTAAGAAGAGCATCATTTGGTTGGAGTTGATCAGTCATTACTTCAAAGTGGTTGAGGTATTGACTTGGAGTCGTGCTGCCATCAAACGACATAATAGTAGAGGATTTGTATTTAGGAGGAAATTGGACCTCTTTTTATTCTATGGGATAGGGTTGTTTGATCCCAAACTTTTGCAGGCCATCCTTCTGTTTGAAAGCTTCAAATTAAGTACGTAAAAGCTTTACGGCCTCATTGGTATCTCTTGTTAACTGTGGAGTAGTGGATTGATTCAATGTGTTAGGAGGGGGTACCGCATGATAAGTACCACCCTCTGCACCAGATTGACTTGGAATAGCCTATGCAGGAATGGAAGCAGTGTGAGGAGATTGTACCCCCAGATCAATATTGGTAGGAATTGATGTTGTCACAGGTTCTTGAGTCGAAATCAGATTCGCGACTGGTGGAACTGTATGTTATGTCGTAATCACAGCATGCATGCCTGCCATCATCTCAGCCATATTCTTTAAACTAGCCTCCAAAGCAGCAATTTTCTGCTCTTGACTAAAAGAAGTGGAGGTCTTGATCTTCTGTGATGGCATAAGCAATCACTTCTCTAGCCTTTGAAGATGAGCTAGTAGAAAGAATGGTCCTTTCAGAACCTTCAATGTCAGCGTCAAAGTCACATAAAGAACTATCCTCAGAATAAGTGATAGGGGCATCTTTTTGACTGAAGGAATCTTGATTTGAATCAAGAAGATTCCTTTGACCGATTGTGTTTCGGCTTCTTGATCTAGTATATTGATATACTCCTTCACCGGATTCATGAATCCAATCTAAGTATTGCTGACTAGGATTACGGGACGTATTACGTCTTGGACGTTTTCCACCCCCAATGCTTCCAGATGCTATGTTGACAGAAGCATAGAGTAGTTCATCTTCGTCCACTAAGATTGATTCAGGAGTCTGAACATAATTCAAACGGTCAAATACGGACCGCTTGGCTGATTGACAGCAGCACTTGATGACAACTTCGTGATGGTGGTTGCAATGATGTTCTTGTTGATGGACCACCGTTGGACGGGATGGATTTGTAACCTTCCGCTTCTGTGTTAAGAGTTCACGGAGGTCACTAACAGGATGAAATGAAGTTGCAGGAACGTAGTCCTTGATGATATTCGGGACATGGTTCTTGTTCCTGAGGTGTCCTGTACCTTGAGTGTACAAGGACGTGCTAAGTTGGTTAGCATAAGTTATGAGATCTTTCACCTCAGAATTCTTCCTCTGGTGTAAGTTAGCAACTGGTGCGGGTTACGCTTGATGCATCTTGTGATTTCCTAAAGTTGAGCCTAATTGGCACCTGTTGATATAGGTACACAAATCTGACAGGGGAGCTGCTTATGTATCTACTTAAGATACTAGTAGTTTGCCTCGTCGGAATCTTAAAATACATAAGGCTGGTAGATCCTGCCCTGATCTCTTTGGAGTAGGCATGATGCCCCTTTTTATGGAAGGTTTGTTCTGAATGGAACTCTTTCCAATAGAGATTTAGTTGTCCATATTAAGGAGAGCAGTACTTACGATATGAGGAAAAGTTAAAGAACCTTTTTCTTGATTTAGTGATTTCTCACTAAGCTTCTAATTTGGTAGAAAAGAGTACTTCTCTTTACACTGGTGCACAAGTTCGTGCAGGTTGCCCCAAGGCATGAACCTGCACAAGTTGTGCTGAAGCATAAGCATGCATAAATTACGCCGAAGAAGAAAAAGCCAAAGGGTGCTTTCCTTTGGTTTGGACAGCAGCGTGCCGAGACAGATTCTTCTTTGATTTCAGGGTCAAAAAAGTAGAGGGATTAGCCAAAAGGCCGTTTCTCTTAGGTTGCGTCGAAACATTGATGGGCGCGAGTTGCACGGAGGCATAAACAAGTACAGGTTGCACCAAAAAAGAGAGGGCTGAAGAGTGCTTTCCCTTGGTTTGGATAGCAGTGTGTCGAGACAGGGTCTTCTTCAATTTTAGAATCAGAGAAGTGGAGGGATTAGCCAAAAGGCTGTTTCCCTTAGGTTACGCCGAAACATTGATGGGCGCAAGTTGCACAGAGACAGGAGATTGCGCCACCGAGGACTTAGGAGTCCAGACAGAGCATGTCTTGCTCATAACGGCGGCAGCAGTACGTTTGGCACCCCCAGCATTGATCATAGTCTCGTAGGCTGTCTGGTCGATTTTAATGACCAGGGTCATCTGCGTCTTGTCGATTGACGCGGTATCACATTGAGTTGTCACTTTCTCGTCGGAGGAGAAAGTCGTCCCCAGCAGAGTCGCTATTTTGTTTGCAAAGAACAAAATATTTTATTACAAACTAAAAAAAAGGAGTACAGGAGTACAATTGATTTCTGGGAAAGTACAACTATAGAAATCTGATCAGAAGACAATCACTTTATCCCTTGGACGATGTGATATCGAAGACACGAGCCTCTAGAGGATGCAACAGCACTTTGTAGAAGATTATGATCACTCTTGATGATTTGTGACTGATTTAAAACCCTATTTATAGAGTTCATGAAATAACTATTTTAGTAGTTATTCTGGATTGCGTGCGCTTTAGGTTGCGCGCCTCTTGTTTACTTGCACGAACGGTTTACACTAACTACTGTAGACACGTGGCATCGTTTAATTGAGATACAAGTGGTCGTGAGCAATGTAGTGGGCATATTCTGTGAATTTTGTGGCTTGTGTGCCACGTCACTCTGTTCTGAATAACATTTGATCACTTTGTGTGGGTTTTATCAGGCTGCGCGTGGGCACAATATAACAACCTGTACGAGCAGTTTGTACCAACTACTATAGATGCATGGCATCATTTAATTGAGATGCACGTGGCCGTGGACAGTGTAGTGGGCACGCTCAGCGAAGTTGATGGCTTGTGTGCCACGTCACCCTGTTTAAAATAAGAGTTAATCAACTGGCGCCAGTTTATCAGGCTGTGCATATGCGCAACTCAACGACCAGCGCCTTTTGACTAGGTCTTCTGTGTTGTATTGTTTAATCTTCGTGCCATTCAATGACTTACGTGAACCAGTTGTCAACATTAATTACATGCTGACAAAATTTCCTCGATCGCCGCATTGTGCGGGATTTTAATAGATTTTCCTTAATCTCCGTGTTGTCAGTTGTCAGAAAATGATGATGCCGTTACAGCTTCTCGAGGAAGTGCGCCATGTGGCTCTCCGCGTACCCTGACTCCAGTGCAACCTGGCGTTAGCGCAGTCTGATGCTGCGCAACTTGATTGGTTTGGTGCCATCAGATGTTTGAAGGCTTTAATGAGTGGCTCCTCTTAATTTTTAGGCTCTACAAGACTTACCAAAGAGGTAGACAATTCTGTCAAAAACACAGGTTCTACCATGCGCAGTCACCTTTGTGCGCGAGTGAGAAGCAGCGCCTTTCTTCCTGCATTGTGCTTTTGTCTGGCATACAATAAGGGAGCTGCGCTCTTCATTGTGCTTCTCAGCAACTGAAGTTGACTGAGGCAGTACAATAGCAGTGAGTGAAGGCGTCCTCGATGCTTCGCCATTCGGGGGGTTTTGGAGTACATCCTCCTCCGTCTTGCTGCTCGTCGCAGCAGCCTTGGGCACCCAAGTACGTCGAGTCTTCTTCGGCTTTACGAACCACTTCGAAGGGCTCAACTTTTTTCAGAGAGAAGATCTTCAAAAGCTTGTTGGTCGAAGCGTACGACCAGCATCTTTTGAGAAGACCCCAGCAAGTTGTTGTCGCATTGCATCATCACCTTTTCGTCGGAGGAGAAGGACTTTCCCAACAGAGTCGTCATTTTATTTGCCATGAACAAAATTTTGAAGAACTTTTGCATTTCAAACATTAAAAAAGAGTACAGAAGACTCCTAAACATGAGATCTAGGTACAAAAATTTCTAAAAAAGTATGACGGTAGAGATCGAGCACTACATCGGCTCCTTTACTCCATTGATGATCTGACGACGAACTAAACTTGGTCTAACTTTTTTATGCCTGTGAGTGGTACTCTGGATTACCAATCAAGAAGATGTCCAGTCATCCTGAATGAAGGAAGACTTACTGTATTCATAGGCGAGCTCATATACGATGTGCAAAGGGGATTTTGGCATACAGGAGCACTGCGCGCACGAGATTTTAGGAGAATCTATTATAACCGCACTATGGGGGTTGTTACTGAGCTGGCATATGGCAGTCTTTAGGATTCTCCGTTATCGAGATTTTGGACAGTTAGCATCCATCATCAATATGACCAAGTAAGTGACACGTGGTGTGTGACCATTGCTTGACGATCTTGCTCAGATAAAACTGAATAGATTTTGCTCCTATCAAAAGAACGGTAGTTTAAACAAACTGGATCCCAACCTTATCTCAGAGCGAAAATTTGAATAAACTGGATTCGGTTGTATCTGAAAAGATACGGTTGTTTAGACAAACTGAATCCAATTGTATCTTGAGGAGATATGACCGTTTGAACAAACTAGATGTGATTGTATCTGAAGAGATACGGCTACCATACTGGACATGTGGCATGATGCTATATTGTGGTGGAACTGTGCGCTATACGAGCTATACTTTTAGGGAGAGGTGGGGAGACTATGCTTTTGGGCGATCAGGAGACGGTGCTTCTGAGACGACGAAGTCGCTGTGCTTTTGGGCGACGGATGACCGCTATAGAGGAGTCGAAGTCACTATGATGCACTTCCAGGGAACCATGAAGGAGCTGTGCTTCTGAGAAGCTCTGGGAGATCAATGAAAACGTGAAGGGGTTGTGCTTCTTGGGAAGCTCTGAGAGATCAATGAAAAGTCATGCTTCTGGGTAACCATAAAGAAGCTGCACCTTTTGGAGTCTAGTGACTACTTTCAAAGTTGTCAAAGTCACTACGCTTTTGGATGACTATAAAGGAGCTGCACTTCTGGGTAACCATGAAGGAGTTGCGCTTTTGGGGAGAAAAGGTCTCTTTAATTGTTGAGTCAAAAGTCTCCTCAGTAGCTGAGTCAAAAATTTCTCTTTAATTGCTACCCCTTTGGAGGGCTCGATGAGTGGTGACTAAAAGCTTAGTCAAATGAATCCATTAAATGAGATTCATTGTGTTGAGTCATAGTTTATCATATTAATTTAGAGTCCTTTGATCGCTTGCCACGTGGTGTGTGGGTTGGACCATACAGCCTATATAAAGAGGAACTTTTGGGTAAGACTTTGCTCATAATTGCTTGACATTCCTCTGTCATGCTCGACCCCGACTTAGCTTCAAACGGCTATAGGCTTTGCATAAGTCGACTATTGGCTGTAGATCTTTTCATTCAAGGAAGTTGTAGTCTTATGGATGAACAAATTCAGAGTTTGGAGATGCACTTTGAGTGTGTGGGATGGGGGGTTCGAACCTGAACAACATCTTGGAGGTCTTCGAGGTCCAAGATACCGGGTTTGGATTGATTGCTAATCCGAAAAGCTGCAGGTTGTGCTATGTCCTGCTCAATAAATACTTTATTAGCCATATTGGAGTAGGAAAGTGTTGTGCTTCTGACAAGGAAGTGATTCACTTTGACGTTGCTGTTCTTTTGTGGACTGCGCGCTTTTGTGGACTATGCGCTTTTGAAGACTGCGCACTTGTAGGCTGTTATGCTGTGTGCTTTAGGTTTTGGTCTTTAGATGTAATCATGAAGAGTCTGTAATAGATTTTGTAAACATGATTTTTAGTAAAGAATTTTCTTTTATGCACTGTCTTTTGGTGGCCTGAGTTCTGGTGTGTGCAGCACCTTGACGCCTCATGCGCTTTTGTGTTATATGTGAAGCAACTAGTATCTTCTGTGCTTTTTGTAGATGTTGGGGTTTTTTATGCTTCTACACTAATGGCCACAAACATTTTCTTGGGTGGAAGAGAACGTCGAAGGGGTCATGAGAGCAGTGGTGGTTGACGCAAAAGTCGAGAAAAATTGGGTTTTGGTGAAGAGAGGGGGTTGGCTATGGGTGTCGGCCTAAGGCTTGGCCGTACAGGTTTGTAGGGGCTATGTAGGGTGTTGGAGGTTATGAGGAGAGAGGAATTAGGTTAGGGTTGAGTAGGTATTTATATTACAAGGGTTTGGGCTTCGGTTTGAACTAATTCGGTAGGATTTGGCCCTCCAAAGTATACTAATGGTAATATGTTTCCTGTTTTAGTGAGTTGTTTGACCAAGTCAAAGATTGGTGATATATTGCACATGGCTGCAATTTAATCTCTAAAATTCATTTAATCATATGTCTACTTGGTTTTGGTAATCTTAGATAGGCTCTAACTAGTAGGGTTGACTAGGTTAGGATCTTGATAGAATTTCTAGTCGAATTGAACCTGAAAATCAATTAATGAGTCTTATGTTCCATTTGCAAATAAATAGTACATGGGAACTCGATTGGATGGTTCACCCTAGGCATGTGCGTAGTAGACTCAAAATGGATCAAAATCATATATTGGGTCAAACGGTTTTGATCTATGTCGAGTCCCGAAATCAAGTTGGAAGTTTGGCCTAGAATTACGGTAAATGATCAAAATGGCCTAAGTTGACCCGAAGTTCTACAAAGTCAAAAGGATGTTGGAAAATAAATTGGATGGGACAAGATATATCAAATTGAAGGTGGACGTGTCTAAAATTCAAATATGGAATTGGATTTGAGAAATCGATATTTGTTGTGCTTCAAAAATCAAAACTACGGTAAAATACTACTATAGTCGTTATTGACTTAAAATATAGTTTAATATTAAAATATCCATATAAAATAATTAAAAATAAATTCTAAAAATTAGGGGGCTTATAGAGAAAGAGCAACAGGTTGTCACACCCCGACTCGAGAAATTATTCGTCCTAGCTTGATTTTACCGAATCAATCGTCCTCACTGGGGTATGATGTCATACGAGTCTGGAGTTGCACTCATACAAGGCAAGATGACATATTCTCAAAATGGTTATCTTTGATTCAGCATTTAGCAGCAAAAAAAACAAAGTGTACGAAACAATTATTTTTATTCGATAAGCAGCAGAATTAGAAAGGCTTAGCCCAAATAAATCATGCCAGATTGGCTTACAACACTCAAGTTCTCTCTTGTCCACAAAAGATTTAGTTGTTCCATACATTATATCTTGTATATCTCGGTCGCATCATTCTGATGGAAGTTCGGGCGTTAATGCGGTCGCACGCCTCAAAATGCTATGGCATTCCATGCCTCAGCATGTTCAAGCGAAGCTCCACCGCGGGCAATCCATTCTTTTCATCCTACATGCAATCTGGTGGGGGATTAGTACTAATCCTATCGCGTACTGATATTGACCCACTTTATCAAACCGACATTAAGTAATTTATTAATCATGCAGCTTAACTTGTAATCTTGCAATAATTTCTATAGGATCAGTTTTGTGGCGTATTAGAAAGCAGGTAAATCATGTATTTCATGGCAAGCTTGTTATCTTATTTCGTATAAGTAAGCAGGCAACCAATATCAATCTCATGTTGTTTCATGACTTCTTACCAACATCAATGCACTCACCCTTGCCCGATGAAAGGTGAATATGCCTACCATCTTTTCATGTCATGTTATAAGTTATCTTTGTGCAGGATCTCTATGTGACTGCACTTTCAGCTAACCGTTCTTTAATTATATGAAGGTCATTAGCGTCTCTGTGCCAAAATGGACTAACTTGTTTCTCTTCTCAAATTGGGTAACCCGGCGTCCTCTCCGTACGGATTATTGGCCCTGTATCCAAAGGATGCCGAACTTACCATTAATTTTGGCTTATCACACAGTAGAATATCACAAGTTATACCCAAAAGATGTGCACCAACAACGATTATCCATCCCTCCTAGGTCAAACGGTCCCGGTGCCCCGACATTTAACTCGTTTGAGGGAAATCACCACACACTCGTGCACGGGTAATATCTCAAGTCCATTCGACCAAGTAATATGTGTCTTACTCAAACAACCAAACATAGTTTGAGTCCAAAACTCAGACTTTGCATCATCTCGCATTACTCTTTCTTTCTATCTTCTCATATTCTTTGCACGATTTCATTCTTCCTTTTGATGTTACATCGCCTCGATTCAATGTCCAAGTGAATGACCCAAAGGTCCTACACATTTCAAGCCAACATGCCGCATTCGATAGTTATTTGATATCATTCGACTCGTGCATTCGATGCATGACTCGATTCGATCTTTCAATGTGCTAGCTAGACTTATGTTTATTTCCTCCGACTCGTGCCCCGAGGCACGTCTCAATATGGTACTCAATATTCTATGGCTCGTGCACTAGGGCACTCGCCTTGATATAGTCATTCAATGTTCTAGCCTTCTAACTCGTGCACGGGGGGCATGAAAGACTCGTGCACTGAGGCACTTGCTGATACAGTTTTCCCATATTTTTATAGCTTGTGCATCGAGGCACCGAGGCGCTCGCCTCTCGCCTAACCACACGGGCATCGTTGTAGAGTTATGTATATCGTACTCTGTACGAAAGTACTCATTCAGAATGATCATGATCCACGGCATAAGACTTTAATTAATGTAGGGACTATTAAGTTAAATAAAATAACTATTGCATGGAGAGAATGGATTCTCTAGTTCTGATATGACAGCCATCTTGGGATAATTAGTGCCCCGACATGCTGGCTGGTTCCCACGGATACTGCAAATCTGCCACACGGGCAGGGAGTGGTACCTGTTTATATTTTTCTGTATATTGATGAGGGGCGTCTCGCTGGGACACGTCTAATTTATGATTGGCGCAATTGATTATTAGATAGACTAGCCTTGCTTGTACATTGTAAGAACTGAGGAACCCCTTATTGTATATTTCTAAGGCAACTTGGAACTTACAGTTAGCAAGCCGTAGTAGTTGTATTGCTGTTTAAATTAATTTGATTGTGTACTGTACCTACTCTGTTAACTACTGAGATGATCATAATCTCCGGACATGACGGGTCAACTTATGTCCTTATTTGGTTGGAAAGTTGGCTTGAAGTGTCGTAATATTGTGTGAATCCCAGTAGCAAACAGAGACTTATTTATCATATTCTTAACTCTTATCACTTGTTCTAATTCTTCATGTCGTGCTCCCTTGTGGTACTTGCTATTTGAGGTCCAACCTCTCCGATTTTGCATGGCCAGATTTAGAGCCAGCTCCCGAGGACTCAGCTTACTTCTACCCCCAAGATGGTCAATACTACAGGGATGATCGCCGGAGGACACGAGTGGGTTCCTTGCTCCCCTGTTCGTTTTGCTACTTACTTTACTTTTGTCGCTTGGCACCGACATGTTAGTCGGACTATCTTACACTTACTATTACATAATTATAACTAAGTCAGACTGTAGCTGATAACGATTGTGTATACCTTGTTATATCATCTGGCTATGTTTTGTAAAACCATATCTCAAGAACATTTTGACTGAGTGTTTGGGACGTCATACTGCTTATTCTTACATGTTCTCTACTTACTATTTTTTATTGAATGATTGGGACAATAGAGGTTGAGTAAACCTAGTGAGACTTGTATGTAGTATGTACTCCCTTATCTTGTAGACAGCATTGATCGTATTATACGGTATTCATCTACCCGTAATACGTAGCTGGCTGAGTCATTCTCCCGCTCTCCGGTATTCTGGATCTGGGGCATGACAAGATTTTAGTGGTGGCCCATGCAGGTCTAATTTCAGACTTGTGGGGTGTTTTGATTTATAGGATGTCTCAATCACACATGTTTTCCCTTGATCTCATGATTCGTTACTCTCAACCCTAGATTGACATTCTGGTATCCTTTGACTTCATTGATCTTTCCTGTCCGGTCGTTTGATTGTTCTCTTATCCCTTTACTTAGGGGCTCCTTGTCCGCATTTGTCAGAGCTGGACAGCAACAACAAGGGCAACACGAATAACATAACCATGTTGGTCAGCAACAAAGGCCAGTACTACCTTAAGAGAACATCCAAGAATAGGTGATAGTAGAACCAATAGTTGGACCGTAGTATCCAGAGGTTCCAACACCACCAACAATTTTGCCTACCCCTATGGCAGTAGACACACCAGCCATTCTAAAAATCATAAGAGGGATGATGGTTACTCAGCAACATCAGATGTTACCCCAGCAACACATGCATACTCAGCTGCAAGAGCAGAGTGTATTAGTCAACCAAGGATTGCAGATAGCTTTGGAAAGAGGAATGCGGATTGAAACCAGGTTTTGCAAGTATAACCCCCATCGTTTCGAAGGCACGGAAGATGCTATTTCAGCGGATGCATGGCTTAAAGAAATCGAGGCTATTCTGACAGCGGCTAAGGTTCCGGTGGAAGAACGAGTGGATCAAGTGAAGTTGTTACTTCAGTACCTCGCGCGTGATTGGTGGGAATCAGAAGAAGTAGGCATCAGACGTCCTATTGTTTGGGATAATTTTACTGCAAGATTCAAGACAAAGTACTATGGAGTTGTTGTCCAGTTTGAGCTACAATAAAAGTTTATCAACCTCAAGTAGGCTGGCAAAACAGTGGATGCTTATACAGCAGAGTTCTGCAGACTGAGTAGGTTCACCCCGGAGATGGTAGCAATGGAGAGCCAGAGGGCTATGAGGTTTCAGCAAGGATTTTATCTTGAACTCTTGCAATTGATAGAGGGGCACAACTACCAGACTTTCGATGATGTATTGACGGCAACCCGGTGGCACAAGATCACCATCCAGAGGATCACATCGAAGAATGGAGGTCATAAGAGGTCGCACAATTAGATTGAAGGAGGAGGGGGAGCAGCGCCCCAAATAACAGTACAATCTCCTGGCATTCGTATTCACGATGTGGCAATACGAGAGCCAGCACCACTAACAAGACAACAACAACAGAGGAAGAACTAGCAACCCCCGACAGGCTGTACCTATTGTGGAAAGGAAGGGCACACTAGAGGTGTGTGTCGGGCATTGAACGGACAGTGTTTGATATATGGAAGTCTAGATCATCGAGTTTTCACCTGTCCCATGAATTCGAGGTCAGGAGGACCAGTGCAACAATATCTGGTACTGCCAACACCAGGGGCAGGCCAGTATCTAGGACCAGCGATAGCAGTAAGACCGTTGGCACAACGTCGATTGATGTCACAGGCTCAGATATTTCGGTAGAAGGGACCGCCGATGCAGTAACAACAACAAAGACCACCCCAGCATCACCAAGGCAGGGGCCAGCGGCAACACCAGGCTAGGCCGCAACATGGGAACCAACAAGAAGGCCAAGGGCAGGCATTCAATCTATCCTTGGAAGAGGCATTAGCATCGAAAGATGTTGTGGCAGGTAACATTCTCGTCGCCTCATATTCCTGCAGTAGCATTGTTTGATTCGGGAGCATCACACTCATTTATATCTGCATGATTTGTGACACAACTAGGAATAATATTTGAGGTATTGTCAGAAAGGCTAAATATACTCACTGGTAATGGGCTCGTCGTAGTTAGTAAAGTTATTCTAGCGTATCGAGTTGTAGTGTACGGGCGTTCCTTACCCGCCAAGTTGATAGAATTTTTTGTTGGTAATTTCGACGTTATCTTGGACATGTACTGGCTGAAAGACAGTCATGCGACAATAGATTATCGTAGAGGAAGTGTATCTTTTAATATTCTGGGTATGAAGCGGTTTACCTTAGTCAGGTCAGAGACAGACCAACATAAACAAAGAATAGTAACGGTAATGGAAGAAGTTCAAGTCCCAAAGGTAGTTAAAGAGTTTCTTGACGTATTGCCCGAAGAACTTCTAGGTCTACCACGTATTAGAGATATTAATTTCAATATAGAATTGACACCTGGAACTAAACCAATATCGGATCGAGTTTACAGAATGTCAGATTCAGAGCAGGCCAAGGTGTATCAGCACATAGAGGAACTGAAGGCGAAGAAGTTCTTTCGAGACAGCAAATCACCATGGGCAGCACCAGTGGTACTTGTAGGAAAGAAGGATGGGTCATCAAGATTGTGAATTGACTACAGAAAGCTCAACGCGGCAACAATAAAGAACAAGTACCCACTACCAAGGATCGACGACTTGTTTGATCAGTTGAGCAGAGCAAGAGTTTTCTCCAAGATAGATCTTCGGTCAGGATATCATCAAGTTAGAGTTCGAGAAGAGGATATTCCCAAGACGGCATTCAAGTCAAAGTACGGGTATTACGAATTCTTAGTTATGCCGTTTGGTTTGACCAATACTCCAATAATATTTATGGATTTGATGAACCGCATCTTTATGCCATACTTAGATCAATTTGTCGTTGTGTTCCTCGATGACATTCTCATATACTCAGCTAGTGAAGAAGAGCATGAGGATCACCTCAAGAAATTATTACAGGTTCTGAGAGAGAACCAGTTGTACGCCAAGCTCAGCAAGTATGAGTTTTGGATGGATCGTATTTCATTCTTGGGACACATCATATCAGGAGCTGGAGTAGCAGTGGATCCCAAGAAAGTAGAAGCAGTAGAAAGTTGGCCAATGCCTAGACCGTAGCAGATGTGCAAAGTTTCTTGGGATTGGCAGGATATTACAGATATCAGACTTTGCAAGACTCTCAGCACCCATGACCCGCTTGACACGAAAGGATGTGCCATTCGTCTGGTCGGCAGAGTGCCAGGCATCATTTGAGAATTTGAAGCAGAAGTTGATCTCGGCACCTAGTCTTACCTTACGAGTTGGACCCGGAGGTTTTACTGTATATTGTGACGCTTCAGGAAAGGGACTTGGGTGTATCCTAATGCAACATGGAAAGGTAATAGCGTATGCATCTAGGCAACTTTGATACCACAAAAAGAATTATCCGACTCATGACTTGGAGTTGACAGCAGTAGTATTTGTTTTGAAGCTATGGAGGTATTACTTATACGGTGATCGAGTGGACATATACACAGACCACAAAAGTCTGAAGTACATCTTTACTCAGAAGAAATTGAACATGAGACAAAGAAGACGGTTAGATTTGATCAAGGATTACGACGTAGTGCTTCAATATCATCCAGGCAAGGCAAATATGGTAGCAGACGCTTTTAGTATGAGAGGTGGCGCATTTATGTTGACAACACAAAAACACATTTGAAGATCTTCAAAAGATAGGCATCGAGGTTATACTTCCTAGTGATGTAGGAATTCTGGCAAGTTTACGAGTTCAATCCGACTTGGTAGACAGGATCAAGGCAGCTCAGGCACAAGACCCAAGGATTCAGAAACTTAGGATAAAATGTGAGTCAGGACTCAAGAAGGAGATGAAAATTCACGAAGATGGAACACTTAGATTTGGATCACGTCTATGTGTGCCAAGTGGAGATATCAGACAGGAGGTTATGACAGAAGCCCACAGTTCTCAGTATTCTATACACTCCGGAGGGACCAAAATGTACAAGGACATTAAGCATCATTTCTGGTGGAACGGAATGAAGAGGAAGATAGCTAGATTCGTTTCCTATTGCTTAATATGTCAGCAAGTGAAGGTAGAACAACAGAGGCCAGCTGGATTATTACAACCGCTTCCTATCCCAAAATGGAAGTAGGAGCATATCACAATAGATTTTGTGACCGGTTTACCGAGATCACCAAGTGGTAAGGATGTTATTTGGGTGATAGTGGATCGGCTTACGAAGGTGGCACATTTTCTTCCTTTTAGAGTAGGGCAATCTACAGAAAAGTTGGGAGAGTTGTATATGCAGCAGATAGTCAGGCAGCATGGGGTCCCTGTCAGTATTGTGTCAGATAGAGATACCTATTTTATATCATATTTTTGGAAGAGTTTACATCAGAGCCTGGGTACCAAGTTAAGATTTAGTACGGCTTACCACCCATAAATGGACGGACAATCAGAAAGAATAATTCAGACTTTAGAAGATATGTTACGAGCTTGTACCCTAGATTTTGGAGGATCATGGGAGAATCACCTGCACTTAGTCGAATTCTCGTACAACAACAGTTATCAAGCTAGTATCCAGATGGTGCCATTCGAAGCACTATATGGTAAGAAGTACAGGTCACTACTGGTATAGGATAATATCGGGAAGAGGAAGATGTTAGGCCCAGTGGTGATTGTTCAGACGGTTGAAGTAGTTAAGGGGATTAGAGAGCGACTTTGAGTTGCGCAAGATCGGCATCGTCATTGGGCAGACCAGCATTGTAGGCCGTTAGAATTTTCTGTTGGGGACCACGTGTTCTTGTGGATCTTGCCTACTCGTGGGATCATTAGATTTAGTGTTCGCGGAAAGTTGAGTCCGCGATACGTAGGCCCATTTGTTATCCTCGATAGGGTAGGCGATGTTGCTTATCGTTAGTCCCTTCCACCTTCGTTACGAGAGGTACATTATGTGTTTCATGTATCTCAGTTGCGTAGGTATGTATCGGATCCAAGCCATATCCTCGATCATTCTGAGCTGGTTGTTGGTATCAACCTAGCTTACGAGGAACAACCTGTATCTATTTTGGACCGAAGGGAAAAGATACTCAAGAATCGAACAAATAGCCTTGTCTTTGTTGCTTGGAGTCATCACTCCTTAGGAGAGTCAACGTGGGAACGTGAGGATGATATCCGATCACGGTATTCGCACCTATGTGACTCACGATGTATATTTCTTTCCGTGTACCTTGATTGTCTTGATTCCTCATGCTTTTTACCCTATGGGTAGAAATTGCTTGATGTCGTAGATTGATAAATATAGATATATTACTTGCTATTAATATTATAAGATGATTGCTTGCTTGCTAGAATTTCTTGTAGGTGGGTTAGTCTAGCCCTAATGTTTCTAGCCTGCTTTGATTTGAGATTTCGAAGACGAAATTTTTCAAAGGAGGGTAGAGATGTCACTCGCCGTTCCCGGGATACGTATTTTTAATACGTGTACTACTTGACTGTATTTATTTAGTATTTATCAAGCATTTATTCTGTATTTAATTTCTTTAATTACATGCTAAATATTTTTCTGTGTTTTATTTTTCTGCTTTTGCTTAGCTCTTGGTTTATTTCGGTTCATGTTGAACCAACTTGGTTTGGCTTGGTTCATCATGATAATGGGTGGATGGCCTAGATTATATGGGAAGGAATGGGTGGTGGAGATCAAAGTTAACTTGATATTTATACACCTTTTTTTTCTCTCCTCACAAACTTTCATTTCATTCCCTCCACCAAAATCCTAACCCAATTTGGAGAGGCAAGTACATCTTGCACACCATGAGGGATTTCATGCATCCCTATTTATTTTTAGTCCATATTGTTCCTCTCCTCTTTCTCTACAAGTTTAGGTCTTGAAGTTTTTGATTTCCATGGATGGTTGTGTGTAGATCTAGATTTTAAGTTTCAGTTTTTATAGGTTTTCCTTGGTTTTGATCTATCAAACTTGCTTATTTTCAAAAATCTAATTGTTCCATGTGGTAGAGAATTTCATTTTATCCAAATTTGACTTTTAAAAAGTTAGATTTCGTTTTGTTTTGACCGAGTTATGCAAGTTTAAAGTTCATGAGTTCCTTGGTCATCTTTTTCGAATTTTTGGAGAAGATGAGCAGTTTGGCCGCATGAGTCTGGCATGAGTCTGATCGCATGAGTCTGGCCGCATGAGTCTGGTTGCATGAGTCTTTGGCCGCATGCGTCCTATAGACCGCATGAGTCTTTGGTCGCATGCGTCCTACGGACCGCATGGATCTTTGGCCGCATGCGTCCTGCGAACTGCCTTGGTCCTGCGGACCGCATGAGTCCCGCAACCGCATAATGAATTCGCGCCATCTGTCTTATCCCGTGCGATTCGTCAAATTCGAATGTTTCATCTTATCTCGCACATTTCGTTGGATTGAGCCACTTGATGCATGTTAGTATTTTAATACATATTGTTGTGTGGAGTGTGCCCCATGTCTTGATTGGCTTGTGGGCATCCCGCATCACTGGTACGTAACCCTAAGAGTTATAGACTCGACCATACTAAATACTAGTTTGACTTTCATGTCTTGTCACGAATTGACATAGATTGTTACCTTGACTAAATAATTGATCATGTGTTCCTAGTTGGAACTAAAAAACTGGCTAGTCATCTTATTGAATTGAATGAGACACGTTCATGTATGAACCATGAACCATTATGATCGACTAGCCGATCCCGAACATTGGCATATGGACACGTGCTAACTTCAACTTCTTTATACAAAAGCAGCATGTGTACCTTACAATCAAGGCATGATTATCCTGTGGCTAGGTTTGATTGTTGCATTACGCTATGTAAGACCTACAACCTAACCACACGGGCATCGTTGTAGAGTTATGCATATCATACTCTGTACGAAAGTACTCATTCAGAATGATCATGATCTACGGCATAAGATTTCAATTAACGTAGGGATTATTAAGTTAAATAAAATAACTATTGCATGGAGAGAATGGATTTCCGAGTTCTTACATGACAGCCATCTTGAGACAATTAGTGTCCCGACATACCGACTGGTTCCCACGGATACTACAAATCTGCCACACGGACAGGGAGTGGTATATGTTTATATTTTTATGTATATTGATGAGGGGCGTCCCGCTGGGACACGTCTAATTTATGATTGGCACAATTGATTATTGGATAGACTAGCCTTGCGTGTACATTGTAAGAACTGAGGAACCCCTTATTGTACATTTTCAGGGCAACTTGGAACTTACAGTTAGCAAGCCGTAGTAGTTGTATTGCCGTTTAAATTGATTTATTTGTGTACTGTACCTACTCTGTTAACTACTGAGATGATCATAATCTCAGGACATGACGGGTCAACTTATGTCCTTATTTGGTTGGAAAGTTGGCTTGAAGTGTCGTAATATTGTGTGAATCCCAGTAGCAAACAGAGACTTATTTATCATATTCTTAACTCTTATCACTGGTTCTGATTCTTCATGTCGTGCTCCCTTGTGGTACTTGCTATTTGAGGTCTAACCTCTCTGGTTTTGCATGGCCAGATTTAGAGCCAGCTCTCGAGGACTCAGCTTACTTCCACCCCAAGATGGTCAATACTACAGGGATGATCGCCGGAGGACACGAGTGGGTTCCTTGCTCCCCTGTTCGTTTTGCTACTTACTTTACTTTTGTCGCTTGGCACCAACATGTTAGTCGGATTATCTTGTACTTACTTTTACATAATTGTAACTAAGTCAGACTGCAGCTGATAATGATTGTGTATACCTTATTATATCATCTGGCTATGTTTTGTATAGCCAGATCTTAAGAACATTTTGACTGAGCGTTTGGGACGCCGTACTGCTTATTCTTACATGTTCTCTACTTACTGCTTTTCATTGAATGATTGAGACAATAGAGGTTGAGTAAACCTAGTGAGACTTCTATGTAGTATGCACCCCTTGTCTTGTAGATAGCATTGATCGTATTATACGGTATTCACCTACCCGTAATACGTAGCTGGCTGAGTCATTCCCTCGCTCTCCGGTATTCTGGATCTGGGACGTGACAGCTACGAAACCTGAACTCCTGCAAATTTCTCCGGATGCTAAAACAGACACCACTATTGTTCTTATCACATAAAAATGTCTAAATTTGACTATTCATAAGTCCAATTCTGGACACAGGGGTAAAACGGTAATTTTGGGCCAAAATAGTATCCATCGTTGGACCCACTTTGTACCGAAAGATGTGCTAGAATCTTGGTCTCTAAAGTCGACAAATTATATACCTACGAAGCCAGTTTTTTGATACAAAGTCATTAGTATGTCTAGATTTGAATTCTAATGAGCCGTACACAAAATTGTCCGTTGAGTCGGATCGTAGGCCCACCAAAATGGCATACGGTCAACTGTCTCAAAATCGAACTAAACTTGCCTCACAGGACCAAAACATTATATGAATCCAGTGGTACAAGTTTCGTCGTGATGTGACGAACGTACACAAAGTAATTGGAGTTTTTATAAAGTGTCCGATACGAGAAAATTTGACGGATATACCTCGAATTCGTCGTGCACACGCAACCAATTCGAGTTCCGTCAAAGCCCACACGTCCACAACATCCTTACTCACCTTTCGATGCAAGTGGTTCACGACCAAATCGTCTAGTTTGTCGTGATGGACCCCTTATAGGTGCATTTTAATGTTTTAAAAATAGTGTTTAGGGTTTTTGGAACTGGTTTTATTGAAAAACTGATAAAGGGAAAATTACATATAAATATTGTTGTAAAGTCATTTATGTTGGATACAACTTTTTTTCTTTTAGAATCTCAAAATTCTTGATATTCGGTCCGAAAATTGACTTCCAAAATAGCATTCTGGGATAATATTTGTGCCCAGAATTTCGAATTTTTCTTGATTTTGGAACTCTTTTTTCGTCTTGTACATCGCGAATTAATGAAAACTACCTAATGAGGTTCGAAGGTGGTTAGGTTGTAGTTGTACCTAAAAAATTGTAATACAAAACGATCGAGCGACGAGGGAGATATGGCAGCACGAAGTTGCTGCAATTTTTGCCATTGCTGCTGCATGTGCTGCGACTGCTGCCGCTTTCACTGCTGCTGCGCACGTCTCCGGCGGTCAGCCAGCGACGATGGCGCGCGGTGGCAGGGAGGTGCGCGAAGGATTTTAGGTTAGGGTTTGGGGTTTACTTCTCCCCCCCCCCCCCCCCTCTCTCTCAATGCTTTATATGGAACCGGGGAAAGGGTCGGGTCTGCTATAGTTTGAATATCTCGCGAGAAATTTGATTGAGTTTCCCACGAGAAATTCATCTCTCTCTCTCCCTCTCTCACTCATATATATATATATATATATATATATATATATATATATATATATATATATATATATATATATATATATATATATATATATATATATATATATATATATATACTATGAATATAAAATATATATATATATTATGAATATATATATATATATAATATATATATATTTTTTATATTCATAATATATATATATATATATATATATATAGAATGATTTTTATATATATATATAGAATGATTTATATATATATATATATATATATATATATATATATATATTTTATATATAGAATGATTTATATATATATATATATATATATATATATATATATATATATATATATATATATATATATATATATATATATATATATATATTTATATATATAAAAATATTTAAAAAAAAAAAAAATATATATATATATATATATATATATATATATATATATATATATATATATATATATATATATGAATTTCTCGCGAGAAATTCGATTGAGTATCCCGTAAGAAATTCCTCTCTTCTCTCTCTCTCTCTCTCTCTCTCTCTCTCTATTTTATATATATATATATATATATATATATATATATATATATATATATATATATATATATATATGTGTGTGTGTGTGTGTGTGTGTGTGTGTGTGTGTGTGTGTGTGTGTGTGTGTATACCCCACAAGTTATAAGTACAAAGCAATATTTACAAAAATGTATAGCAAATGATTGTAACATATCTCTAAAATAATTAATAATAAAGTCCTATTTATCTCTCTCTATATTACAACTTTATAAATAAATACAAATAATAAACTACCTATTCTTTATTTATATACTCAATCTATATATATATATATATACCCTTATATATATACAAATATTTGTATGCTCCCATATTTATTGGTCTACAAAAAATATAACAAATACTCTAAAAAATGTCATATAAATATTAATAACACTTATATTATACGTACAACAACTATTTAGAAAATATTTTTTAATTCCTAAAAATAAAATACAAAATATATGCATGTACAAAAAAAAATATCTACATGGGCGTCTTTGTACACATAACAAATCTACATTTGTTAAGTTTGGGTTCAGGTCAAGTTCGGGCTAAATTGGTGCGACCGAGTCTCAAATAATTCATAATATTAATAAATAACTAGTTAAATTATTTATAGGGATCAAGTCACAAATTTGACTAATTTTCCTAATTAGAACACATATATGGCTCAACCTTCCCTATCATGGCTAAAACACTAGTCAAAACACACAACTACACTCTCCGTGCCATAATTCCTAGTCATCTTGCTCCCTAAATCTTAACCATGACTAAAGTCATCTATATTAATAACTATTTAATTAAAAATATTCATAAATTCCAAAAAAACATAATTTAAGTCAAATAAATAATAAAATAATTAAATTTCAAAATTTCATGGGTGTTACAGAATATGTTTTGAGAATACATCCACATTTAGGATCATAGACTTGTCTAGGATAATTCAGCACGATTGCTTTTGTGTTGACTTCTTTCTATACATGATTGCTTTCGTGTTCTTTGCTTCCTATGATTTGACTGTACATTTCTTAATTGACTTTTTGATGGACTCCTCTCATCTATTTCGCTAAAATTGTTGGAAATGCCTTATGGATTGGTCTAAAGAAGAGTTCGAGAAATTATATTTTATCCTTGTATACCACGGTATCGGGAGTTTTTGCAGCCAAAGAAATACTGCTGGGCAGCACTTCAGATGACAGTATCATGGTTACATATGTTTTTCGGATTCTACTTGAACCACATCATGTGCATATTGATTAACCTCTTCTCATGTATTTCACAAAAGTTAATTTGAAACATTTTACGAATTTGGCCAAGATAAGCTCAAGAACCTGTATTATCTGGCATGGCAGATGTGCACTGCAGTCATCCGTCGCATTATGGAACAAAGAAGTTATTTGTAGCCAGATGCACACTGGCGTGCAGTAACTTTATGTGACATAATCACGGAGGTATATGGTTCTCGAGTTTTACCTAGGCTACATCCTATGCATCTCGTTTGGCCTCATACCATTTTGGAAATATTTCGACAATCATTCTTGCTTTGCTTGATCCTACCGTTGTTTGATATTGTATGGTTTGCTTGACTCGGTCTTAGGTTCTTGTTACCTTCTAACTCTTAAATGGCTAAACTAGACACACATTATAGTTATATTATAGAGTATAATTAAACTTGGTGATTGGTATGATTGTGATGTTTGGGGTAGCCAAAAATGGGTAAGTTTCTTAGACATGGATCTTAATGAGGTATAAGTCAAGTATGAGTGCCTGGATATCAGACACTTAGAGCCTATTAGGAGTGATTTCTAGGAGCTAACTATAGGTTCAATAATAATATAGGTTGATAATACTACACCTACGATAGAATGGTACGACTAGTCATAATTGATTTCTTTTGTAGTGAACCTCTTTATTCCTTTTATTCCGAGAATTTTGGAAGTCGAAAACCATAAAACTAGGTCCCGATATCTCATGGAAACATGTGTGTAGTTGTGTATAAATTTAATGGCTCCATGAAATATTTGGACATGGTTATTTATGGTTAGTAATAATAATTTAGTCATATTATAAGTTTCTTGGTTAAATACTTAAAGTAGTTAATTAAATGTTTATAGGAATATATGTAAAGATTTATTTATAAATGATCTTTTGTACATATGTCTTGTATATCTATAAGGTTACATTTACGTACATGACAATTTTTATATATGAATTTCAGTCTAAAATCTAGTAAGTTAAAATATCTATTTAGGGGATATAAGTATTATCAAAGGTATTAATTTTCCAAATAAAATTGTTTTCAAAACAAGCCTTTGATTGCTTTCTAAATATTATTTACGAACTTATGTTATATCTATATTATTATTTAGAAGTGTTATCGGTGTAATTATAATAATCAAAATAAGTTTGTTAGTATATATATCGATTGTACGGAGGAAACTATTTTTCTAAATAAACCCTAATAAAGACTTGATTAGATACATGTGTGGTATATGATTTTTGGTTGTCTGTCTTGGGCTATGGTAGATTCTTTGAGGACTGTAGCAACTATAGTTCATGCCGGAATTTGGATACTACTTTTGGTCTTCGCAGAATCAGTACGAATTGGACAAACTTCAGGCAAGTATACGTTGCCAACTTGTACAATATAGTTTATTTACATGTTTTCTACTTTCATGTTGCTTCTTTTTTCTCATACTTTTATATTCATGTTTACCATGTTTCTAGTTTTACTTTATCTTCTTTCTAGCTTACATGCACATACCTGATTTCTATTATATTTCATTACCTGTTATATTGGCCTTCGTGTTCACATGTGTCTCTCGATAGAGTTGCCTACACTACTATTCCCTTGATTTTAGTATGACTTGACTTGAGATATTCTATAGATTGGAAGTGCTTACCTTAACTATAGTCTATAGGATTAACTTGACATTGATACTAGAATTGGCTACTTGACCATCTTGATTGGGAGTGCTTGCCTTGACTATAGTCTATAGGTTTTACCTGGCTTATTGTTAGCCACGTCTAGTATGGCATGCCACTATCTTAGTTTTCTTGTGTTTTAGTTTTCTTGTGCCTTAGTCTCCTTATGTCTTAGTTAATTCTTTCACGACTATTTCTTATTTTTCTGTACATTTTATTGTTACATTTCGGCATGTATATTATGTATCTTGCAACATCCCTTCTGAGGATATAGTGCTCTCTAGGTTATTGCTGAAATCTGATATAGGCATAGTAGCAGCTACGTCTTCAGGATCTTTAGGTATCGTTAGTTGATGTTCTGTTCTTCCTTAATTATTTTCTTTCTTAGTTCATAGTAAGTTTTGTGGATGATGTTATTATGATTACATGGACACATGTTCTGATTTAAACAGCTTATACGTATTTGAGTCGGACTCAAGTCTGGTTAAATACGTAGTTGGCATGTTTACGTATCATAATTCTACGTATTTTGGGACTGGGGCGTTACAGCTTGCCCTCCAGGAAGTTGTACTTCAAAATCCATAAATTTGTTACTTCATTCTTCATAAATTGATAAGCTTGTATATTTTTGTAAGAGAAGAAAGAAATGTTTGTGTATAATTTTCATGATTTTTTGGCTATTTATAGTTTTTTTTTTGGTACAAATTGACCTATTATACCCTAAAAATACAGTTGTTATAAGGATATTTTTTTATCATTTTCAGCAAAATGACCAAAATGCCCTTAAAACGTTCAAAAAAAAAACCCCTTAAAATGAGGGCTTTTTGGTTTTTTGGGCCTTCAAACAGTCACAATGGAAAAAAAAATCAAAATTCGGTCTAGACCGGGCCGGCCTGTCCAGCTTTATCGAGTTTAACCGGCCCAGACCAGCAGTCAAATCGGTTCGAGTGGACGAACCCAGCCGGACCCGCGGCGAGCTCGGGCCGAGCCGGTCCGAGTCGTTGACCGGGCTCGGGCCGGCCCAAACTGGTTTTTACCGGGCTAGGCCCGTGCCGGGAACCTGGCCGCCCGGCCCAACTCACACCATGAAACCAATCCAATAAAAGATTCAGTTCGGTTTGAAAAAATTCGTTGGATTTCAATTTAAAAGTACCAAAAAAAAATTTATTCGGTTTCGATTTCAACTTTGGATTTTGTTTCAGCCTAAAACCGAAAATTGAATCAGACTTGTATAACTATATAAATACCTTCAATTTATGTATATCATGTAATTAAAAATGTGTTTATTTTTTAAAACAACAATTCTATGCATATGTTTTGAAACCCAACTTTGATAATTTAATAACTAGTCCAACTTTTGATGCAATTTTAAAATTTAACAAATGTGTATAAAAATTATCATTTTTAATATAATTTAACTACGATCCTAACTTTGGATCCTACCTATTAAACAATAGAAATATTCCAACTGAACAAATTGAATTGATCATTCGGTTCAGTTTGATTTCGGTTTTGAATTTTTTGAATTTTGGTTTATTCGGTTTTGACTATTTAGATTTTGTTGAAACCAAATAAACGGAACGCTCACCTCTAGGCTGAACGTGAGATGTTTGTTGCTTCTTAGAGCATCATTAGTACTTGGAACTCTCCAATGCAATGTGGGGCCCAAAATTTCAAAAAAAAAAATAATGTAAAATAGGTTGGATTTGTATGAGAATAGTAGGAAATGATAAAGTGAGTTCAGGTCCCAAAGATTGTTTAGTCAAAAATTGATGTAAAAAATAATATAAAATCTAGAATCTAGAAAGTTGGGCTCCAAATTGGGACTTACTATTCTACAAAATGAGTTCCAACAATATAAAATCTAGAAATTGGGAGGTCCAAACAATTTTGACAGTCATAATTCATTTTAAGGAGCATACAATTCTAAATATATATAGAACTCAAAATTTTAACAATTATGAAGAGAAAAAAAATCAGAACGACCATAAAATTATGATGTCCCTTAACAATTTTAGCAGCACCTTTATCAATGACCGAAATTCAACCCATATGTGACCAGTACCATTAACAATTTTAGCAGCACCTTTATCAATGACCGAAATTCAACCCATATGTGACCAGTACCATTAATGTAATGGTGCATATTAATAAGATATGTTGGCAACCGTTAAACTCAATGGAAGTTAATCCATGAAATATGATACAGAGTCTTGGGGTGCAAGTGCAACTCAGACGGTTGGATCGAGCTTAAGGTTAACCCAAGTCCAACCCGATGAATCATAAGCCTAGTCCGAGCCCGAGCCGACGTAGGGTTCAACATATAAAGCCCAAGCCCAAGCCCGGATGATCGGGTTGGGTCGGGTTCATCGGATTTGTCGAACTCTAATGTAATATTTGAAATAATTTTAAACAAAAGTAATATTGAACACATAATAAAATAGTAATCAAGCCTTGACCATTACAAAATACAAACTAATATAAGATTTAGGATAAGGAGTTAAAGAGTTTGGATGAATAAATTTAGGATTTAAACTATATATATATATATATATATATATATATATATATATATATATATATATAAAAGTCATAGCCAAATATTTTTTATCGGATTCAAATATTTTAACCCAAGTCATAGCCCGAACCCGAGTATTTTCAACCCTAACCCAACCCATTAACGGGTTTATCCGATCGGACTCAGATTTAGCCCATCTGAATTGCACCCCTAGTCATGGCCCCTATAACTTAAAAAGAAACTCTTACACCAATTTCATCTCCGTAATTTTGCAAATCTTGGATACAAGATGCAGTCCAACAATAAAAAATGTTCATCCAAACAACTACATACTGAAGCTCATCACACAACTACATACTGAAGCTCATCACAGAATCCTATACACAAGTTTTGTATTTTTATCTTCACAAATCTGGCAGGGGACTAGGTTTGCAAGAAAATACATTTTCTTTGGAATCATGATTACCTCAACTTCAAAATCCATCTATTAGATAAAAGATCAATCAAAACACTGCAGCATTCCGAAAAAGGCACTTAAGAGTAATATTATGGTCTCTATACATAGGTAAATAACTAAAAAAAAACATTGAAGATCGTCTTTCAAAGAGTGTTTCTTGCGATAACTACTATAACCCTTGATGAATTACATGATGTCTGCTTCCGAAACATTATGGTCATGATCCACGCACAGAATGTGCCGGGAAACTTGGCATTGCTACGTAACAAACTCACAGAACGATGATCTAAGAAGAACCCGCTCCTGGAATAGTAGTCTCAACATTTGCCGGCATAAGAACATTGAAACCGTCAGCTGCTGTTGATACAAGCATCCCTGGGATCTGCTGGTGCCAATGTAATTCCTTCAAGTCTTTCTGGCCCTGTTTATTAATCACGAAAGATGAGCAAAGATGAGCTCCAAGTTATTTACTATAACAACAGAGCGGCAACAATATTATTTGCAAAAGGCATCTTTCTATGCAACATGTATGGGAATATTTGCAAAAGCAACAAAAACCTGATGAACAAATAGAAGTTGTGGCGGTAGATCCTGTGGGGCATCCGCTTGTTCTTTCATCTTAGCTTTGAACTCGGCCTCTTCTTCCTCGTCTCTCTCCAGCGAGAGATCCCAAATCCTGGATTTTAGTTCAAGCAAACATGATTTAGGCTGAAGCGTCAAAGTTGCAAGTAAAAGAGAGGAGGGGGGGGGGGGGGGGGGGTGGGGTGGGGTAGTGAAGTAACCTACGTCAACTGATTGTCTGCAGATGAAACAGCTAAAGTCGATGCTTCATGTGGGCTCCACTCTATTGACGTGATGGCGTGCTTGTGGTACTCAAAATGAGCAACAAGTGAATCACCCTGTGAAAGTGAAAGAGGTTACATGCAAACTTCTATCAAGTCATACAAAAAACGAACAAAATGAAGCAAGAATATTTTTATTGACAGTCGGTGTTAAAAAGGATTATTCCTATCAAGGTATTTGGAACTGTAATAGTAAATTCATTATCATTTTTCCTGCTGAAATATAATTGTCTTGGGTAGCATTTATGTTATAATTTCAAGAGAGACATTTGCCTTGGTGCAAAATGATCAACTCATGCAAATGTTCTAATTATACATTAAACCATCAGATGTTCGCTAAAAAGTTCCTAATGTTCACGTACCAGATAGCAACAATGTCTTCAATCACCAATATATTCATGCAATTAGCCAAAACTACAGTGACAAACTTCAAATTTTATCTATGGTATGTTGTATGGATGGCTCTTTAGAGCATCTCCAACCCTATTGTGAGTTTGAAAAAAATGGTTGCCACATAGGAATGACAACCCTTTTTTTCAAAAGTACTTCTCCAATGCAAATGTGAAATAAAGTGTGGAGTTGATATGGCAATGACATGGCAAAGACAATGTGAAGTTGGTTGTCTAGATCTAGACAATGCACTTCACAATGTCTTTATGTCCACATCATCATTTGTGAATAAAAATGTTTATAGAAAGAAGTAGAAGAGTAAAAGTTGTCTTGGAAGTTGTAAAAAATTACTTTGTATTATCTTCTCAATACTTTTGCATTGGAGATGACATTTTAAACTCATTGTCATTTGTGAATATAATCTTGCCACCTATACAAGACATTGTCTTGTGTCCCATGCCACATAGGATCCACAACATAAAATAAGACAATAGGGTTGGAGATGCTCTTAGTATTAGTGTTTGCTTTTGGTCCCACATTGGAAAAACAATAGGAAGGGGGAGTCCTTGGACTATATATTGCAACCTTTCATTTACAAATTAATCAAGTCATTATTCTAAGTTGAGCAAACTTCTCAATATGGCATGGCATGGTATCATAACAAAATCCTATCATTCCATTAAAATAAATAAATAAATAAATAAAATCCTTTTATCCTTCCCAAATTCCTACACGCCTCTCTTCTCCACCTCAAAACACTAATCTAGCCTTCCATTCTTCTCCAATCCCAATCATAAACCCTAACCCAGCCGCCTCTCCAAAACCCCAGATCCAACCGCCTCGCTAAAATCCATTTACAATCTGGCATCGCCAAATTTTCTGGATCAGTTTACCCAATGGCATTTTTGGGTTCCAACAAATGCCCCATGACAAGCTAAGTGCTGGGCACCAAAATGGGTTCACTTCACCTCACCTTGAGAGAAGGCACCCTAAATAGGCCCAATCTCCTTTCGTGGGTGAACTCCTTAAAACGGATTCACTTCATCGCACATTGAGAGACGCACCCAAAATGGACCCGATCTTCTTCCACGTGTGAACCCCCACTTCATCCTTCTTTTAGGTTCAAGCCTATCAAACATTAGCTTGACTCGACGCTAACGTGTGGTACATACGTTCTAATGTTTTGTCTATTTCTTGCAGGTATCTTGCCGAGCTGATGTCTTTCGGTGAGCTGCACGCCCCCGCACCCTGCACGACATAAGCTCGGCAGTAGGCATTCTTGACACCACGAAGTGTGCTTTCAAACTTGTGGGTCTGAGACGAACGCCTTCATTTGGAATTTGGTGGCGCAAACCATACGCAAACGGGGAAGGACATGCAAACCGTGGTGAAAAGTAGACGTCTGAATTTGACAGGAGCTAAATTGAAAATCAAGCATGTCATGATCAAGTTGAAGAAATTACAAGACTGAATGCAGACCACATCCAAAGCAGAACTCAGGGGTACGACCGCCGTCAAAAAACGGGGTCGATACACATTACAAGGGCAAAAAGGTAATTAAAGTGTGCCTACAAAAGGCGTTACATGCTAGCAAAACAGCCAGTGTTGACCACCCCCATGTGCCACATGTCACCTGTGCGGATCCCGAGGAGATTTGGGAAGATATTGTCCTGATTTCAAGTTCAAAAAAAAAAATTCTTCCAAACACTAGAATAATTCCCATTTTGCCCCAAACACTAGAGTATAACATATGAAATTGAAGCATTTTTCAGGCCAGACACATTGGAGAGGGTTTGGCAGCTGTCCGAGACCTCCTTCAGGGCAAAAAAACAGCAAAGAAGTTTGAAGGCAAAATCACTGAAGCCTAAATCAGGAGTCTGCATCTCTGCCTCAACCTCTTCAACACCATTGCTGTTCTTTTCTAGCTTCTCTAACACATCGGAATCATCTGAAAAGTCATTCTTCCTTTTGCATCTTGTGCACTGAAATTGTTATCTCAGGATTTGTAGATTGTATTGTGTTGAAGTTTATGATATCTCACAATAACAGACTTGTTATAATAATAGATCTATGATTACAATGATAAATCCCTTGAACTCGTCTTAATTTTTCCTTTATTTCTCCTAAAAAGGATCAAAAGAGGGACAACAGTAACATCCATCAAACTACCTGAATAGGTCAATGATTATCTTAGACATTATGCATTTTATGATAGTTGTCATTTAAGTATGAATCCACTTATAAGATGCAACATCCATACTTGGTGCCACGTAAGTAGTCAGCAACATGGTATACAACCCTAGGCCACTTCATGTGAGAAGTCTTGTTGAAGCATATGCTTTGGTCCATAAAATCTAAAGAGTAAAAGCAAAAGATCTTATCCATAGGACTGCAAATGAACATATCAGCTTGTGAGTCAAGTAGCTCGACTTGGCTCGACAACAACTCGGCTCGACTCGAGCTTGAACAAAAAAAAAAAGAGATTATTCCCTTAACGAGCCGAGATTGAACATGAGCAGCTCGGCTTATAGAGCTTGTAAACAAGTTCCACCAATTAAGCTTGAAGAGTACTCAACTCGACTCTTTTGAGTTTTGATTCGACTCATTGATGACACAGCTTGATTTAATTCAAGGTAGTCAAAGGCACAAGGCGCACTCGAGGCGCAAAGGGTCCATATCGTCCGAGGTGCAAAGGGTCCATATCGTCCGAGGTGCAAGGCGCACTTAAGACGCACGTCCGAGCAAAGCGAGACGCAAAATAAAACATAATAAAAATATACATAAATAAATAAATAAATTAGTAATGTAAGAAACAAAACCAAATAACATATTAAAACCAACAAAAACATGTTAAAACATAACCAAGTGAACTAGCAGAGCAAGAATAACACTCAACAGAACTAACAAGAATTTTATTCTCCCTACAACACTTTTAAGCAGCTTGCAACCTCTTACGAAACCAAGAAAGTCGTGAGCCTATTCGAGCTCCAGCTCGTCTCGTTAATTTTGTTCATAAATGAGCAAGCTTGAAAATGCAAAGGACCGCACGGCTAGATTGCATCCCTCTACTTACCCGCATAGCATGGCTCCATGTTTGACACGTACAGCTTTATTCATTGTTCGTGCAGCAAGACATAGACAGTGAGCTGTAAACTACATTGAAACAAGCTTCAAAACTAGCTTTGTAAATCATTGCATAGTCCAATTATAAGAGCATCTCCAACGCTATTGTTAATTTTTCAAAAATGGTTGCCACATAGGAATCACAAGACTTCATTGCAAAAATCCTTCTGCAATGCAAATATGGAAGAAGATTGGGAGTTGAGGTGGTAGTGACATGGCAAGCAAAATGTGAAGTTTGTTGTCTAGATCTAGACAACAGACTTCACAATGTTCTATTTCCACATCATCACAGCCCCAAGTCCTCATACTCCACCCGCCGGAGAACGACCGCGTCGCCCTCTGCATCTCCTCCGATCCGATCAGCTCCAGACGACTCCTCGTCGCCGTCTCCTTCCGCAGCCGCCATCGTCGTCGTCTTCCGGAGCTTTTCGCCGTCGTCGTCGCCGTCTCCTTCCGCTTTCTCGTTCAGGGAGACGGCCGTCTCCTTCCGCCGTCGTCGTCTCCGACTTCAGCCTCGTCCCGCTCGAGTGGGGTGTCCGTCTCAGCTGCCGCCCCTGCCTACCCCCGCCTCCAAAAGGCTCTGCATCAAGCGGATAACCGTCTCCGACCCCGGCCTCGTTGCCCACTGTTGCCCTGCTTTCAGGAAACTCTCCGTCGTCTGCTGCGATGGGTTCACGACCGCGGGGATCGAGTCCTACTTGGAGGACGATGACGACGGCGAGGTGAAGGTGAGCTTTCGCTTCTTCAGCGGCTGCTCCATCGACGCCATTAATAGCGAAAAGAAAATAAGGAGCATAAGAGAGAGAGAGAGAGAGTTTTCAACTGATATGAAACAAAAAGAAGAAGATGGATGTGGCTAACAACATGTGCATTGGAGAAGGTAAATAGAAGACATTGTCTTTTGGGAATCACGAGATGCCACCTAAACAACATATTGTCTTGTTGCACATGCCACATAGGAATCACGAGATGCAACGTGACAATAGCGTTGGAGATGCTCTAAGCCACACTAAAGTTGTAGTGGGCCTTAACAGACACACAGTTTGCTTCTCAAACTTTTCCTTCGTCTCCCTTTGATCTTCCTTGCGGGGTCTAGGGGTGTAAAGTTGAGGACAATTTAATTGGGACTAGGGGATCAGGAATGCACAGGCTTGCAAGCATTACACGGCTGATACATGCATAACCATAACCTCCAAGGTACCAAAGGAATATTAAGAACAAGAAAGAAGAATTGAAAGGTAGAAAAAGGGCTACGGTCAAACTAAAGGAAGAAGAAGCAGCTAGCAGTTTCCCAAAGTTTAAAAAAAAAAATTCATGGTCTCAGCTATCTTTCTCTCCCTTGTATGTGCATTGAACTTAGTTGGGTTTTAGTCAGGTGAATGCTTCAATACTAATGAACCAAATGTTAGATATAATTCGACACTATCCATTTTAGGGCCCTATCCATCTTCATCTTGATTCATATTTGAGAGAACATCTCTTGGTGTGACCATAAGGCTTCGCACCTGCATCCAGGATAATCAGGTTGAAGTCACAAAATAGCTTCCTCATAAACGAGACAACGCCAGACACATATCACTCTCCCTTGATCCTGCACCAGCAGGACGTTCATGGCGGCGTGACATTGTTTCTTTTAACCTCTACTTATCTATGCAGTTAAAAATGGTTTTTTCATGATAACGGTCCAGTAGAGTTATTGATATATCACCGATATATCGGATTTATAACGGCAAATATCGGTTTGCATTTTTAACACAATTTTTATATATGAACAATATACTTAATAGTTATCTATTATAAAATATACAAGAAGAGTTTCTTAAAGCATAAAAACTAAAATGTTCATACCCAAATCAACATTACAATATAAAAAGTACCACTTCAAAACGGTTCAATTAGTATGAAAACAAAAAAGATCCCAATTCAACTTTCAAGTTTCAACATCTATTAATCATCATTAGCCTGAAAACGGATATATCAGTGATTTAACTAACCCTAACTATGATATATCGGTTTTTTCTCTATCCTGCACCCCTTTGTGTTTTAACTACACCTAACTGTGATATATCGGTTTTTTTTCAAAACAGATATATAATTTTTTTTCAAAACCGATATATCAGTATATATCGGTCATATCGGTCGATCATATCAGTACTGATCTTTTACCACAAAAAAATCGGTTTCGAACCAATATCGTTATATATCGGTTATATAACCGATATATAACGGTTTTTAACTACATAGCTACTTATAATTAAAATTTTGAAGGAAACACCAATATCCTCAATGTATACATTAATTTATTATCGTCAAAGTCCCGCCATTGAAAAAAAACTCCAGTGTTGTGGTGAGGTACTTGAGGGTTAAATTTTGATATTATTTCGATACACACCTTCACAGGTCGAAGGTTGGGAGCTCGATCTGATATCCACATAAAATGTGTGCCAGACAAGATTTGCACATGGGTTGCTCTCATACCATGTTAAAATCCCTGACACTATTGCATCAAGATTCTAAAACTGAGGAGACCATTGAGGATTAAATATACATATTATTCCAAATGTAATCTATGCAATGACAGTTTCTTTTGTGAAAAATATAATACCGCAAAAAAAATAATTGGTCTTCACAACCCTGGGTTTCCATCCCAAGCTAAATTTTGAGGATAGCTACTGCAAAGAAATTCACTGAACCTGTGTCACGTGAGTATTAACATGCAAGATCCAATTGTTTCGGACACCATATGTAAGTATGCACATTCTCAACGGAGAGATGAAAGGGACATACAATTGTTTTTGTGTAGCCTGTTATGGTTCCTTGATTTGGGGTGATTATATTCATGCTGGGTTTTGGATTGATTAAGGAAATTACCATAACTTATGTACAGAACCATGAAATCGACACTTATCCCACAAAGAAAACAATGATGAAAAGGACTGTCCAAAATTTGGAAGATGCAGCTGACTAAGCACGATACAGAGTTACAGGTAGAATGGTGTAAGCAACAAACTTGACACTACTTGAAGTCGGTCCAATAAACATGACATGCAGGAAAGAAGACACAATCTGCTACTTACGCCAGTGCAGGAATATAACTATATCGAATTAAGTACCATTTAAATATGGAAAATAAGGATCCTGTAAAACAATTATAATCTCCAGTTGGCTGACTATAGTACTTCACTAGCAAAAGCATGAGGGAGAAAAATGTATGTACCTTGATCAATCTAAGATCACGTATGGAAAATGTGCCATCATCACTTCCAGATGCTATCATACAACTAGCCAACCTATTGACATGGTGAAGAGATCAACGAAGAGTGGCATAATTTCGAACAAAATTTTAAAATAAGCAGGTTTGTAGCAATGACAAATGCAAACATTTACTCTTACCGGTTCCATGATATAACATTGACATCAGTATTGTGTGCCTTTACAGATACTGCTGGTTTTCTACCTAAACGTGTATCCCAGATTGAAATAGTGCCATCCACTGAACATGAAGCAAAAACATCTGCTTCGGTAGGACTCCACTGAAAAAGAAAAAGAAAAAGAGGATAAAACATAGCAAGTATAATACCAAAGAATAAAACTATACATGCGCTGGAAGTCATTGTTCCAGTTACATACTTGTAAATCCTCAACACTTGCAGTATGGCCGACAAAAGGATTTTTATCCACAGTCCATGTCTCAGAGGAAGGTTCCCACAAATGAATACAATTTTTGCAATCACCTAGATATAAAGAATAGCCATTATTACATTGAAATGTATTCTCTAGTGTAGCAATCAAAGAAAATAATGTGCTTCCATCATATCACTGGCTATATGTATAAATCATACCAGATACAAGCCTTCCAGGAACAACTGGACTCCAGTCTATCGCATAGCCTTCATCTTTGTGTCCACCAAATTTCATAATTGGAGCTTGATTATGTATGCTATTACCCCCTCTGCTGGTGTCCGTTTCAGATTCTGCTAAAGCATTTAGGAAGGAGCTAAAGTCCCATACCTGTTCAATGGAAGTACTAACTGAATCAGAAATACTACTAGATCGCCATAGCGCATTTGATAATGACAATCTTCTTAGAGCACAGTACCAATAATCACAAATTGTTTGGGGCATTTGACATGTTCATGATGTTCTCAATATATTTTTTACAACTATCCATAAGGGCTACAAAAGCAACCTCTGCTTGCTTGACAACATCTTTAAATCAATGATAATCCAAGTTCGTTACACGGAACCTTCACTTTTTAAAAAAATGTGTGTTGTCATTCAAGAGCCCAAGTATGTTTCAATCACCTTTTCCCCCTAAAACTTTGATACACTCTGCTATATATCACGTAGCTGGCAGAATTACATTAAAATCATAATTGAAAAAGAAAGGATTTCGAACCTGGACATGGCCAGTATCAGCCCACGTAGCACATATATGAGGCCTTTGAGTCATTGAGCGTATCCGATTTATACATCCTTGGTGTGCCACTTTGTGCAACTATTACACATAACACAGTAAACATCAGTATTGCTTCAAGCCAAATGTGAGAGCAAATGGAAGATAACAAAAGAAACCAAACCTCTAAAAGGAGGCCACCATTCTTACCTGTAAAATAGGTAGTACAGATTCATCACCTGCTTCTTCGTCATCCTCATCACTGCTGCTATCGCTGTCCTCCATATCGGACTCATTGTTTTTGGTTGTAGTCAATACCTCACGCTTTTTCCCAGAAATGTTGGAGAGCTTGAATATTCCAATATGATTCCAAGCTGCTTGTTCGGCCTACAAGAAATGATGTTTTCATGTAAGGCAAGCCATTAAGTTAGCACTGCAGTCCACCAGATATGTCTAAGCTAATACTCTTATAGATAGTAACAAGTACAATAACTACAAGCATTTGTGCTCTCTTTTTCCCCCTTGGACTCTAGACATCCAAATTACCAACAGCAAATGGAAAGCATAAAATAAGCTTTCGATGGTTTATAAGTGGCAAACTAAATTGTTGCATAACCGGTTGAACAAAAGTATAATACTTTTAGTTGCCATAAATTGCTATTGATAATCGATAAGTGAGAAAGATATAAATTTTTGACATGATTTGGAGGGATAGGATATAAAGGTAACTTGTACTGAGACAGTAAGAGAGAAAATCATAGTTGTTTGTGGATAACTTCTTCAAGGTTGTCACCGTGCAATGTTTGAAAAATACACGACCTTGCCCCAAAACCAATCACCCACCAGAATCGAACAGAACCAAAGGCATAGTTGATAGAATTCTGTGGTAAACAAATACAATCCCAAAAATCAATTTTGTGCACGTCCCGCATTGTTTTTGAACCATGGTAGTCAAAGGAGCAGCAACTGCGCCTCGCACCTTACTAGGCGAGACACACTTCTCCGGGCACACCCAAGACGTGCCTAAAGGCCGCCTTTCAGCAAGCGCAACCAAAAAAAGGGAGGCAGGGAGATAGCCTTACCACATACAAGTGGGAGGGATGTAGCCCTTTCTACGGTTGTCAAAGTTGGTTACAGTTGAAATGGAAAAACTAAATTTACTAAAAGCGTGATAGAGAGAATACAAATTATTGTTAGTTGTTGACTACTAGTGTTGCTATGCTAGTTCACATGGTTATATTTTAACATATTTTTGTTGGTTTTAATATGTTTTTTGATTTTATTTCTTACATTACTAATTTATTTATTTATGTATATTATTATTACTTTATTATTTTTGTGTCACGTTTCGTTCAGGCGTGAGTCTTAAGGGCGCCTTGCACCTCGGAGTCCGATATGGACCCTTTTTGCCTCAAGTGCGCCTTTGACTTTGGACACATATACGACACGACACAAAGACTCCAATTACATAGAGACATGCCAAAATCATGTCCGTGTCCCTGAACCAAACCGTTTCCCATTCGTGCAACATGAAATGCTAAACCCCAATTTCTCCCATCTCTATACAAAAAGGGGTAAAGTGGCAACCTGAGTCCCGGCGATGCCATACACTGTATGGGGGAACTCCGTCCGCACCAATCCCAGCGAGTCCTGCACGATGTCGAAGCTGACGAACCGAATCGGAAATGAAAGCAATCAAATTACTAACTCAACAACAAACATACATACATACAAAAAATCTTAAAAGTAATAAAAAGAGAGCAAAATTTATCAACTCCCAACCTGAGACATGGCCAACCGATGCTGAAGCCGCGGAGATAGTTGTAGGCGGAGGGGTCGAACTGGAGCTCCTCTCCCTCTTCCAATTTATCAACTCCCGGTTGCCATACCTATCAATTCATTTATTTATTTACAGAAGTCGTACAAAAAAGGAGTAAATTTTGCAAAATTATAGGAAAACATTTAGAAAAACAAAAAAAGGCGTCACCTTTGTTGGAGCGGAGGGGACGGAGGAGGAAGAGGAGGAGTCTCCTCCTCCTCCTTTCTTCGATCCCCTGTTCTTTCTTTTGATTCTTTGGATGTTCTTCAGACTTCGAACCATTGTTTCTTCTTCTTCTTCCTCGTTGTTGTGCCTCTAAAACCCTAGCGGCTGAAATATAAATTTGGAATTATCGACCAAGATGTGAACCGGTTCTATTTAGGGTACCCACACCCGTTGGGTAAAGTGCAAAATACCCCTTCTTAGATTTGCCTAGTAAACAAAATAAAACTCCAAAGACAAATATAGCAATTAAATACTCCCACAATAGTTCACTGAATTAAAAAGACTAATGTCGTCTATTAGCCGTTAAAAATAAGTGTTAGTGTCTTTTTTTTTTTAAAACCAAGATGACCCTCCTCCTTCCCACCAGAGTTGGTCGCTGCTGTAGATGGTCGTCGACTCCCCCCCCCCCCCTCCCACCCCTGTCTCACCCCTCCCGCACCACCCTCCTCCCCCGCGATGGTGTGCCCCGACTCGTGCTGCCCCCCTCCGCTGGCCACGTCCCCCTCCCCTCTCGACCCGCCCACCTCCCCCTACGCTAGCTATAAAATCCAAAATCTGGATAAATAATTAAATTGGGTATTTGCAAGGGTTGTTTGGCTTTTAACTCCATTAGTATAATTTTAGATTAATATTAGTTATTATAGTTGGTATTATCATTATATTTATTATTATTATTATATAAGGTTGGTTAATAATTTACAATTTTATTGTTGGAATCGATTGATTTATAGCTTTAATTTAGAGCCTTGTTTGATTAATTAAATTGAGCTCATTCCCTTCTTTTAAGTCATTTAATTCATAAGCATTTCTTCCTATTTTCTTCCTAATACTACTACCCAAGCCCAAACTGTCACGTCACAGATCCAAAATACTGGAGAACGGGGACGAAACAAAGCCAGCTACGTATATCAGAGTACGCCAATACCCCAAGATATGATCACGACTGTCTAGAAGACAAGTGGAAAGACTCTACCACTGACGAATCCTATGGTCTAATGAATCATATCTCAATCCAACAACAACAAGTATCAAGAGTATATCAAATATGAAAGTAAAGAGGCGTCCCAAAATACTATATCATACATGATCATGAAGATAATGAATACAAAATGCTACTAGCAAAGTACCAATATATATGATTACTATATTAGTCTAGATCTAATATAATACATCATTGTTGACTGAAGTCTGAGAAAGTCTCAAAATAATAGGGCTAACACACGCCCTAGCTAATATTACCCAAAATAAAATGAATCGCAAATGGTAAGGAAAGGAAACCTACTCGCGAGGAAGAACAACTGCAGATCTAAGTAGGCGGCGGGTCATCCAGAGAAAGGTAGGGAGAATCCTCGGGCTCCAGCGGTAAATCTGGCCAAACAAAACCAGTAGGGTCAAAACCCCAAATAGCAAGTACCACAAGGAAAGCTCGAAGTGAACGACAAAGCCCATCAATAACACAACAACATAATGATAAGAAATAAATAAATATGGGTCGAGACTAGTACGGTACCACTACACGTATATTAAGAGTAGAAATGACTGAATGGAAATATTGAACAATATAGCAATAGAGAAGAAAAAGTCGATGGACAATAAGGGACTTAGGAACTACTCGAAGTTGGAGCCACAACCCTAAAACCAAACAAGGACCGGGATTACAAAAACTTTCCTGAGCAGAACTTAGCCTCTGGCCACTCACCGACACATGGAGCATATAAAGTAATGCACAACAATATAAGTCGTGGACACTTAAGAATCGTCCTATAATGACGAGCCATGAGTACAAGTCATTTGTGAGATATCTCTGGCAAATGTTCTCAATACACAATACACGCGATACAAGAGACAATACTCACACTCGATTGTCCATTGCCAAAATGTAAATAGATTAGACATATAACAAGTTAAATCCACGGTGTCAATAAAGAACATGCATTCAATCTCAATCAAAAAGTCAATCAGAAAATCAGTACGGGAGTGCGCTACTACGAGCCACTAAATCGATCTGGACATGTACGGTAATTATGAGTACGCCATGACAGGCTACTATCAATTAATGTACAGCTAGACAATAAATGTACTGGACAATAAAATCTGGAAAGGCATGGCAATACATATCATTGCATGTAGGAAAAATCAATAAGAAAATATATCATGATATGTCAGAAAATAAAATAGGAACTATATCATGGTATATAGGAAAAATCAATAAAAGATAAGTACATGGCATAAACACAATTTATGTACATATATTAGTGTCAAGTATATATAGGATGTTCAATCATTCTCTAACTATACAAGGTCATCTAATCATGATAAGAGTTCATTACAGTCGAAGAAAATATCAAAAACGGACAAAAACAGACAAAAATAACCTAATCGGATAATCCGACAGATTTTTCGAAGTTTCACAGCAAGTTTTTAGAGCAAGTTCTGATTTTTCGACAGATTTTTCGAACCGTCACAGAAAGTTGATTTTTGAAAACTCCAAAACTTGTTTCGGCAATAAAAACTTTGTTTTAAATTGGAATTCGGATTTTCAAAAGTCATAATCGCATAGAATTGAATTTCCTACAACATGGAAGTATTAGATTTTACAGATTTTGAAAATTTAAAGATGAATACCTCAAAATACTTGAAAATACTATTGAGAATCTCATATCTACACAATACCATCGATCAAACCCAAAAGTGCTATATAATAAAGATGTTAACAATTTAGAGAAGCATATTATAGAACAATAAAACTTTAGTTTCTATGGAAAACCAAAAATACAACATGGTCATATAACTTTTGGGCAAGATGTACTTGCCTAGAGTTTTAGCAACCAAGCCTAGTCTTCCATTCCACCACCAAGAGGGGGTATGAAACCACACTATAGGCCTCAAGGCCAAACTTTCTCAAGCTTGTGAAAAAGGAATAAAAGAGAAGTGGAATGGAAGAAGGAAATAAAAGAGTAAGGAGAGAGAAAGTCAGAGAGTATATATAGAACAGATGAATTAATCGTGACCATTGGATCGTGATTCATGCCACAATCTAAGTCAATCTTGGCCATCCAAAGAAAACCAATTATCCATTGGATAATAGGGTGTATCTATACTATTCACAAAAATATCTAAATAATATTCATCAAAATATCCAAAATACTATTCACAAAATATCAGAAATACTATTCACAAAAATAACTGAAATCGAAAATATCTAAAATGTGGAAAACTTGTCCGGACGGTATGCCGTCGGTATACACCGGTATACTGACAGTATGCCGGTCGAGGAGAAAATCTATAATTTGAAAAAAATTTAAAGCATTCCAAAAACCAATAAAGTAAGAAAGATACTACAAAATACGTATCCGCATATAAATACCGATACTGTGAGACGAGTCTCACACAAACCCATTTAACCCACTCGAGTAGGGAACACTGGTTTATCTGGACTGGCTGTACTGAAGGGACTGACGGAGCTGGCTGAGCTGATCTGCCGACGGATGCTGAGATGGTACTGTATTTTGACTTTACGGAGGCAGGGTCTGATCATGACCTTCTATTTGAACTGCAGGAGACAGTGGAGCAACTGAACCTTCGAAAGTAGAAGCAGGCGGCGTGTCCCTGAAAGATAAGGACACGGGATATCAATAATGGACAGGAACAGAGCAAGGATATGTCAATCATGTTTACAGTTCAAAGAAAGCGAGAAAGGTGATAAGCAAGGGGGAGATCAAATGAAGACAAATATAGGATTAAGATTCTAACAAGATGAATCCCCCCACAAGTCTAAAGACAGACCTACATGGGCCAGCAAAAAAAACCCTGTCATGCCCTAGAAACAAAATACTGGAGAACAGGGGTGAAACAAAGCCAGCTACGTATATCAGAGTACGCCAGTACCCCAAGATACGATTACGGCTGTCTAGAAGATGTAGTGCCCCGTCCCGCTCAGTCAATCGGAGGAATCGAAATGCCGACGGCGTTCGGACTTAGCCTTGCAACGGCTATTCGGAGACATCGCTCGATCGAGGCGACCGCTCGCTCAGGTGGGATAGTTTCGGTGAACTTGCCTCATCTTAGCCTTCACATAATAAATCGCATGTTTTTAACTTGCACAAGTAGGCTTGAAAATAAAAAGTGACGAATCCATATAGCTAAAGGGAATAATCCCGACGGGTCGAATTGAGTTAGAATATGGAAAGGTCCAACGGTCGGCTTAGAGTTGGTGCACGACGTACTTTGAAAATGACACTCGGTCCTTCGTCCCGTGGCTTGGGAGAAGAAAAGTTGGTTGAGTAGGCGAAGTTATGATCGTAGCCTAAGTCATAGGCGTCGCCCGCATGAATGCTTCATAAAGCATGCACGATCCCATCGTCCAAGGCTTGGCATAGCCTTGGCTTGTCCATGAGTTAAGTTGTGTTGAGCGGCTTGTGACCTAAGTCTAGGCACCCGAGTGACTTGGTCGTTCAAGTCGAATGCGTGCACGGCACGATCCATTAAGGCAAAGCTTGACGCAGCCTTTGCTCGTTAAGTTGTTGCAAAGTTAAGTTAGGCAAAGTTATGCCGGTCGACCTAAGGCATTACAAGTACCGTCCCGCTCTTTCACGGTTTGTCAAAGTTAGGCAGTCCCACGATCTCAAGGCCCGTCGACTTGGGAAGGAGTGTCGCGTAGAGCACGATTGGCTTAAGGCACGATGCATGGACTTAGTGTTTAAGGCAATGACCACAATTGATTCAAAGTAAGTTTTTACAAAGGACTATCAAATAGGTGTTCATGAGTTGAACCAAATGATAGG
The DNA here is from genome assembly GCA_029216955.1 of Iris pallida. Classification (NCBI taxonomy): domain Eukaryota; kingdom Viridiplantae; phylum Streptophyta; class Magnoliopsida; order Asparagales; family Iridaceae; genus Iris; species Iris pallida. Next base: position 8,783,802 of record JANAVB010013598.1, on the reverse strand, counting down.
GTAATAAGGAAAGAATACTTGCGACCGTGGGTCGTTGAGGGGTCTCAATGAAAGAATGCTCACGACCGTGGGTCGTCAAGGGGTCTCAAGGATAGAAGTCTTGAACTTAGTTTTGAAAGAGATGGTAACACTGAAAGAAGGATAATTGTGTGAGACGTCAGTTTGAGTCGAGTCTTGCATGGTCATGGACAACTTGTACAAGGTAAAAAGAAGGGTTTTCTCGGATCGACAACCTGGGGTCACAGGACCGATCCGGCCTAGGAGGAAACAGGTATAGCTGTGCCAGGTAGAGGCAACAGGTATTCGGTGGACGGTCATTGGGGCTCGCTACTTGCTTTGACCGGACCATCATATACGCCAGCTATGAGTCCAGGATGGCTTGTTCTGCCAGTAACCCATGTTCATATAGATGTCGGCAAAATGGCGGCTATCCGTACGTATGCCTTTGGAATTGAGTCGAGTCGAAGGTGCATGCAAGTTAGAATATGATGCTTGGGGCCTAAGATGTGGCTTCAACATAGGCGACATTCTTGGCATAGGGGTATGGCATCGAGTTGTAAGTTTTGGCATATAAGTTACATTTGTTGGATCTGAGTTGTCTGGAGTTCAAGTCAGGAACCGCCGCAAGGCAAAGTCGGTCGACACAAGTTCAGAAGTCTTGATTGGGTCAGTTGGTGATAAAAATAGCAAGGACCGCGAGGCGGCGACATGGTTAAGTCAGATTGAGTGGCGAGGCACGACACAATGAAGGAGGTAGCACGGTCACATGGAACTGGAGTCTCATCGTGTAGTTGCGTCTCTGATTTTGGACCGAAAGGCAAACACGACTTGATAGGTTAACGGTGTTGACACGAGAAGGGTCTAGAGGCAAGGTATGGACTAACGTTGTTGTCGCAAGCACGGGATGGTATTGAGGCACGAAATAGGCCAAGATGTCTGTCCTAAAACTGATTCTAAGGCAAGAGTAGAAAAAAAATCGTAAAGGGGCTATGTTGCACAAAGTGAATCAAACGTGTTGGTTTTGTATGGGTGGATGAGGAGCTCATTCCACTAGTATAGTTGAGTACTGACACCCACATAGTTTTCATGTGTAGGCACAGGTAGAAGCTCATGGCGCGGAGCTCGCTTGGATGCGTCGAGGCACGGAGTTCCTTGGCGATTCAAAGCGTGCGGCCGCATGGAGTCAAGACTTATACGGGACATAATGTATGGATGTCGCCTTCCGAAGCTTCCGCTGGCTCAAGACTTGTATTTGAGAGATGAGAGAGAGCTGTGTGACTTGTAATGTGAGAAGAGTGAGCTTGAGAGACTTGTAATCTTGGCCTTGTGTCCATTGTAATCTTTGTTTCAATATCAATAAAGAGCTTCTTTTGCATAACTTGTCTTTGGTTCTAATTCCCGCTGCTATTATTCAATGTCTCTGCATGGGACTTCTGTGCGACGATCCCGTCGCAGCCGCTGTAATCGGCCGTTATGGAACCCGTCTTGCACGAGCGCAATCTAGGCTCGTACGACATCATGCCTTAGCGAGGACGATCGCTCCTATGTGAGCGGGGCGTGACATAATGGTATCAGAGTATGGTTTTACGTCCTTGGACTATCGATTGAATTCTTTAACTCTGATGTTTCCGTGAACTCTGAATGTTGCTTCCGCATATTGATATCATTGGTACGCTCTCTCTCAAATGTCCCACAGGATGTCCATACAATAAGTCTATCTATTTTGCAAAACGTAAGAGAATAGTTTTTGTCAAAACAAAAAGATGGTTCGCGTAAGCACGGTTGGCTAAGTCGGGCTGGGCATATACACCAAGGATCGTATCGACCTTAGCAAAGTCGAATATGGGATTCGTAATGTTTCAAGCACGAGATGGGTTAGACTTGATTGAGTAAATGAGATGACTATCGATAGGGGTGCTATCGAGCAACGATAACGTCGATGCGATATTGATGAGCGTGCTTGGAAGTAGAGGAATGGTTCGAACGGGATTCGAAGAAGTCTATTTTGATTCGAATGATAGTTTTGAGAATTTGTTGAATGACTTCATTCCTGAGTGGTGTATGCGATAGTCTCAGGAATGTCGATCGATCGATTGAGGATGTGGGGGTGTCGATGAGTCTATCAGCAAGCGTCACGTGGATGCAAAGCCTTAGATTGAATATGAATGAGCAAAATATAGTGTTAAGATTTGACGATGTATGATTCAAATAACTTAGAAATTGACATGCACGGGACGTGCACGGGATTGAGGATTACGCAAGTATGAAACGCGGAAAACGATTGAGTAGGTAAAATCGAATCATGGAAAAAAAGTTAAGGTATAGCGAACGGATGACTTGATCGAGGAAATTGATACGGATCGTATATGAAAAGTTAGCACGACAGATAGATAGCGTGCATGAAAAGTTAAATTTTGAAGTGACGTAATGACTCTAAGGATTGGATTAAATGTTGCTCGATGATTTGAGTTAGCAAGGAATGATGTGAATTGAGAAAATACGTTGGTCGATGACTTAAGATAAACGGATGAACGATACATGAATGTGGTTTGAGGAAATTGATGTTGTGAATGATTCGAGGGGTAATGATCGAACTTGAATTAAATGTCGAGGAGATTATCCAGTCGGACGATAGCATCATTCGTACGACTCAGAATTTGGTTGCAAAAAAAGATCGTCAGGTTACGCATGTCGTCGATGGTATTGAGGCGTATCAAAGATCGATATGCGATAACTCGGGGGTACTCTGACTCGGCGAATGATGATCGTGCAAGTGTTATTATTCGGTTGGATGCTATACTTAGGATTTTGATCGAGATGAATGTTGGATGAAGATGATTGTGTCTTGATGGTTACGCGGATAACCACAACGTCGACGATCTTGTCTTGCGCGAGCGCAACTCTAGCCTCGCACATATGTTACATCGGGTTTGGGGCGATCGTTCCGCGTGAGCGCTGACATGGTGATTCATGTCGCAGGAATGATCGAACTCGAAAAATCAGGATGCGACAACTTTGATTGTCTTGACTTGTTGGTTTGATACGAAAAAAAATTCGAAGATGTTAGGACTTACGATTCATGAATGAAATAAACTTAAGGATTGAGTAGGTCCAATCCGCGCATCGAGAATGAATTAGTCTAGACTCGAACAAGAGTTACGTCCCGATGAGGATGATTATCTCGCGGAAGCGTGCATGGTGATTCATGCCCACCGTGGATAATCTGAATCGCGTGAGATCGGGACGCAACATATTATTAAGCTAGACGATCTCATGATCGAATACGTGAATTGGGATGAATGACTTAGGGAATATGAAATATGAATTATGGTTTAGCGGTAAATTGTGTCGTAGCATGTTTGACTTGGAAAGATTGATAGACAGATTATGTCGGACGTGTTTGAAGAGATAGACTATGTGAAATGGCTTGATGAACGAGTGATATTGATATGTTAAGGAATTGATTGAAGCGTGAGTTGTCGTAGGATGGCTTTGCTGAATGACTCGGACCCCGTGCGACAAATGTTGAGATGTGTGTAGAAAATATATGCTCGATGTTTAGAAATCGGAGTGATGCGAGCTTGGATAGAAAATCCCGTACTATCAACTTGGTTTAACCTTAGGATGGGGTCAGTGTTGATATTGTTGTTTGGGAACTATGATTCCAATACTGACGGAAAGACATAGCCTAGAGGTTAGACAGACATCCGAGTGCGAAGTGGTAGGATTTGTGGAGGTACCACTCGCGAGTCTCGGTTGACATGCACGTATATTAGGGACGCCCGAATATGTGCACGATCTGACTCGAGTGGTGATAGAGGATTCTCTATCACGAGGCTTGGTTGAAATGTATGTATTTTGGGGACACCTAGAATATGTGCACGATCTAACTAAGTGATACGTTGAATCAAGTGAGACTAGAGGAATGGAAAAGGGTCTAGGATTTTGAAATAGTGTTTCAAAGAAAAGATTGGGGGTAGTGCGAGCGTGGCCCAGATTGAGAAAACGCATAGGCATAGTGTGTGCGAGAGTTCTTGAATGTTGAGTAAAGTGATAAGTCAATAAGTAAGTACTCAGTTAGTTTCGAAGATGAAACTTTTTCTGAGGGGTGTATGATGTAGTGCCCCATCCCGCTCAGACAATCGGAGGAATCGAAACGCCGACGACATTCGGACTTAGCCTTGCAACGGCTATTCGGAGACATCGCTCGGTCGAGGCGACCGCTTGCTCAGGTGGGGTAGTTTCGGTGAACTTGCCTCATCTTAGCCTTCACATAATAAATCGCATATTTTTAACTTGTACAAGTAGGCTTGATAATAAAAAGTGACAAATCCATATAGCTAAAGGAAATAATCCTGACGGGTCGAATTGAGTTAGAATATGGAAAGGTCCAACGGTCGGCTTAGAGTTGGTGCACGACGTACTTTGAAAATAACACTCGATCCTTCGTCCCGTGGCTTGGGAGAAGTAAAGTTGGTTGAGTAGGCGAAGTTATGATCGTAGCCTAAGTCATAGGCGTCGTCCGCATGAATGCTTCATAAAGCATGCACGGTCCCATCGTCCAAGGCTTGGCATAGCCTTGGCTTGCCCATGAGTTAAGTTGCGTTGAGCGGCTTGTGACCTAAGTCTAGGCACCCGAGTGACTTGGTCGTTCAAGTCGAATGCGTGCACGACATGATCTATTAAGTCAAAGCTTGACGCAGCCTTTGCTCGTTAAGTTGTTACGAAGTTAAGTTAGGCAAGGTTATGCCGGTCGACCTAAGGCATTACAAGTATCGTCCCGCTCTTTCACGGTTTGTCAAAGTTAGGCAGTTCTACGATCTCAAGGCCCATAGACTTGGGCAGGAGTGTCACGTAGAGCACGATTGGCTGAAGGCACGATGTACGAACTTAGTGTTTAAGGCAAGGACCACAATTGATTCAAAGTGAGTTTTGAGAAATGACTATCAAATAGGCGTTCATGAGTTGAACCAAATGATAGGGTAATAAAGAAAGAATGCTCGCGACCGTGGGTCGTCAAGGGGTCTCAAGGAAAGAATGCTCGCGACCGTGGGTCATCGAGGGGTCTCAAGGATAGAAGTCTTGAACTTAGTTTTGAAAGAGATGGTAACACTAAAAGAAGGATGACTGTGTGAGACGTCAGTTTGAGTCGAGTCTTGCATGGTCATGGACAACTTGTACAAGGTAAAATGAAGGGTTTCCTCGGATCGACAACCTGGGGCCACAGAACTGATCCGGCCTAGGAGGAAACAGGTATAGCTGTGCCAGGTAGAGGCAACAGGTATTCGGTAGACGGTCATTGGGGCTCGCTACTTGCTTTGACCGGACCATCCTATACGCCAGCTATGAGTCCAAGATGGCTTGTTCTACCAGTGACCCATGTTCATATAGATGTCGGCAAAATGGCGGCTATCCGTACGTATGCCTTTGGAATTGAGTCGAGTCGAAGGTGTATACAAGTTAGAACATGATGCTTGGGGCCTAAGATGTGGCTTCAACATAGGCGACATGCTTGGTACAGGGGTGTGGCGTCAAGTCGTAAGTCTTGGCATATAAGTTGCATTTGTTGGATCTGAGTTGTCTGGAGTTTAAGTCAGGAACCGCCGTAAGGCAAAGTCGGTCGACACAAGTTCAGAAGTCTTGATTGGATCAGTTGGTGATATAAATAGCAAGGGCCGCGAGGCGGCGACATGGTTAAGTCAGATTGAGTGGCGAGGCACGGCACAATGAAGGAGGTAGCACGGTCACATGGAAATGGAGTCTCATTGTGTAGTTACGTCTCTGATTTTGGGCCGAAAGGCAAACACGACTTGCTAGGTTAACGTTGTTGGCACGAGAAGGGTCTAGAGGCAATGTATGGGCTAACATTTTTGGCACAAGCACGGGATGGTATTGAGGCACGAAATAGGCTAAGACGTTTGTCCTAAAACTGATTCTAAGGCAAGAGTAGAAAGACAATCGTAAAGGGGCTATGTTGCACAAAGTGAATCAAACGTGTTGGTTTTGTATGGGTGGGCGAGGAGCTCATTCTACCAGTACAGTTGAGTACTGACACCCACATAGTTTTCATGTGCAGGCACAGGTAGAAGCTCGTGGCGCGGAGCTCGCTTGGATGCATCGAGGCACGGAGTTCCTTGGCGATTCGAAGTGTGCGGCCGCATGGAGTCAAGACTTATACGGGACATAATGTATGGACGTCGCCTTCCGAAGCTTCCGCTGGCTCAAGACTTGTATTTGAGAGATGAGAGAGAGCTGAGTGACTTGTAATATGAGAAGAGTGAGCTTGAGAGACTTGTAATCTTGGCCTTGTGCCCATTGTAATCTTTATTTCAATATCAATAAAGAGCTTCTTTTGCATAACTTGTGTTTGGTTCTAATTTTCGCTGCTACTATTCAATATCTCTGCATGGGAGTTTTGTGCGACGACCCTGTCGCAGCCGCTGTAATCGGCCGTTATGGAACCCGCCTTACACAAGCGCAATCTAGGCTCGTGCGGCATCATGCCTTAGCGAGGACGATCGCTCCTACGGGAGCGGGACGTGACAGAAGACAAGTGGAAAGACTCTATCATCCAACTGACGACTCCTATGGTCGAACAAATCCTATCTCAATCCAACAACAACAAGTATCAAGAGTATATCAAATATAAAGTATATATACATCCCAAAATACTATATCATACATGATCATGAAGCTAATGAATACAAAATGCTACACTAGCAAAGTACCAATATACATGATCACTATATCAGTCTAGATCTCATATAATACATCATTGTTGATCGAAGTCTGAGAAAGTCTCAAAATAATAGGGCTAACACATGCCCTAGCTAATACCACCCAAAATAAAATGAACCACAAATGGCAAGGAAAGGAAACCCACATGCGAGAAGGAACAACTGTACATCTAAGTAGGCGTCGGGTCATCTGGAGAAAGGTAGGGAGAATCCTCGGGCTCTAGCGGTAAATCTGGCCAAACAAAACCAGTGGGGTCAAAACCCCAAATAGCAAGTACCACAAAAAAATTCAAAGTGAACGAAAAAGCCTATCAATAACACAACAACATAATGATAGAAATAAATAAATGCGGGTTTATACTGGACTAGTATTTAGAGGAGCATATTATAGAACAATAAAACTTTAGTTTCTATAGAAAACCAAAAATACAACATGGTCATATCACTTTTGAGCAAGATGTACTTGCCTAGAGTTTTAGCAACCTAGCCTAATCTTCCACTCCACCACCAAGAGGGGTACAAAACTACACTCTTGACCTCAAGGTGTCACGACCCGCACCCAGTGTAAGGGCACGAGAAGTGGGTACGTATAGCCTACGCCGCAGTGTCGACGGTAGATCGTTGTCCTAGGTAACAACATCTAGCAATATAACCATACCTGTACAATGATATATGCTCCCATAGGAGGACAATATAATGGTACAACTCAATCACAGCATCTAAGGTAGAATAAAGAGAGTAAATGGATGGATAAAATAGAAGGGTAATCTCCACAAGAGTCACAATGAGAGTAATATCTGAATGTACAACATCTATCAATATCCAGAACTGAAAGTACATAAGTAAGACAACAAGGAGAAACTAGTCTAGAAGTCTAATCTAGTCAATAGGCAAGTCCTCAGCAACTGCAGGATCCTCCTGGGGGTCCAAGTCACCGGTGTCATCTAAGCATGTGCCATAATACGTAGGACAGAACTCCTCCTCATCACCTGTAATATTTTCAATAGTCCAATCAGGACGGGAACGGGCACAATACATCTCACGCAGTTCATATCTTGACAAGAAATATAAAGCATATGATAGGCTAAGATACATGAAACACTGTAAGGAATAAACAGTAAGGAAAGAGAGAAAACTGATAAACAAGTCTATCTATATATAATAATAGAGAACTGTAAGTGACTATGTGATTTAGAGTACAAGATAGACATATGAACGACTTGATTTGCACATGATTACACTACTTTGGAATTGTTCACATGACTATTTCTACTCCCCCATGCCCCAATCAATACAAAAGGATCTAGATAGGTTATGTTATTGTACATGATAGTTTATACATGAAGCTCATGAGATCATGAGAGTACATAAGATCACATGAGTATACATGAATAATGAGAGCCTACAGAATACATGATGTTCGTGAAAAGTACATGACACAATGTATTCGATGCACCCGAGGGGGATAACATCTCATGTAAAGACCATATAGTATTAATCCGTGATAAACGTCGTGTCAGCATCAAGTAAATTAAACTATGACAAGAATATAATTCCTAACAAGTATGAAACAGTCAGAGAATGTACTCGCCTGATATCCTGGCTGTCTGATGAGAATACGAGTCTGAGCTGGAGTATCTGAGTCCTATTTTAGAGAAACACAGGTCACAACATGTCTAACATGAAATAAGAAGAGTCTATAATGCACTCTAAATGATTCTAAGTCCTTCTAGGTCAAAGTCAACCTTGGTTAACTCTGGTCAAACCTGGTCAACCATAAGTCAACTAGTCTATCTACCAAATTTTAGGTCAAACACAACTTATCTAGTCATTTTAAACTCATTTGAGTTGATTTGGACAAAGTTTGACTTTAAGTTGACTTTTGTCAACTTGGTCGACTTGGTAATCAACTAGACCAATATAGGCTCAATTAGGCTAAAGTCAACTAATGGTCAACTCTAGGTACTTATCACATGATACCAAGCCTAATAACATCACAATCACAACTAGCAAGATACTCAAAATATATAGGCAAGTATATATATATAGGATACCTATATATCACTATATTAACCATATCATGAGCCTATCTACAACAGTCCAAGGTAAAACATACTATATATATATAAACATATAGGTAATGAGAAGGAGATGCAAGGAAAAGGAATTCAACAATATCAGAACTGAAAACAAGGATATCAAGTCAACATTAAAACTGAAACTGAAGGCTGAAAACTGAAAACGACATTAAAACAAGGATATCAAGTCAACATTAGAACAATCATTCAAACAACATTAAAACTGAAACTGAAAATTGAAAACAAGGGATTCAAACAATACTAAAAGTATATACAGGATACTAACTTGAAAACAAGGTATCATGTCACTGAGATCATGAAACTCACTGTCAACCTAAATCTCGAGGCTTCAAACAAGCAAAGACTGAATGGGATTAGGAACTGGATTTGAATCACTGAAAAAGTAAATAGAACCCAACAGTTTAACCCATTCACTATTTAATCATGAAACCAAATGAACTAACATCTAAAAAAACTTGAAATAAAACCAATGACTGGGAACACAAAAAATAATAAGTTGAACCTGATAACCAACAATAATTTAATGATTTAAAACTGTTTAAAGCTCTAAAATTTCCAGGAACTGAATCATGTATCAATAAATGATTTCAAAATTTCAAAACAGTGTAAAACTGTCAATGTGTCACTGTTTCCTAACCCGATAATGAGCCAAAATAAAAAACAATAAACTCCTATGAATCTTTGATATTTCTACACATCCTACAACATGTAATCTAACATGTAATTACAATTTAAACAATAAAAAATCCTACAATAATCCATTCGAACACTACATCAGCTGAAGGGTTGAAACCAATAAAAATCATTTTAAAAACCTAATTAAAACCAAAATAAGAGTCAAGATCATGTCGTGTACATGTGTGCGTGTGTGTGTGTGTCAGGGGAAGTGTTCGTGTCCAAGCAAGTGGACACGAAGGTGTCCAAACTCTCAAAACACCTGTAACACCCTGTTTTCTGAAATTGGGGATTTTTAAAAAATTTATTATTTTTATTATTTATTAGTGGTATTTTAGTCATGGTATGATTTTCTGGTGATTTTAGTTAAGTTAAACCATTTTTTAAGTCATGACTTATGACTTTGTGATTTTGGTTAGTATAACTTAGTGTAAACCCTAGTTTTTCTTAACCTAGAAGTTGCCATGACCATGTGAGCTTAGCCATAGGCTTAGAACACCAAATTAGTGATTTTTAGCCTAAAGGGTATTTTGGTAAATTTCTAGGAATTATTTGGAATTATTTAGATTTATGTGTTTTTATTATTGTTTAATTATTATTAAGTGTCATGAGAACCCCTAACCAAGTTTAGCCTAATCTAGAGGTTAGTTACTAACCTAGAATGACTAAGAGGATAGATACTTGGTCATGGTTAAGTGAGATAAATATCTAGATATTTTACATATGATATTTTGCTTGATTTACTCAAAATATCAAGCCTTTACCATGAAAGTCCTTGCCTTAACCTAGAAGCAAGCCTAGGACACCCCCCTCCTTGCTATGGCCGGCCAAGGACCCCCCTTGGCAGCCCACCATCCTATATTAACCCTCCACATTGTTTTCATGATCATTTTACATGAAATTAAACCTAGAAAAAAACCCAAGAATCCTTCCACTCTATTTCCCATAACTTTCTCAATACTCAAGCTTTGAACCTCTAGTTTTCTCCATTAGGTCACCTACAATTTAAGGGAGCCTAGGGAAGTGTGCTACTCAGATTTTAGCAGGGAAGGACAAGTTGGGCTTTGAGGCTAATCACCCCTCATTTAGTGGAAATTCAAGACTTTGCACACAAGGAGGTATTTATGACTAAACCATATTAGATTTCTAGTTTTTCTTCATAATTGCATGCCATTAGTTATAACTAAGCTATGGGTAGGGTTTGGTGACTTTTAGGGTTTGTATGGTGTCGTATCGGACACGTATCCTATTTGAAATTTAATGTATTTTGTGTTCTGTCATAGTGTAAATTACTCACTGTTTTCCAAATCTTTTTGAACCAAAATCTAGCCTAGACCTAGCTAAACCTAACCCCATGTCACTGAGCACATATTGGTTTGTGTTGTGTCCAAATTTGGACACAACAGCTCTCAGTTTTTCCACTGTCTGGACACTGCACAGTACACAAAATGTGCCCTGCTACCACAGTGTCCAAACACACTCTACACGCCACTTGGACACGTCAAACTTGACATACGACACGGGGCAATGACTGACAGGTCATCCCCAAAGTTTGGGATGACCTCGTGTCCTGTCGGACACGGAAATCGACTCTCAAAGGGTCGTTCAGTACACAGTATACACACACAGACACCTAACTTTGAGCGTGTCGTGTCCACTGTACACGACACATGGACACTTCGTAGTATCATGGACACGAAGCCTATCCTTAGGCGAACACGTGGACACAATTTCGTGGTGTCTCGTGTCCTGTGTCACGAGCACGAGGCTTGTGACAGCGTGCACGACGCTGTCGAACTCGCGCGTATCAGTCGTGTTTTCACGACTGATACGGCTCTCGTGTCGACACTGTGAGACACGTGGACACAGTACAGGGTGTTGGACACGTACCCTACCCCTAGGTGAACATTCGTGCACGTGCACGAGACACGAGAGTGTCTGTGTCGTGTCCTAGGGTGAGTTGCACGCGTGTACGATACTGTGTGTGTGCGTGTGTATCAGGTTTACCCGATTGGGTTTTGTGAGTCGTGGACACGTCGAAATGTGTCGTGGTGTCGTGTCTGGCCTCCTAGACACTAGAGGACACCTAGGGGCTCAGTTACCAACCCTTCGAATCGAGTCTTAGCTCGGTTTTGTATGAGAAATCAAGTTTACCTATATTTACCTAAACAGTCCATTTTTCCAGTTTTGTATTATTTTCCAGTTTTGTAAAAATGGATTTCAAACCTATTTTTTATCTGTTTTATACATTGGACTAGTGTATTTTAGTGTGTATATACGTAGTATATATGTATATGTGAGTGTGGGTGAGATTTAGGAGTTTTTGGTAGTGTATATAGATAGTTATGTATATATATACATATGTATGTATATATGTTATGTGTGTGTGTGTTGGGGAGCCAACTTGGTTCCTGATTTCAGGAACCCCTCCCCCCTATCCAGATCTTTCTCTCTCTCACTCTATGTCTCTCACTTCCCTCTATGTATATATGTAGTGTATATATATAGGTTATATATATATATATATATATATGTATATATATATATATATTGATATATATATATATATATATATATTTGTATAAATTCTCATGTAGTGTCATTATATATATAGATATGGGTGGTGATATTATGTATAGTATTCATATATTGATATGTAGGTAGTAGATAGTTGGTGTATATCTATATATATATGATATATATATATATTGTATTAGATATACATAGTATTATCTTTATATATAAATATGTGGGTGGTTGTATTATATATAGTTAGGCCTATATTGATATATATATAGATACATGTATATATAGATAACTTACTAGGTATAGGTTTATATAGAAACCTAAGCAATAGCCTATGGCTTGGGGCTAGCCCTAATGTCCCAAAACCCTACTAGTTAACCCTTGTTGACTAAAGGTTGACCAAAGTCAACCTTAGGTCAAACCATGACCTAATTGACCTAAAAATGACTAGTTTAACTAGTCTGACCTAATTACCTTATTGACTAGTCTTTGTTTGACCTTGTCTGATCTTGTTTGACCTTATTTGACTTAGTATGACTTCCTGTGACCTAGTTTGACTATTAGAGTTGACCCAAAGTTGACTTTTGACCAGATTGACCTAGAATCATGTAGTATGCATTGTATATTTTATTTTTACCATTGTGGATACATTGTGACTTGTATTGCTCTGATTAGGAGCCATACACCTCTCCTCAGACAGTATATCCTCTTCAGACATTCAGTTATCAGGCGAGTACATTCTCTGACCGTTTCATACTTGTTCAGGCTTTACTTCTCGCTCTAGATTACTTTACTTGTTGCTGTCACATTGGTAACACGGATTGGTACTATATGGATCTTTACATGAGATGTTATCCCCCTCGGAAGCATCGGGTACTTCATGCTACGTGTGTTTCACTATCATCATGTACACCTATGCTTCCATTATCATGTGCACTCATGTGATCATGTACTCTCATGTTTACTGAGCCCTCATGTATACTATCATGTGCACCCTTTCATGGGCCCCATGTGATATCATGTATAATAACGTAACTTGTATAGATCCTTGTGTATTGATTGGAGAAACGGGGGAGTAGAAGTGGACATGTGAATAATTCCAAAGTAGTCATGTGCAAACTCAGTAGATCATGTATAAATTCTAGCCATTCACATGCCTATCTTGTGCTCTACATCACTAGTCACTACAGTTCTCTATATACAGTAGATATTTCATTACAGCTATCTCTTTTACAGCGTATATTTCCTTTCAGCAGTTCATGTATCTTACTCTATTGCCTGTATCGTATTTCCTAACCTGATATGAACTGCGTGAGATGTATTGTGCTCGTTCCTGTCCTGATTGGACCTGTTGAAAATATTACAGAGGACGAGGCATGGGTGACTACTTATTACGGAGCAGGACTAGATGACACTTGTATTGAGGACCCTCAGCAGGTTCTACCTACAGCTGAGGAGGATGTTCCAGTAGTCTAGACCAGTTTAGTCTAGGCAGTCTTTTCTATATCATTTTGTCTCACATTCTGAGTTGTATTTTGAGATGTGGAGATGTATAGACTCTTAGACTTATTGTATTATGAGTTGACATTCTGGATGTTATGTATCTTAGACACTTAGACTTATTTCATCTATGCTATGGTTCTCTTTGAGTTACTATCTATCTTCTGTCTTTCATTCTTCTACCTTAGATGTGATTGAGGCTATATGTTGTGATGTTACCTCCATTTGGAGAGTATGAACTGTACAGGTACCTTTATATTGTTAGATGATTTACCTAGGACAGCGTTCTACCGCCGACACTGCGGCGTAGGCTGGACGTACCCACTTCTCGTGCCCTTACTCTAGGGTGCGGGTCGTGACACGTTTTTAGTGGTGGCCCATGCAGGTCTCGTTTATGTAGTGGTATTCGAACTAGAGTATCACTACAGCCTGCGATAGAATTTGAGGAATAGGCTTAGAGAGAGTGGATACTCAATCACTGCTAGGATACCTTGAGAGATTCCTGGGATGACCCTTGAGAATCTCATTTGAAATTACGATTTAAACTCCTTTTCCCTTGATTGAATTTGATTTAGGAGGATTCACTGTAGAACTTTGAATCCTGGTATTAAGTTGATGATTTTAAAATTTTTGTAGTTGTTGATTTTAATTTCTTGTGTTAGATTAATATCCTTATTTTAGGGTACTCAATCGCATTAGGAAAACTCTTAACTGGATTCCTGCCATCTAATTTCCTGTTGAAGGTTTGCTTCCTTGAATAACTGTCCTCCCTTGAATTATCATTTTATATCTTAGTATTGATTCCTTGTTTGATCTGTCTTCAGGATGGGTATGGAGACACGATCTCATCGTCTCGATCAGGGAGATACCACTGAGGGGTCTACCACTCCTCGTCCTGATCAGTAGGGCCCCGAGACTGCAGTTCCTGTTGTGCCAGCTTAGGCTAGGATATCTGCAGCCTATGGGAGTGCACCTCTCCCTACTCTGAGACTTTCTTCTGTCATCCCGAACGTTCTTCAGCAGCAATCGTCATCAGGATCAGAGGACGTGGCACAGTTGTTTTCCTTTTTCCAGCAGATAGTGGAAATTCAGCGGTAACAGTTGTTCAAGAGGGGACGGGACGCTCGTGGTACCAACAGCAGAGAGGACCGTTACAGCTACAGCAGCAGAGATTTATGCAGTTTCAGCAACAGGCTGGAAGAGGTCAGTAGGGGCGTGCTTACGCCATGACAGTTGAGGATGGCCAGGCAGTTGGCAATGTGCTTACAGGTTCTGTTCTTCTAAATTCCATTCCCACCTTACTTTGTTATATCTATCTTAAAATCCAATTACATCTGCTCCTACCTGTTCCTTATTAGTGATCAGTTTTGACCTGGTAGTTCTTTTGTTTTTTTTTCGATTGTTTGTTTGTTTCTTTAACTCTTAGGAGTAGGAGTAGGAGTAGCTTTAGCTATTAATAAAATTCTTGACTAACTCTTTTGTCAAGAATTTTCCTCTTAAATAAATTAATTTATGTGTTATGCCTTTTTGACTTAGAGTTGATAGAGTAGCTCTGACCATAGAATGGTGACCCTTTTAGCCCTGTGATTTATTGTTTCCTTATCTTCCTAGTCTATGCCCATGACCAGGACTATGTATCTTCTTTCATCATTCCACCCTTACTTATATATTATGCTACAAATTTATCCTTAGTTTTACAAGCTTATCCTTTTTCGAGCTTGATCATGATATATTTTATTGGGTGCGCACCCACTAACATATTGTCTAATCAGAACCGACGCATGATGGTCTGATCAACCTATTGCATTTTGGTTCGCTTTTTCATATATTAATCTACGTGGATGGAGACACAGTTAAACTTACCCTAGAATCTTATCCACAACAGCCTTGACAATTCTCCTTGGAATTATTTTATCGCCTATGAACCTCGTATTCGTATCCAATTGAATTAAAAATTTAATCATGACCTGGATCTTCATCATTGGATGCCCGTGCTCATACTTGATTTCATTGATTTTCCATCTTGCCCAATCTCGATTTATCCTAAAAATTGATCAACTTAGATCGTGTCAAGACTAAAATCTATTGTGATTGTTTGTACCTAAATTTTCAATTTTCTTTTTATGGAAGGGTAACTTTAATGATTTCTGACTTGTTAATGACCTATTTTCATATAGGATGGTAGACGACCCTATAGTCTTGATGATTGTTGTTTCCTTACCTTTCCAAATTTGGACACCTTAGATTGCTTGAACGCTTTGATACCATAGGACAGTATTGATCTAGAATGACTAGTGCACCTAGATGAGACCACAGACTGTTCCATTTAACCTGTCCCCCTGGTACCACTATTCATCATGATTTTGGTTCAATTTAGGCCATAGACCTTTTCCACTCTAAATTGTGATCACCGTAGACACATTACCGTGACTTTTAAATTTGGAGCACAAGACTAGTTGTTTTCTCAAACTGACTTCACATACATGACCTAGACATGACATACTACACCTATGACCTTAGTGTCCCACTCAGGCATACCATTGTATGCTTCATTGCTTAGTACGATTTTTCTGACCCGAGGCTTCATCCTGATTTACCCCATGGAGTTACTTTTGGCTCCGATTTGATTTAAGGACACCTTATGACCTAAAACTACCAGCCAATTTTTGGACATGACCCAGTATAGGTCTACTACCCATATTTTGCTTGTTGACCTTGTATGTTGCATAGGTAGTGGCTTCGTCCCTGATTGTTGGAGGTTTGACCTAGGAGGAGTACGACCATCCAAATTTCGAGGACGAAATTATTTTAAGGTGGGTAGACTTGTAACACCCTGTTTTCTGAAATTGGGGATTTTTAAAAAATTTATTATTTTTATTATTTATTAGTGGTATTTTAGTCATGGTATGATTTTCTGGTGATTTTAGTTAAGTTAAACCATTTTCTAAGTCATGACTTATGACTTTGTGATTTTG
The DNA here is from genome assembly GCA_029216955.1 of Iris pallida. Lineage (NCBI taxonomy): Eukaryota > Viridiplantae > Streptophyta > Magnoliopsida > Asparagales > Iridaceae > Iris > Iris pallida. The sequence goes on along the minus strand of JANAVB010013598.1, from coordinate 8,767,290 downwards.
GTTAGTATAACTTAGTGTAAACCCTAGTTTTTCTTAACCAAGAAGTTGCCATGACCATGTGAGCTTAGCCATAGGCTTAGAACACCAAATTAGTGATTTTTAGCCTAAAGGGTATTTTGGTAAATTTTTAGGAATTATTTGGAATTATTTAGATTTATGTGTTTTTATTATTGTTTAATTATTATTAAGTGTCATGAGAACCCCTAACCAAGTTTAGCCTAATCTAGAGGTTAGTTACTAACCTAGAATGACTAAGAGGATAGATACTTGGTCATGGTTAAGTGAGATAAATATCTAGATATTTTACATATGATATTTTGCTTGATTTACTCAAAATATCAAGCCTTTACCATGAAAGTCCTTGCCTTAACCTAGAAGCAAGCCTAGGACACCCCCCTCCTTGCTATGGCCGGCCAAGGACCCCCCCTTGGCAGCCCACCATCCTATATTAACCCCCCACATTGTTTTCATGATCATTTTACATGAAATTAAACCTAGAAAAAAACCCAAGAATCCTTCCACTCTATTTCCCATAACTTTCTCAATACTCAAGCTTTGAACCTCTAGTTTTCTCCATTAGGTCACCTACAATCTAAGGGAGCCTAGGGAAGTGTGCTACTCAAATTTTAGCAGGGAAGGACAAGTTGGGCTTTGAGGCTAATCACCCCTCATTTAGTGGAAATTCAAGACTTTGCACACAAGGAGGTATTTATGACTAAACCATATTAGATTTCTAGTTTTTCTTCATAATTGCATGCCATTAGTTATAACTAAGCTATGGGTAGGGTTTGGTGACTTTTAGGGTTTGTATGGTGTCGTATCGGACACGTATCCTATTTGAAATTTAATGTATTTTGTGTTCTGTCATAGTGTAAATTACTCACTGTTTTCCAAATCTTTTTGAACCAAAATCTAGCCTAGACCTAGCTAAACCTAACCCCATGTCACTGAGCACATATTGGTTTGTGTTGTGTCCAAATTTAGACACAACAGCTCTCAGTTTTTCCACTGTCTGGACACTGCACAGTACACAAAATGTGCCCTGCTACCACAGTGTCCAAATACACTCTACACGCCACTTGGACACGTCAAACTTGACACACGACACGGGGCAATGACTGACAGGTCATCCCCAAAGTTTGGGATGACCTCGTGTCCTGTCGGACACGAAAATCGACTCTCAAAGGGTCGTTCAGTACACAGTATACACACACAGACACCTAACTTTGAGCGTGTCGTGTCCACTGTACACGACACGTGGACACTTCGTAGTGTCATGGACACAAAGCCTATCCTTAGGCGAACACGTGGACACAATTTCGTGGTGTCTCGTGTCCTGTGTCACGAGCACGAGGCTTGTGACAGCGTGCACGATGCTGTCGAACTCGCGCGTATCAGTCGTGTTTTCACGACTGATACGGCTCTCGTGTCGACACTGTGAGACACGTGGACACAGTGCAGGGTGTTGGACATGTACCCTACCCCTAGGTGAACATTCGTGCACGTGCACGAGACACGAGAGTGTCTGTGTCGTGTCCTAGGGTGAGTTGCACGCGTGCACGATACTGTGTGTGTGCGTGTGTATCAGGTTTACCCGATTGGGTTTTGTGAGTCGTGGACACGTCAAAATGTGTCGTGGTGTCGTGTCAGGCCCCCTAGACACTAGAGGACACCTAGGGGCTCAGTTACCAACCCTTCGAATCGAGCCTTAGCTCGGTTTTGTATGAGAAATCAAGTTTACCTATATTTACCTAAACAGTCCATTTTTCCAGTTTTGTATTATTTTCCAGTTTTGTAAAAATGGATTTCAAACCTATTTTTTATCTGTTTTATACATTGGACTAGTGTATTTTAGTGTGTATATACGTAGTATATATGTATATGTGAGTGTGGGTGAGATTTGGGAGTTTTTGGTAGTGTATATAGATAGTTATGTATATATATACATATGTATGTATATATGTTATGTGTGTGTGTGTTGGGGAGCCAACTTGGTTCCTGATTTCAGGAACCCCTCCCCCTATCCAGATCTTTCTCTCTCTCACTCTATGTCTCTCACTTCCCTCTATGTATATATGTAGTGTATATATATAGGTTATATATATATATGTATATATATATATTGATATATATATATATATATATATATTTGTATAAATTCTCATTTAGTGTCATTATATATATATAGATATGGGTGGTGATATTATGTATAGTATTCATATATTGATATGTAGGTAGTAGATAGTTGGTGTATATCTATATATATGATATATATATATTGTATTAGATATACATAGTATTATCTTTATATATAAATATGTGGGTGGTTGTATTATATATAGTTAGGCCTATATTGATATATATAGATACATGTATATATAGATAACTTACTAGGTATAGGTTTATATAGAAACCTAAGCAATAGTCTATGGCTTGGGGCTAGCCCTAATGGCCCAAAACCCTACTAGTTAACCCTTGTTGACTAAAGGTTGACCAAAGTCAACCTTAGGTCAAACCATGACCTAATTGACCTAAAAATGACTAGTTTAACTAGTCTGACCTAATTACCTTATTGACTAGTCTTTGTTTGACCTTGTCTGATCTTGTTTGACCTTATTTGACTTAGTATGACTTCCTGTGACCTAGTTTGACTATTAGAGTTGACCCAGAGTTGACTTTTGACCATATTGACCTAGAATCATGTAGTATGTATTGTATACTTTATTTTTACCGTTGTGGATACATTGTGACTTGTATTGCTCTGATTAGGAGCCATACACCTCTCCTCAGACAGTATATCCTCTTCAGACATTCAGTTATCAGGCGAGTACATTCTCTGACCGTTTCATACTTGTTCAGGCTTTACTTCTCGCTCTAGATTACTTTACTTGTTGCTGTCACATTGGTAACACGGATTGGTACTATATGGATCTTTACATGAGATGTTATCCCCCTCGGGAGCATCGGGTACTTCATGCTACGTGTGTTTCACTATCATCATGTACACCTATGCTTCCATTATCATGTGCACTCATGTGATCATGTACTCTCATGTTTACTGAGCCCTCATGTATACTATCATGTGTACCCTTTCATGGGCCCCATGTGATATCATGTATAATAACGTAACTTGTATAGATCCTTGTGTATTGATTGGGGAAACGGGGGAGTAGAAGTGGACATGTGAATAATTCCAAAGTAGTCATGTGCAAACTCAGTAGATCATGTATAAATTCTAGCCATTCACATGCCTATCTTGTGCTCTACATCACTAGTCACTACAGTTCTCTATATACAGTAGATATTTTATTACAGCTATCTCTTTTACAGCGTATATTTCCTTTCAGCAGTTCATGTATCTTACTCTATTGCCTGTATCGTATTTCCTAACCTGATATGAACTGCGTGAGATGTATTGTGCTCGTTCCTGTCCTGATTGGACCTGTTGAAAAAATTACAGAGGACGAGGCATGGGTGACTACTTATTATGGAGCAGGACTAGATGACACTTGTATTGAGGACCCTCAGCAGGTTCTACCTACAGCTGAGGAGGATGTTCCAGTAGTCTAGACCAGTTTAGTCTAGGCAGTCTTTTCTATATCATTTTGTCTCACATTCTGAGTTGTATTTTGAGATGTGGAGATGTATAGACTCTTAGACTTATTGTATTATGAGTTGACATTCTGGATGTTATGTATCTTAGATACTTAGACTTATTTCATCTATGCTATGGTTCTCTTTGAGTTACTATCTATCTTCTGTCTTTCATTCTTCTACCTTAGATGTGATTGAGGCTATATGTTGTGATGTTACCTCCATTTGGAGAGTATGAACTGTACAGGTACCTTTATATTGTTAGATGATTTACCTAGGACAGCGTTCTACCGCCGACACTGCGGCGTAGGCTGGATGTACCCACTTCTCGTGCCCTTACTCTAGGGTGCGGGTCGTGACAACACCAAAATCAGTGTACACTGAATCAGCCTCCTCGTGCAGTCGTGTCTTGTCATCGTGGACAGGACACAGGCCACGTGGAGCCATGTGCTCATGCCCACACCTATCCCAGGTGTAGGGCTACATATTCGAGTCCCTGAAACGTCACCATGATGTGTCTAGATGAGACACGAAGGCCGTATCAGTGTCGACCTCTACGCGCGTGTGCGACAGGCACAGATCCGTACGGCTCGATTGCGAGCTCGACACGAAACGAGATAACATGGCCCTTGGGGGCTGACATGTCAGTCATGTCCCCAAGCCACATACCAAGTTTCACGTGTCCAAGTGACACAGACACTGTGCTCTGCCACCCGAACAGCAGGGCACGCACGCGCACGTATCGGGCTGTGGTTTGTGTCCGATTCTGGACACGAACGCGACGCAATTTATGCTCAGTCCAAAACAGATTCAAAATTCATATTTAGATCTACAAATCCAATTAATTAGTTTTCAAAATTATGAACAATAAATCCTATGCGGCATTTCATCAAACACTTGCATATTTGTACTAATACGTGTCCGATACGGACACCAAATCAATACAAAATCCTATAAAACTCATCTTATAGCTAGGAGACACCTAGATGGATGCATCTACAAGAATAATTCATAAAATTATGGAGGTTTGGGGAATTTACCTATTAGGATGAATTCCTATAGAAAAGCTTCGATTGTGTAGATTCCTCCTTGCGGCTCCAAATCCCCAATGCACTCGAAATCTGAATTTCCTCAACCATAATGATTCATAAACAATAATCAGGACCTAATGAAAAAGACTAGGGTTTCATAGGAGAAGAAATGAGAAAGTTAGAAAGATACTTAGGTTTTTGTCAGGAGAAAGGAATGTAAAGTGAGATGAATTCTCACTAAGAGATATTAAGTACTCTCCCTCCTTGACCTAGTTGGCCGGCCATACCTAGATGGGCTAGGGTTTCATAATGGGTTGGGCTTGGTCTCTTTCCTAAGGCTAAAATAAAATAATCATTAATTAAAAGGGAAGTTGCTAACTAGCCCTAATAATACGCCAATAACTTCTAACCTTAGAATAAGATTACTACCCTACAATCATACTACTAGGCCACTAAGTTATGGTGAGTCACTAGGCTAGGTTGCACCAAAGCTATACGGTCACAGGCCAAAATCACAACACCAATAATATAATATATATATATAAATAATGAAAAGAATTTCACAATGACCAAAATACCCTAAAATAGAAAAATAGATGTGACACAAGGCCAAGCTTTCCCAATCTTGAGGAAGAGGAATGAAAGAGAAGTAGAATGGTTGAAGGAAATAAAAGAGTGAGGAGAGAGAAAGTGAGGGTATATATAAAATGGTTAATTAATTGTGACCGTTGCATCGTGATCTATGTCAATCTTGGCCATCCAAAGAAAATCAAGTATCCATTTGATAATATGATTCATCTACACTATTCACAAAAATATCTAAACACTATTCATCAAATATCCAAAATACTATTTACAAAATATCAGAAACACTATTTACGAAAATATTTGAAATCAAAAATCTCTAAAATATGGAAAACCTCTTCGGGCGGTATGCCGTCTGTATACACCGGTATAGTAGTGGTATGCCGGTCTAGGAGAAAATCTATAATTTGGAAAAAATTTAAAGCGTTCCAAAAATCAATAAAGTACGAAAGACACTACAAAATATGTATCTGTATATAAATACCGATATTGTGAGACGAGTCTCACAACTCTCCACAACTTAGAAAAATTCCGTCCTCGGAATTTACTAAAGTCGGTCGAGCAAAAATACGCTTGCTAAAACAATGCAAAATCATAACTCATCGAAAGAAAATATCCCGTGTACAAGTGATAATTGAGATACAAAATTTAAATAAATACAGAAAAAAATAAGTACATACATATATAATACAAGAAAATAAGAGAACTATGAGGCATATGGAATAATATACCCCTAAGTCAGTTGAGTAGGGATTCGTCCTCGCTTATCTATGCTGACTCACAAAATGGACATGAATCAAGTCTCGAAGTAAGTCAGTTCCAACGACTCAGCCGAAGACATGACCCTAATACAAGACGCACCTATGTAGTCAAGATATATGATAGATATCGCGTATCACGAGATACAGAGGCATAAGAGTGGTATGAGAAACTCGTCTTCATCGCCGAATATGTCGAGGCGGCCATTGTACACCTAATATAGATAGAATACATGACTGTCAACAAAACACAAGAGTAAGATAAACTGAAGGAAAAGCTTGAAATCTTACCTACAATCTGATCGCCCTCGGCCAACAGCTCCTGCAAGCTCATGTTAAAAGCCTGCCCATGCTTCGGGGGTACTCGTGTAGTCTGATGCTGGCTTGGCCCAGCCTTCTGGGCTTGGGCATATTGTACTGGACGCTGGTGCTGAAATTGATGGGACTGCGTCGGAAGCGGGTGCTGAACATAGGATCGAGCTGACTCTGTTGGTCCCCTCTGACCCTCAATCGCTAATGGCACTGGGGCAACTAATAAACCCTCGGGATGTCTATGAGGACAAGACCCAACCATATGATCATATGCCCGCATCCGAGACACTGACCATTGGCCCTCCTATACTGGGCTCGGGTGTGCCTTGGCTTTTCGCATTAATCACATCCTATATGGCCTAACTGCCTAGATTGCTGTACTGAAGCCACCATCGCGGGGCTGATGATATAGTCTGATGAGGAGGTCGGTGATCTGGAGCTCTGACTGCTGGGGCGGGGGTTGAGGACTGAATGGTAATGCCCCTCATCACCGAGTGTGACCTCTTCTGACCTTCGGTCCTCTCTGCTATCCTCTGACTAGTCATCTCTAAGGATCTGGCTGCTCTCAGTACTGTATCGAAGGTGTCATAAAATGGCCTACCATGAGCTGCTGAAGCTCCAAGTGTAAGCCCTGCTCAAACCTCCAAGCTCTATCACCATCGAAAGCTACCATGTGCGATGCAAATCGACTGAGCCTACTGAACTCTGTCGCATATTGATCTACGGTCCTCGTCTGCTAACGAAGGTTGATGAACTGTTGCTAGAGCTGGAACTTGGCTGAGGTATGAAAGAACTTCTTCTAGAAGCGCTCCCGAAATGTCTCCCAATTAATAGGCCTAGGAAGACCCATCTCCTGTACTACCCACCAGTCGCGGGCAATATCTGACAATTGCAGCTTCACCACTGCTACCCTATCCTCTGCTGGAGTCCTAGCTGCCTCCAAAATGGCCTCAGTATCCTGAAACTAAGAGTCGGCTGATACTGCATCCTCGGTGCTGAAGAACTGAGCTGGACGCAGGTGACTGAAGTCGGATGCTAAGTTGTGATCACGACGTCCACTCGCCTCCAAAGCTACGGTAATGCCCTAGCAGAGGGTGTTGTTGGTATGGTCCTGGCCCTGCTACAACTGCTGGTATAACTGAACCACCTGCTGCTGGATCTAAAGTTGATTCTGATATTGTTGTTGTTGTGCCTCCATCATGCCCCTCATCATCTCGAGTAGGGCACGCTAGTCTATATGGGCTGGTTGTACTGAAGGGACTGACAGAGCTGGCTGAGCTGACTGAACAGGAACAGACTGAGCTGCCAACGGATGCTGAGGTGGTGCTGGATTTCGACTCTGCGGAGGCGGGGTCTAACCATGACCTTCCATCTAAACTACAGGAGATGGCGTAGTAACTAAACCTTCAAAAGAAGAAGCAAGCGGTGTGTCCCTGAAAGATAAGGACACAGGATATCAATAATGGACAGGAACAGAGCAAGGATTTGCCAATCATGTTTACAGTTCAAGGAAAGCGAGAAAGGCGATAAGCAAGGGGAGATCAAATGAAAACCAATATAGTATTGAGATTCTAACAAGATGAATCCCCTATAAGTCTGAAGACATACCTGTATGGGCCACCAAAAAAACCCTGTCATGCCCAAAATACTGGAGAATGGAGGCAAAACAAAGCCAGCTACGGATATCAGAGCCAGTACCCTAAGATATGATCACGACTGTCTAGAAGACAAGTGGGAAGACTCTAGCATGCTACTGACGACTCCTATGGTCTAATAAATCCTACCTCAATCTAACAACAACAAGTATCAAGAGTATATCAAATATGAAAGTAAAGAGGCATCCTAAAATACTATATCATACATAATCATGAAGCTAATGAACACAAAATGCTATACTAGCAAAGTACCAATATACATGATTACTATATAAGTCTAGATCTAATATAATACATTATTGTTAACCAAAGTCTGAGAAAGTCTCAAAATAATAGGGCTAACACATGCCCTAGCTGATACCACCCAAAATAAAATAATCGCAAATGGTAAGGAAAGGAAACCCACTCGCGAGGAGGAACAACTGTAGATCTAAGTAGGCGGCGGGTCGTCCAGAGAAAGGTAGGGAGAATCCTTGGGCTTCAGCGATAAATTTGGCCAAACAAAACCAGTGGGGTTAAAACCCCAAATAGCAAGTACACATGGAAAGCTCGAAGTGAACGACAAAGCCCATCAACAACACAACAACATAATGATATAAATAAATAAATGTGGGTCGAGACTAGTACGATACCAATGAACGTATCTCAAGAATAAAAATGACTGAATGAAAATATTAAACAATGTAGCAATAGAGAAGAAAAAGCCAATGGACAACAAGGGACTTAGGAACTACTCGAAGTTGGAGCTAGAACCCTTAAACCAAACAAGGACCGGGATTGCATAACCTTTTTCGAGCAGAACTTAGCCTCTAGCCACTCACCGACACATGGAGCATATAAAGTAATGCACAACAAAAAGTACACAACCTATCATTGTCTATGGCTTTCTATCATTAACTAGCTAGGGTTATCACAATCCTAATTACTAGTATGCAAGAGAAACTTTACTACCACCTACGCTGCAGTAACTCAGATGGGGGCGACGATGGTAGAAAGAAAAGAAATACAAACAACTAATAATCTCTACTCAAAAATATATCAATAGTAGATAAACATCTACTAAAAAATATATCAATAGTGCTTTCAACACTTAATCAATAGAGGTCAGGGGCCCACGCCAATCGGGGTTATCCTTACTACTGTAAGGGCCTCGACCTAGGAGGAGAAGGAAGAGATGAATTCCCTTATTCATCTGTTGTTGGAAGTTTGATGTATGCCATGGTGTGCACGAGGCCTGACATCGCATACGTAGTTGGTGTTGTTAGTCATTTCCTTACGGATCCAGGCAAGAAGCAGTATTGGGCGGCTATCAAATGGATACTTCGACGAGTACAGTTCACTGATTTGAATCACTTAAACTAAAGCTCTGATATCCGTAGTACTTCAACCTTCTTTTCTTACTCATCACTGTACAGATCCCGCGCATCAAATTCTTACTGACTTGAACTAGCACTATTATTGCTTGACTGACTTGATAAGGGGAAGCTAATAGACCAGGAAAGGACACTTGCTTTGGTTCATTCAAGGCATTTAACTTCTCTCTTAGTGACCAAAGTTGCGGTAGCATGAAGTGTCCTCCCCTCCTAGTGATCTATATGAGTTTACTAGTCAATTACCTATAAGATTCATTTTCAATTCTCAAGTCGTGGACACTCTTAGTGTCCTCCCCTCCTATAAGATTCATTTTCATTTGCGAGATATCTCTGGCATATGTTCTCAATACACACTACACACGATACAATAGACAATACTTACGCTCGATTGTCCATTGCCAAGATGCAAATAGATTAGACATATAACAAGTTAAATCTATAGTGTCAATAAAGAACATGCATTCAATCTCAATTTAGAAGTCAATTAGAAAATCAGTACGGGAGTGCGCTACTATGAACCACTAAATCGATCTGGACATGTACGATAATCATGATATGCCATGATAGGCTACTATTAATCAATGTATGGCTAGACAATAAATATAATGGACAATAAAATCTAGAAAGGCATGGCAATATATATCATGGCATGTAGGAAAAATCAATAAGAAAACATATCATGACATGTCAGGAAATAAAATAGAAACTATATTATGGTATGAAGGAAAAATCAATAAAAGATAAGTATATGGCATAAAATAATTTATGTACATATATTAGGGTCAAGTATATATAGGATGTTCAATCATTCTTTAACTAAACAAGGTCATCTAATCATAATAAGAATTCATTACAGTAAAAAAAAGGGACAAAAAGGGGAAAAAACAGACAAAAACAGCCTACCGGATAATCCGACGGATTACTGCAGATTATCGGCGGATTTTTCGAAGTATCATAGCAAGTTTTTAGAGCAAGTTTAGATTTTTCGACGAATTTCTGCGAATTTTTGACGAATTTTCCGAACCGTCACAGAAAGTTGATTTTTGATAACTCTAAAACTTGTTTCGGCCATAAAAATATCGTTTTAAATCGGAATTCGAATTTTCAAAAGTCAAAATCGCATAAAATTGAATTTTCTACAACATGGAAGCATTAGATTTTACTGATTTTGAAAATTTAAAGATAAATACTGCAAAATACTCAAAAAAACTATCGAGAATCTCAGATCTACGCAATACCATCGATCAAAACCAAAAGTGTATACACTAAAGATGTTAACAATTTAGAGAAACAAATTATAGAATAATAAAAAAAATTAGTTTCTATGGAAAACTAAAACTACAACATGGTAATATCACTTTTGAGCAAGATGTACTTGCCTGGAATTTTATCAACCAAGCCTAATCTTCCACTCCACCACCAAGAGGGGTACGAAACTACACTCTAGGCCTCAATGCCAAGCTTTCCCAATCTTAAGGAAGAGGAATGAAAGAGAAGTGGAATGGAAGAAGGAAATAAAAGAGTGAGGAGAGAGAAAGTGAGAGGGTATATATAGAAGGGTGAATTAATTGTGATCGTTGGATTGTGATCCATGTCACAATCTAAGTTAATCTTGGCCATCCAAAGAAAACCAAGTATCCATTGGATAATATGGTGCATCTATACTATTCACGAAAATATCTAAACACCATTCATCAAAATATCCAAAACACGATTAAAAATATATCAGAAATACTATTCATGAAAATATCTGAAATTGAAAATATCTAAAATGTGGAAAACTTGTCTGGACGGTATGCAGTCAGTGTACACCGGCATATTGGCGGTATGTCCGTCGAGGAGAAAATCTAGAATTTGTAAAAAATTAAAGCGTTCCAAAAACCAATAAAGTAAGAAAGATACTACAAAATACATATCCGTATCTAAATACCGATACTATGAGACGAGTCTCACACAAACCCATTTTACCCATTCATTCGTTCAATCCACACCTCGACTCCTCACCACCACTCCCGGACCCCACTACCCATTCTTTTCTCTCTTCTCACGTACAAACAAAGAGAAACCCACATAAAACTTTTCTCCAGAACCATTTCTCCCTCACAAAAACCTTCTCAAACTCCATCATAACTCCCTCCTCACTCCACCATTTCCAGAATCGATCGTGCCACCACGCTCCTCGTTCCACCCCGCTCCCACGGACACCTCTCAAGGCCATCCCCCACGCACACGAACTCGACGTCCTCGGTGCTCCCCGAGCCCATACTCGACCGCGCGTGCGCCTCGACACTGCCGCTTGCATCCGTGCCATCACGTGCCCCCGTTCTGGCATCCTCCGCGCCGTTGTCCTACCCCGTCAGCTCTTTTTTGGCTTTCTGGCGTTCTGAGCACCCTTAATGCGCCGATCCGAGTCCGAAGCTGAAGCTACACTTCGGTTCTCCTTCATCAGACAACCGGTAGGTCCTTCTCACAGACTCTATTCATTTTTAGAATAGGAATTAGATAGAAATCCATAATCTTATCCGATCAAAATTGACAGAATAAAGCTCTGTCAACTTTGGGATAATTAGTTTCACATTATTTTAATTGTTAGTTATTTTAATATAATTAATTAATTAGATGGTAATTAACGGTTAATTAATTATTAGAAAATTGCTAGTAATTGTTTGGTCCATCGTAAAAGTTATTGAATTATATATATTTTATTAGAATAAATGTTTTTTGTAAAATGGTTAATTAGTAATTAATATTACTATTGTCTTATTAGAATATAATTTTAAAATAATATTAATTACTGTCCTTAATAAAATTCTTAAAAATAAAATGATTATTAAATAAATGATTATCGTAATAATTATGGTGTTTTAGATTTAAAAGTATTTATTAAATATGTTACGATTATTTTACGTAAATAAAACAATATTTAGTTTCAAAAATATTCCATTACCAAAAAAGGGTATTTTGAATATAAGTAAATCTAATTAAAGTAATAGTTCTATTTATTAAAATAAAAACATATTTATTATTTATTTTAAATAAAATATAGTAATTTATTATGTTATTATAATAAATAGATTTTATTAAGAAGATTGTTTTATCCACTAGTTGCTAATTATGTGTATTATGTTAAAAGTATTAAAAAGAGATATAGTTTTATATTTTCTATAAAAATACAAGTTTTATTAATAAAATCGAGCGTTAGATTTAATCGTTAGCATTAATGATAAATCAATTAAGACTCTTATAATGGTTTCTAAACCAGACTGTTAATTAATGTAGGTTTCAAAGCCTAAGTCCGAGGTCGTATTTCCTGCCTCCACCTACAACATCGAAAACCAAGGCAAGTTTCATAATATTCAAAACTCATTTTTAATTGATGATTAAATATACTGCACTATTACGAACATTAGATTGACTCTTGATTCACGTGATCCCTCTCAGATCCAAATTGATTGCTTGATTGACTCATTGGCTTGAGATTGGGGAGTAGTGTTAGCACCTGTGGTCAAAGCCCTCCGTATTGCCTCATTGTGGATAGCTGAAGTCCCACCTCACTCAGGCAAAAGCCGTACCGTGTTCATTAGAACACATATTGCCTCCAACCCCAGCCGGCCACGGAATGCTACACACTTAAAATACTATTGTTGATTATAGATTGCATCACTATTGCTTCCTTGAGATTTTACTACTTCATTGATTCTTTATTGCTATTTAGAAAATATAAATAATATTTTAAAACTGCTTCTTGTATCTTTTAATTGTTTATTAAAATGCTAAAATTGAATATATGTTTCTTGCTCCTCTCCTGACTAGAGACCAAAATTTTTAGGTGACTACTATGATAATGAGATGCTATTAATACCTACTACGGACCTGACTTGAGCTCTAAGGTGTTAGTTGAACCCAACCAGGAGGCCCAGGATCACCAGTAGTATTACAGTCTAGTTTCTTTAATTCAGGGTTGTAATAAAAGGCTACTTGTACTAATTTTAATTATTATCGTGCTTTGTGTGTTGAATTTCTCAAATAGGCCTTAGTTCTTGACTCAAAAGTTTAAATAAAAGTTTTATTCAAATTTTTGCATTTTTAGAATGTTGTGCATTTGTGTTACTACTGATTGACACAACTTACTACCGTCGTCTCACAACGGTGCAGGCTGAGCATGATCTGACTAGACCCAGAATCTTGGAATCAGGTCATAAAATGTTTTCAGTGGTGGCCCATAAAGGTTTGACAAACAACTTTAGAAAAACTGACTAGAAACAATTAGAGCACTTAGAACATTGAAACATTATGACTCGTCACAACATAGGACCGATTTTATTCAAAATATTTTTTATGGTGTAACTTAGTTGGATTGCGTTGCTTATGTTGCTTCTTAATTATTCCAGAGAATGACAAAGGGAAGAACCAATCGTTACGGCCATGTTTCTGAGGAGGCTGGATCCTTAGCACCGGCCCATAGAGATGAACTGGTTCATATCCTTTAATAAATTTTCTAGAGACAAAATATTTTCATTAATTCTTCCATTCAATTTGAAATTGTACTATTCCTATTATTTAGAGTCAGGTTTGATCAATTCCATAAGTTTATGTCCTCAATCCATTGAATAGTGAAAGGTCGGAGAACAGATACTCCTTTTAACTTCAGTCATTTCTTTCTTTTTACTAATATGTGATCCTTTGATTCTCAAAGATCTAATATCTAAAGTACAGGTACTTATGTCACTTTCTATCATGATTAGGACTTTTAGAACTCATTTGAATTTTCATAAACTCCTTTGAAATTCTTATGGATAAAGTTAAAAAAATATTCGATGACCTACTATAGCGTGGCAGATGTGCACTACAGTCATTTATCTGGATTATGGAGACTGTGAGTTCACTGCAGCCAGCTGCGCACTAGCAAGGTATGGACCAAAAGTTGAAGTAATTCTAGTTATTCATAGGTTTTTGGATATTATTGAGACTACGTCCTAAAAACATAACAATTGATTTCTTGAGTGGTTCCATCAATATTAGATAAAGTTGATAGAATATTTGGTGATCTATCATTATTCGAGTCATGGAACCAAAGGTTCACTACAGCCAAACGTACACCACATTGGCGGGGCATTAACTCTAGGCAAAATGACTTCAAATATGTATGATTTCTGGATACTATTAAGACTAAATACATGTTATATACCATGTTTGATCTCTTATCGCTATTGACAGCTTTACCGAAAATTATCTTGATTTGATCTTAGCCTTATTTAAATCTTAATAGTAAATCTCATTTACAGAAATCTTTTATATCACCATATGTTTCCTATATAATTTTTCTTGATTTGTCCTAGAAATTCATTAGGACCATCTTTTCAACACTTATTGGCCCAATCTCTTTCATGGTTTGACTATTGTGTATTGCACATAATTTTTTAATAGTTCCATGTTTTGATAACTATGTATATATCTATCTATCTATATACATATACATCTACATCTACATCTATATATATATATATATATATATTGTATATATATATATATATGTATGTATGTATGTATGTATGTATGTATGTATGTATGTATGTATGTATTATAGATAGCCATGTATATTAGATAATTGATATACAATTATGGATGCATGTATGTATGTGTATATAGTTGATAGCTACATATATATATATATATATATTTTTTTTTTTTTTTTCTACATATATATATATATATATATATATATATATATATATATATATATATATATATATATATATGCGGGGGAAACATAGATAGGTTACCTAGATTATTTTAGGAATTCTTAGAAACTAGCATTTTCAATTAGGTCAGGGCAGAAGAAGATCTTGGGTAAGTTAGTTAGTAATAAGAGAATTATAGATTATAGAGCTTGTGATTTACTAGTTTGTAAAGATATTTCTGTAGGAACGAAATCGTAAAGTAAAATACTCTAGAGGGGGAGTGAATAGAGTAAGCAGCGGAATATTGCTAAATTAAAAACTTGTTAGCAGTTAGATCATAGAAATAATAATAATCACAAAATAATAACTGTAAAGAAAAGAGTGATCTGAAGGCAAACACAAACACAGAGATTTATACTGGTTTCCCTCTTGTGAGGACTAGTCCAGTCGGAAGAACTCTAGCTTCCAGTTGAATCCTCTATTGGAAAATCCTGCAAGTTTTCATACGAAGTCCGTGCAACTTCTACAGACGCGAGCTTTGATACGAAGAACTCGACCAACTTCAGTTTTGAAGAGTCTTTCTTCAATCAAGCATCTGATTACAATTTCTCTGAAATCTTCTAGACCGCACCGTACCGGCAAATTGATTAGAGAATTATAACTGGCTTGGGATTTGAAAATAAAAGCTTTTTAGAACTCTTTGAAGAAACGTAAGCTTTAAAAGAGAAAAGATGAAAGTGAATGAGTGTTTTGAAATGATCAGAATTCCCCTCTATTTATAGTTTTTTCAAAAACAGAACTCTGACAGAATTCGGGCAGAATTTAGACAGAACTCTTTGTAACAAACCGCAACTGAAGGGAGACCAAGTTCAAAATCCAACGTTCACATAACGTTCACGTTGGCCGAACTCTGGCCGAGTTCTATCAGGGTTTGGTCAAGTTTATTTTGTGAAAATTGTTTTTGGCTTTTTGAAAATCCTTCTGAAGCTTTTTGTAAAAGTAGATGTTTTTCAAAAACATAGGTCATTTTAAAAAGATAGGTCAGTTTTGAAAAATGATTTCGGATAGCCTATTTGCCAGTACGAGTTGGTGTACAATATATTCCTAGACTCAATAAAAATAAAAATTACATTGCATAAGAAAATACAATCTTGAGTGGCAAATAGATCTTCGGTCTTGAACTGAGTAGATATCCAATCTTGATCAGTGTCCAAAACGTCTTTAGTAAACATCTGAATTGATTCGTATATAGAGACATAGTTTCATCAATTATTAAAATCAGGTTTGACCATGACCAATGGGCCAGCAATCTCCTCCAGTTTGATAATTGACAAACCTTTACCGATATAACATCTTTGGTCTTTATCAATTCAAAATAGTACTAAAAAAATTGTTCATAACTTGTATTCATGAAGATGTTAGATCTTATTTCTCCCCCGTTGTCACTTAGCAAAATAATTGCAAAAGAGAAAGCTGCCCCGTAATAAATGCATAAGTAACAATCAGTGAAGAAACACACAAAAAATATATATAAAACATTCAACACAGGCATGGTATAAACATCAGAGACATAAGAAAAACAAATAATATTTGTCACAGGCAGTTTATATGGAAGCATAAAAAAAGATAATGCTATAATAAAGCTGAATAATGTGCTAAACTGAATAATAAACTAAACTAAGGCATAAAAACATGTCCATCAAATAGTCACAAATCGTATCCAAATAAAAAAAACTGATACTATCTTGGAATGTCAGAGCATTTCCAAATAAGACAAAGTCATCAGTCTCAAAAGTATAACATCTCAAAAGTCATCCTCATCCTCATCGTCATCTGCTGCAGTGCCAGCATGTCCAGATGGACCAGCTCCAGAAGTACCAGCCCCTGAGGTGTGTGGAGTAGCACCAGAAGTACGATACCAATCGTATGCGTTCCCTGGCTGGAACAGAGAGTGGACCGCCTCATCATCAATGCGGTAACTAGATACAGAAGGGTCTCTAGGAAGAGAGCTAGCAGAATGACCCGCCTGTGCAAATCTGAGATCGACAAAGGAGTTGGCAATAGCCTGGAACCGAGTCACGTCACGGAACTCGTGTTCCTTGAAAGTGTCAACAAAGAACGTCTACAGATCTGATAGGTGCTGATGAATACCCTCAAAGGTCATAGGGTAAGACTGAGGAGGACCAGGTGCACTAGGAGCAGGTGCAGTAGGAGCAGGTGTAGGAGGTGGAGAAGCAGTGGCAATGCTGCGACGAGAAAGCTTGAAAAACTTAGGCTCATGGTCCAGAGAACAAATGGATAAGTCAATATCAAAACGCTGAAATATGCGTGGAATAATCATCGCATAAGAGAGGTTACGGTCTCTACCGTGACACCTACCCATCATCTGAATGATAGTCTTAGGGGCAGAAAAAGGAATCCCCTTAAGAATGTGATATAAAGCAGAGAGTTCTAGGGCAGTGACATCATCTTTTGAAGTAGATTTTGGAAGTAGAATGGAATAGATGATACGATGTAATTCGTAGTTAAACAAGTTCAAGTTATTGGTCTTGAACTTTCCAGGACGAGCACGTACGGGCGCACAAAGCTCATTCTTGAAACTTACAAGAGTCGTGCCCTCGGGGAAATCGAAGTCAGTGATGTCATCGAGCGGGGCACCTTCGTTTGGAAGACCAAGGATTTCCGCTAGCAATTTATCATTGAACTCGATATCTATCCCGCCAACACGAGTTCTCGCGGTAAAAGTGTCTAACACGAAGTTATAATAGAACAATCTAATGGCATTATTAGCTATAGGGAATTGTAAAGTAGCAAAGTGGAATAACACTAATGCCTCAAAGTAGGGACGGTGGTCAAAAAATACAGTCTATTTAATCGGAGATCCGGTATATATAGTACGTATAGTAAAATCGGCATACCAAAGGAATGCTTGGTCGGGAGTTTTAAAATAAAACTCATCCGATGCACCGTCATCCGATTGGACCGGGAAAAAGCAAGAATCCGTTTTCGGATCAGAAGACGATGCCTCTTCACTGGCATGGGTCTTCTTCCTCTTGAAAGGATTGAATCCTTTAGGCATTCTTTTCCAAAACTAGAAACCCTAAAAATTTGAAAGTGGAGGAGAGAAAGAATTATACTTTTCGAGAATCAAGTATGCTGTAGAGGACGCGATTCTCTGCACGAATCCAAATTTTGGATGAAAATCTCCACGTAGATTGAAAGAAATGATGTGGAGAAAAAACTAGGTTTGGGGACTTTGGGCGACTGCTGCTGCTGTTTGATGTGGTTTGGAAGAGATGAAGATGAGGGCCTCGGGTTCTGACTGAAATATATACAACACCAACAAGACTCTGGCCAAATTCGGTCCGACTCAGGCCGAATTCTTCTAGGGTTCTTTTGGTTTATTTTAAAAACATTTTGTGGGCCACATCTTTTTTATCAACTCATTTAAAATATTTAATTCAAAGTATAGTAATTTTAAATTTTAAATAATATAATTAATATTATTTTATAAATTAATATTCTTTACTCAGCATCTGTTTTAGATTAGCTGTAGGAGAACAGTCCCAGCTAACAGAGGTTCACCGGAGAACTCTTAAATACCGCTTCGCTTCGATCGTAGTCGTGGTGACAGACAGACTCTTTTTAGGCTTGTCTCGAAAATAGTTATTGAGTAGTGAATAAATTAATAAATAAAACAAAATTAATTTAATATTATTGATATCTAAAATTCTTGATTCTCGACGTAAATAATTAAAATGATCTTCCGCTAGAGGTTTTGTGAGTTTGTCAGCCAATTGATTCTGTGTGTCTATGTATACACGGTCTATATCTCCATTTTGTTGAGGATCTCTAAGAAAGTGATGTCGAATCTCGATATGCTTAGTACGAGAGTGACATACTGGATTCTTAGTCAAAAGAATAGAACTAGTATTATCACAAAAAATGGGTATATGTGTAAAATGCAATCCATAGTCTTCTAAAGTTTGCTTCATCCACAAAATTTGTACACAACAACGTCCTGCGGCGATATATTCAGCCTCGGTTGTTGATAATGCGACAGAATTTTGCTTTTTGCTAAACCAAGAGACTAGAACTTTTTTAGGAAATGACATGTGTCGCTGGTACTTTTTCTATCTACTTTGCATCCGGTAAAATTAGCATCAGAATAACCGATTAGGTCAAATGACGTGGTTTTAGGATACCATAAGCCGACAGAAACGGTGCCTTTAAGGTATCGAAAGATACACTTAATTGTGCACAGATGTGATTCCTTAGGATTGGCTTGAAAACGTGCACATAAGCAAACACTAAACATAATGTCTGGTCGACTAGCAGTTAAGTACAGTAAACTACCGATCATACCTCGATACTTACGTATGTCAACAGGTTTGCCTTGTTCATCAATATCAAGCTTGGTTGAAGTCGCCATTGGAGTGCTAAGTGGTTTGACTGCTTCCAGGTCGAACTTCTTTAATAGATCATTTGTGTACTTTGCTTGATTTATGAACGTCCCATTGTTGGTTTGTTTGATTTGTAGTCCGAGAAAGAATTTCAGCTCTTCCATCATGCTCATCTCAAACTCATTCTGCATACACTTTGAAAATTCTTGACAAAGAGATTCTTCAGTAGATCCAAAAATAATGTCATCTACATAGACTTGAATCAAAAGAATATTGTTATTCAAAGACTTTATAAACAATGTAGTGTCAATATTTCCCTTTGAAAAATTGTTGTCAAGTAGAAAGGAACTTAGACGATCGTACCAAGCACGAGGGGCTTGTTTTAAACCGTATAAGGCTTTCTTCAGCTTGAAAACATAATCAGGATTTTTGAAATCAGTAAAACCTGGAGGTTGAGCTACATAAACTTCTTCTTTTATAAAACCATTCAAAAATGCACTTTTGACATCCATTTGAAATAATTTAAAATTATAAAAATATGCAAATGCACATAACATGCGAATGGATTCTAATCTCGCAACTGGGGCATAAGTCTCACCGTAGTCGATACCTTCTTCTTGATTATATCCTTGAGCTACGAGTCGAGCCTTATTACGAGTCACTAAACCATTATTGTTCAATTTATTTTGGAATACCCAACGGGTGCCAATGACCGAATGATCAATGGGCTTGGGAACAAGTTTCCAAACTTGATTCTGTTCGAATTGGTTTAATTTCGCTTGCATAGCATCTAACCAAAAATTATCACTACATGCTTTTTCAATATTTTTGGGTTCAAGCTGTGAAATAAAAGCAACACAAGAAGCTATATCTTTACTAGAGGAATGAGTACTTACACCCTTGGTAATCTCAGTAATTACCAAGTCCTTTAGATGATCTGCCAATAATCTCATCTCTTTTAGCGTATCCTCAGGATTGTTGGTTCCTGCTTCTTTGCTTGAAAGTTCTGCATCTTTGTGTGAAGGTTTTGTAGTAGCTGTACTTGGTGTAATCACGTCTTCATTATCGTCATCGTCTAAGTATTGATTTAGCTCATCAAACTTGACATTAATTGATTCTTCGATGATCATGATTCTTTTGTTGAAGACTATGTACCCTTTGCTCTTTGCTGCATAACCTAAAAATATACCTTCATCGGCCTTTTCATCAAATTTACTCAGATTGTCTTTAGTATTAAGAAAAAAACATTTACAACCAAAAATCTTGAAATAAGAAACAATGGGTGTTATATCAAACCATAGTTCATAGGGAGTCTTCTTCGATATAGGTCGAATTAGAACCCTATTGAGAATATACTACGCTGTATTGACAGCTTCAGCCCAAAAGTATCTAGGTAGACTAAACTGGTTTAACGTCAATCTAGCCATTTCAGATAGAGTCCTGTTCTTACGTTCCACAACTCCATTTTGTTATGGAGTCCTAGGGCAGGAAAATTCATGCAAATAACTGTGTGTGTCATAAAATTGCTTGAACTCTGCATTCTTAAATTCGCCGCCATGATCACTACGAATGCGAGTAATCATGAAACCTTTTTTATTCTGTACTTTCTTGCAAAAGGTGACGAATTCTGATAAAAGCATCGTTCTTGCGTACAAGAAAATATACCCATTATATCTAGAGAAATCATCTACAATGACAAATGCATATAGCTTACCACCTAGACTAGCAATTCTACTTGGTCCAAATAAGTCCATATGCAATAATTGTAGAGGTCTAGTGGTACTTACAGCGTTCTTGGATTTAAAAACGGATCGGGTAGCTTTGTTCTTTTCATATTCACTACATACCGTATCCTTCTTGAAAGATATGTCTGGTAAGTCGTGTACCAACTTCTTTGTAGATAGTTTTGAAATTGTGTCCATGTTTGCATGACCGAGTCTCATATGCCATAGTTGGCTCTCAATGCTCTTGGCCATCAAACATCTACATGCTTTGTTAGCATCTTCTAACAGATAAAAAATATATATGTTGTCTTCCCTGATACCTTCAAAGATAGTACTACCAGTTGAACTATCAACTATAGTACATTTGTCTTTGACGAAGTTAATGCCATAACCGTGATCAGCTAAATGGCTTATGCTGAGTAGATTATGTTTTAACTTGGTAACTAGACAGACATCTTTAATCACAGGATAGGAAGCCTTACTAATGTCACCGATATCGATTATGTACCCTCTTAAATTATTATCGAAGGAGACGTATCCTTTTTTATTCTTCTTCGACAGTGTTGCGAATAATGAAGCATCACCGGTCATGTGCCGTGAGCAATCGCTGTCGAGGATCCATTTGCTTCTAGCATGTGAAGGGCGTTCCACCTACAAAACAATTTACAAATGAAACTCTTGGTATCCATTTCTTGTAGGGTCCTGACAGGTTAGTTTTTGGTATCCATGCATAAACATTTAAATCTACTAACTTTTTGATTCTACATGCAGAGGAAATATGACCGATGAGGCCACAATAATGATATTTTGTATGTTGAGTGTTGAAAGTTGTGTGAGGTGCATGATTGGTAGGTTTTGGTTTTCTAGTATAGAAGAATGCATGCCTATTTATCTTCTTGGGCATAGGTTTGGTATGGTTTGGTCTGACAGTGTTTGGTTTGGGCGTGTTCCGATGATTCGGTAATTGACACGTGTTAGAATAGGAAGCAGCAACTTCAGGCCGTTTTCTTAAACTAATTTCCAACTTTTTGGAGGTGTTATATAATCTAGTATAGTCAGATATAAGTGTTTCTATTCTGACTTATGCACACTGGAGACTCTTTCTCTCCTTAGATAGGTCTTCCTTTAGCTGGATGATAGTTTGGTCTTTTTCTTCGGATAACTTGATAGTCTCGTGTAATAACAACTTAATCGATGAAAGCTCACCAGACTCAATAGAAGAGTCATTATTTCTAACATCATCTAGTTGGTCGGTAAGTCTTCCTATCTCACCTTTGTACTCTTTGAGTACCTTCTTAGAGGTTTCATATTTACTATGCAGTTTTCTGTAATCATTTAACAGGTCACTGAAAGCCTATCCTAGTTGCTCAAAGGTAAAATTATCATAAGTATCAAACAGAGGATTAGTGATTACCTGAGCGCAAGCCATCAAGCATACATTTGTAGCATCATCTGATTGTTCGTCTTCTGAATCGCTGGCTTCGCTTTCATGCCATATGCTTGTATTGGCGTACTTCCTTGATATAGATCTCTTCGGGTGGCCTTTGTCATATTTGCTGCTTTTCCTTATTGATGATGATGCTGTTGGACAATCTTTCTTCATATGTCCTTTCTTTTTACATCCGTAGCAAATAGGATCTTCCTCGTTGTTGTTGTTGCTATCTTTTGTTCTTCTGTTGAATCTTATAAACTTTTTGAATTTTCTTACCAGAAGAGCTTGATCTTCAGAGTCAGAGTCGCTGTCGTCAGAATCATCTTCGACAGTTCTTCTATGTTGAGCCTTGAGAGCGATCGACTTTTTTGAATTCTCCTTTGGTGTAGCATCTTCAAAGTCTTGAAGTTCTAACTCGTGAGTGAGTAGCTTACCTATGAGTGTTTCCAGAGATATTGTTGAGAGGTCGTTTCCTTCAATGATTGTTGTAGCCTTTGGAATCCTGTTCTTTGTGAGAGCTCGTAGAAGTTTACGAATCTTTTCATGGTTATTGTATTCTTTGTCTAATGAAGACAAAGGATTTACAATATCCAAGAATCTCGTAAACATCTGAGTGACTGATTCGCTTGGCTTCATTTTGAATGCCGCGTACTCTTGAGTAAGTCTGCTGATCTTTGAGTCTTTGACTTGTGTTGTTCCTTCTTGAGTTACTTCGAGAAGTTTTCACACTTTATTTGATATTGTGTGAGTCGACACCCTGTTGAATTCAATTTTATCTAAAGTACAAAATGAAGCGTTAATAGCACGTGCGTCAAGACTGGCCTTTTTTTTCATCCTCCGTATATTTATCATGGGGTTTCTCAACTAAAACTCCATCAACATTAATACGAGTAGGCTTTTTGTAGCCATCAATAACTATAGACCATAAGTCAAAATCAAGAGATTTTAAGAAGAAACTCATCTGTGTTTTTCAATAAGTGTAGTCTGTGCCGTCAAATAGTGGAGATCTGTTTGTGGCTTGGCCTTCACTTGTGAATTTCACAGTTGCCATGTGTAATACTGTGATCTATATAATAATTGAAAAATAACTGAATATAGCTACAGTTTTACCTTACTTTACCTGTATAACCCGCTCTAATACCAATTGTAGGAACAAAATCGTAAAGCAAAATACTCTGGGGGTTGAATAGAGTAGGCAGCAGAATATTGCTAAATTAAAAACTTGTTAGCAGTTAGATCACATAAATAATAATAATCACAAAATAATAACTGTAAAGAAAAGAGTGATCAGAAGGCAAATACAAACACAGAGATTTATACTGTTTTTCCTCTTATGAGGACTAGTCCAATCGGAAGAACTCTAGTTTCCAGTTTAATCTACTATTGGAAAATTCTGTAAGTTTTCATACGAAGTTCTTGCAACTTCTACAGACGCGAGCTTTGATACGAAGAACTCGACCAACTTCAGTTTTGAAGAATCTTTCTTCAATCAAGCCTCTGATTACAATTTCTCTGAAATCTTCTAGACTGCGCCGTACCGACAAATTGACTAGAGAATTGTAACTGGCTTGGGATTTGAAAATGGAAGCTTTTTAGAACTCTTTGGAAGAAACGTAAGCTTTAGAAGAGAGAAGATGAAAGTGAATGAGTGTTTTGAAATGATCAGAATTCCTCTCTATTTATAGTTTTTCCAAAAACAGAACTCTGACAGATTTCAGGCAGAATTCAGACAATTTTTTTTGTAACAAACCGCAACTGAAGGGAGACCAAGTTCAAAATCCAACATTCACATAACGTTCACCTTGGTCGAACTCTGGCCGAGTTCTGTCAGGGTTTGGTCAGGTTTATTTTATGAAAATTGTTTTTGGTTTTTTGAAAATCCTTCAGAAGCTTTTTGTAAAAGTATATGTTTTTCAAAAACATAGGTCATTTAAAAAAGATAGGTCAATTTTGAAAAATAATTTCGGATAACCTATTTGTCAGTACGACTGGGTGTACAATGTATTCCTAGACTCAATAAAAATAAAAATTATATTGCATAAGGAAATATAATCTTGAGTGGCAAACAAATCTTCGATCTTGAACTGAGTAGATATCCAATCTTGACCAGTGTCCAAAATGTCTTTATTAAACATCTGAATTGATTCGTATATCGAGATAGAGTTTGATCAATTATTAAAATCAGGTTTGACCATGACCAATGGGCCAACAATTTCCTTCATGTATATCCTATTTTGTAACCGTCGTTTGATTTTCTTAAATCTGTCGTTTAATTGATTCTTTGTTGATTGTAGATTGCAACAAAATACTATTGCTGATTGTAGATTGCATCATTATTGCTTCCTAGAAATTTTACTGCTTCATTAATTCTTTATTATTATTTAGAAAATATAAATAATGTTTTAAAACTCCTTCTTGCATCTTGTAATTGTTTATTAAATTGCTAAAATTGGATATATGTTTCTTGCTTCTCTTCTGACTGGAGACCAACATTTTTAGGTGACTACTATGACGAGAAGATGCTATTAGTACCTACTACGAACCTGACTTGAGATCTGCGAAGTTAGTTGAACCCAAGAAGGAGGCCCAGGATCACCAGTAGTATTACAGTTTAGTTTCTTTAATTCAGGGTTGTAATAAAAGACTACATGTAATAGTTTTAATTATTACCGTGCTTTGTGTGTTGAATTTCTCAAATAGACCTTAGTTATTGACTCAAAAGTTTAAATAAAAGTTTTATTCAAATTCCTGTATTTTTAGAATGTTGTGCATTTGTGTTACTACTGATTCATACAGCTTACTGCCGTCATTTTACAACGGTGCAGGCTGGGAATGATCCGACTAGACCCAGAATCTTGGGATCGGGTCGTGATATTGGCCGTGCGTCCCTCCCCGACGACCTGCCCCCTCCCCCCTCCGCTGGCCGTACCCCACTCACATCTTTGTTGGTCGTGCCTTCCTCCCCCTCTACTGGTCGTGCCCCCCCGTTCGCTTGAGAAGGAGAAGGTTTGCGGCAGATAGGGGAGAGAGAATGGGGTGATGGATTTTTTTGTACTATACCCTTAGGTTTTAGAGGGTATAATCGTTATTTAATGTCTAATTTAACATTTGTTAACTGCAGACATCAAATTGTGTATAAACTGCACCAAATGTAAAATTTGATATTTTTTTAAGCCAGGGCTCTTTAATTGCAAAAATGCAAATCTAAGGAGGGTCTTTAATTATTTTTAAAAAAAAAATAATTTTGGAAATTAAATAGCTAAATTATAATTTGATACCCTCAATTATTCAAGTTTTTTAAGTTTATACCCTCAAAATGAAACTCTAAAAAATAAAAATAACGAAACTATACATTTCTCACCCAACGCCTCCTCCCTCCACCCAGCTGCACCACCCTCTCTCCCAACCCGGCCGCCCTCCCTCCCGGCTGCAACCCCTCATCCCCATCTGGCCTCCCACTCCTCCAACTGCTCCACCCCTAGGCCCCCACCCCCCGCACTCTCGTCACTACGTTGTTGTTGTTGCCACCGTCGTGGAAAGGGGGTTGGGATGGGGGCGACACGGGGTGATGCAGCCGAGGAGGTAAGCGGCCTAGTGGTGGGGGGACGGGGTGCAGCCGAGGGTAGGGCGGCCGAGTTGGGGGAGGGGTGGTGCAGCCGAGTTGGGGGGGGTAAGAAAATGGGTAGTTTTGGCATTTTTATTTTTTAGGGTATTAAGTTAAAAAATTTAAATAGTTGAGGGTATCAAGTTATAATTTAGCCAAATTAAATATTGATAATAAACTTTTCGAAAGAAATGTTAAGGGCACTACAAGAATTACTGGAGGCAATGCACTTTTGGCAGACCAAGGACTATTAGAATTTTCGTAGTACTAATTTTAGCAGTCCTAAAAAAGGAAAAAAATGCAAAAAACTTTGGTAGTCCTGGATATGTACAAAATTGCCAAAAGTGTGTTGCCCCTAGTAATTTTTATAGTGCCCTTAACATTTGTCTTTCGAAAGAGTCCGATGGGTCTTTTAACTCTTTAATTTTTTTTATAAATATTTAAAGTTGAATTATTAAATTTAAATTGTTGAAATAATAATATTATTATTTAAAGAATTCAACTAGTGTTAAAATATTTATTTTTTAAATAACAACAAGAATACAACATTTTGGAACAATGATAGCACATTCATTTTGGATCAAGAAATAATCCAACCACCCCAAGTTTATCTCTTTCTCTTCCATTCCGTAACCCCTGACCTCTTCCATTCCGTAACCCCAACCTCTTACATTGCATAACCCCCTACCCTTCCATTTCGTAACCCCCAATTCATCCCTTCCAATTCGTAACTTTCCTTCATTTCTCTATAAAAAGAGAAATGTTAAGACAAAACTTAAGTGTTACTATCTTTCTCCTTTGGAGCAACCCAGCGACCCGTGCCACACTCGCCGACCCGCCCATCTTTTCTTATCTGCATCTGCCCATGAGCACCCTTCGAGGAGATTTGGCACGAAGTCGTGTCCAGATTCGTATCTTTTGGTGTCGGGTTGGGTAGTGTAGTATCCACTTACTATTATATTTAGTTTCTTGCATGTGATATTTATTTGATAGTACTGTAGATTAGGTACTGTGGTGCTGTTCTTTTGAGAGTTAAGTTTCTGAATAGTTTTCCTATTATAAATATTTGAGTTATTGCTATCGTAATTTTAGAAGATGTTGTTGCTGATGTAGGTTTTGTTATATTTAGAATTAGAGATGCTATTCAATTATAGTATTTAGTTATAATGCTGTTGTAGGTGGGCTTGGGTTAAATAGGTTTTGTTGTCGAGTTAAAAGGTTCAACAGAGTTGGAAATGCTCTGTGAAGCTAGTACAACAAGTTCATATATACAGTGTTGTATATTTAGTTTTAGTTACTAACGTATTATAAATTTTATTTGCTGGCCTTTGTATGGTTCTTTTAAAGTTCTTTAATAGGTTAATGCTAGATGAGTAGTACTTCTATTTTGGCTAGAGGATATGAGGGTTGGTTTTGTGTGGTTTGTTCTAGAGATTTTGATATTTACCCATTTATATTAGAGTTCACTTATTATTTTTATCTTGATTAACTCACATCATTATTTTTTGATGTTGAAGACGGGACAAGCCAACTTTTCATTGACCTATAAATTATTTGTTTATTTTGATTTAAAATCAAAGTCATCAATTTATAATCGATTTCTTTATCATTTTAGTGATTTGATCTCTAATCAAAATCATTTATTACTTTATGTTAATGATTTTACTTATAGTCGAAATTATTTCTCCTCTTTATTAATTCAATCTATAAATAAATTAGTTCTTGTTGGACTTAGGAGCTTTTCTATGCTCTTTAAGTCAATGTGACTTTTAGTATAACGTTTTTATACAATATTTGGTGCAACTTGATATTATATCATTTTACGTATTTTCTTCCCTGTCACTCCTCGATCCCGATATACGTATTCTTTCATGAATCTTGTACATGGTATCCTGTATTTAGCATGTGCATAGTTTTATTTATTATTTATTAATGGTTGCATGTAGCCTTTAAGCATGTCATTAGTGGAATGGTTAGAGCATGTTTAGAGATTAGGGTTTTCTTAAGCCAACCCAACCCCTATATATATTTCCTTCCTCTCCTCTCTCTCCTCTCTCTCCTCATTCACTCTTTCATTCATTTTCCTCAACCACCACCATTAGGCAAGTACAACTTGCTCAAAAATGGAGATTTGTGTATTTTTCATCCTTGATTTTTTCCTTTGATATTATTTATTTATATTGTTCTTCGTATCATCCTCTACAAGTTTAGTACTTGGTATTTTCGGTTTTGAAGGATGGATTCTTGTAGATCTAAGTTTATGTCATTTTCGATTTTCTTTGGTTTTGATCTATTAAACTTGCTTGTTTTCAAAATCTAGTTGTTCTAGGTGGTAGAGCATTTCTTTTTACCCAAATTTGACCATTGAAAAGTTAGATTTTATGTTGTTTTGACCAAGTTGTGACAGTTTGAAGTTCATGGGTTCCATGGCCATCTTTCTCGAATTTTCGGAGAAGATGAGCCTCGGCCGCATGCGCCTCGGCCGTATGAGCCTCGACCGCATGAGCCTTGGCCGCATGATCCTTGGCCGCATCACCCTCGGCCGCATGCGTCCTTGTGTCTTTGTCCTCATTCCTGATCTGACTACCTATGCGAGTGCTGGATAAACCTATGTGTGTACTATGGTACAATCTATGTGAGCACCGAGGTGCAATCCTATGTGCTAAGTGTTCCTACGTGATACCTGCTAGTACATCCAAGAGTCCAGCATTTATATAGCGAATGGTCGGTAGCAATGATGTCGTATGTGTTGTGTGTTGCATTACACCAAGAAGGGGTACATACATATGACTCCATGAGCCAGCGCGGATCCCTTCTTGGGGTACTCGTACATTGTACGACATATAGGGGAGTGAGCATGTGACCACGACATATGAACTCCGAGGATAACCTAGGGATTAACTAGACAACTAACTTGGTAGATGCATTGGGTAGGAAGAATCCTGAGATCGTGCCATACTAGTCACCCCAGGTCCAATCCTGACGTGTCGGGTTGGCCGCCATGGATATGGTTTCAATCGCCTTTAGCAAATGACTATATCCGACTTCTGCGAACTATGTGTAGAAGTATGG
The DNA here is from genome assembly GCA_029216955.1 of Iris pallida. NCBI lineage: Eukaryota > Viridiplantae > Streptophyta > Magnoliopsida > Asparagales > Iridaceae > Iris > Iris pallida. The sequence goes on along the minus strand of JANAVB010013598.1, from coordinate 8,738,066 downwards.
AAAATATTGCTTTTAGTCCCACATCGGAAAGGAGAAGAAGAAAGGGCTCACTCCATTCTATATATAGTCACGGGCCATGTGCTTCAAACGGGTTAGTATGAAGAAATCAGTGGCGAGGATGAATTGGGTTCTGAGTACTAGGCATCTTCACGGGTTAGTATGAAGAAATCAAAGGCGGCATGAGCCATGTGCTTCAAACGTGCTATGCTAACAGTAAACCAGAGATACGCGCGCAAAAATCATGCGCACTACCAATGGTAAACTATACAGAATCGTCTCGGGTACGTTTGCACCAGATATGAGCCGACTCTTAAAGTTCCCCTTCCACTTGGGTGCCGCTATTGCAATTGAACTAAGTCGGGGGGGAGGGGGAATCTCTTGCTAAAGTCTCCATTCCACTTGGGTGCAGCTATTGCACTTGAACTAAGTCGGGGGGGAATCTCTTGCTAAAGTCCCCCTCCCACTTGGGTGCAGCTATTGTGCTTGAACTAAGTTGGGGGGGAATCTCTTGCTAAAGTCCCCATCCCACTTGGGTGCAGCTATTGCGCTTGAACTAAGTCGGGGGGGGGGGGGGAATCTCTTACGGGCCAGACCCCATGCGGCCTATTGAGAATGTCGAAGCTTCCAACTTGGACTCTTCCTACTACGCACCTTCAGGTGCTAAGTTGAAGAAGTCCAGGGCCATATCGCATATTTTATGTGCGGGCCTGTCATAGCTCGTCCTGGCTCGCAGTGCTTTACTAGCCTCAGACCAGGAAGCCAATATGATGGTCCCAAAAGTCTTCCTACAACGATCGAGCGTAGTGCTTTACTAGCCGGTGTTCAGGGAGCAAATATGATGATCCCAAAAAGTCTTCCTATAACGATCGAGCGTAGTGCTTTACTAGCCGGTGATTAGGGAGAAAATATGATACCTACGCACCCGGGCGCTCGGGATACCCGGACCCACAAAACGGATACGAAGGTAGATCAATATACTATCAACCTGCGAGAGGGTAGCAACCTTGGCGTGCGATGAACCCCTTCCAGGACATCACTGCACCCAAGCCATCATCAACTGCCATTGCTACAAGATAGTGGCTCAACTATCAAGGCAGTCTGTGTTCTAGCGACTGCGACCTACTGCACCTTTCCAACATCATCTTGGAAACATGATGCCAATTGAAGACGTTGTAACGGCCTGCTCTCAACTAGATGCATTACTCAGATGTCTCAGTCAGGCACATCGTCTTAGTCAAGCGCATCACAATCTTCTGAAGGTGTCTACCGTCAAATCTTCTTTGAACAAGGAGATCAGTCAAGAGGGAGACAAATAAAACTCTCTCAAATTGTGACATTCGGTACATCACCTTCTCCTAGGGCCCCCATACCCATCCAGCCAGAAGATATCCTGCATGCGGCTTAGTCATGAAACAATTCTCATGCGGCTCGGTCATGAGACGTCCTTCATGCAGCTCGGTCAGAAGGCATTCCTCATGCGGCTCGGTCATAAGACATTCCTCATGCGGCTCGGTCATGAGACATTCCTCATGCGGCTCGGTCATGAGATGTCCTTCATGCGGCTCGGTCGTGAGATATTCCCTCATGCGGCTCGGTCATGAGACGTCCTTCATGCGGTTCGGTCATGAGACATTCCTTCATGCGGCTCGGTCATGAGACATTCCTTCATGTAGCTCGGTCATGAGACATTCTATCATGCGGCTTGATAATGAGACATTCTTTCATGCGGCTCAGCCATAAGATATTCCTCATGCGGCTCGGCCAGGAGACATCCTTCATGCGGCTCGCCATAGAAGATTAGTTGATGCATGTGACAAGTTGACAATGTCTCAATTGCTCAGATTTGCTATAACGACAAATCACAACAAGTCCTAACAAATCCCCAGCTATCAGTCACAGATCGAGTCTCGAGGCATGATTACGACCATGTGGCCCGGGGATTTGCTACGTGGTCATCTTTGTGGCTCAAAATATCCTTCATCTCAAAATTACTATAAATAGCAGGGCACCACACCCATGCAAATGGTTGGCAATCCAAGGCTGGCAACCTTCGAAAATGAATTTCTTCAAGAGCTAAAGACTGCGTCAGATAGTCCAAGGAGTAAGGCAGAGTTGATAACACTTTTCCGAGCCTCTACCGTCATCCCCCAGAATCAAAACTAAACAATTGTACTTAGATTGTTTCCTAGGATTTCTTTCTAGGCTCTTCTTTGTACAAGCGAGTTTGCAATCAATTTTAGTGTATATGTAATACATATCTTTGATTTTTTATGGCAAACACGATGGTGACTCTGCTAGGGACGTCCTTCTCCTCTGATGAGAAGTTGGTGACGCAATCTGACGCGTCCAAGCTCGACTCTACGCAGCAAATGCTTGTGGTTCGTTTCGACCAACATGCCTTCAAAGAAATGCTCTCTGAAGGGAGCACCAGCTCGTCTCAGAAGCGAGCCAACCCAAAAAGAACTCGCAGGACGTCGGTGTACAGAACTGTTGCCCCCGACCAAGTTCTCGAAAAAGCTCCTTATGTAGCCCAAGACGGTGACCAAAGCTCTTCTACGGCTTTGCTTTCGACCGCAGATGACCCCACTGTCCCCAAATCCAGCAGAGGAAAACACTACGATGCTGAGTTTTTAGGGGCACAAGGAAAATTCATGCGGACAAAGAAGAAGCCGCATAAGAGAGATGGGCAGTCTGTCCATGCGGCAGCCAACTCTAGCCGCAGGCAGACAACTCATGTGGCAGCCAACTCTGGCCGCACAAAGATGGCCCATGCGGCAGCCAAATCTGGCCGTAGAAAGATGGCCTATGCGACAGCTAGCTCTGGTCGTAAGAAGATAGCCCATGCGGCTGCCAAACCTGGCCTCAGATATGATGTTTCATGCGGCCCTGTCAGAATCTCTGTGTTCAACCGTCTCTCATACGGGCCCGATGCTATACGATCCATTGAGAATGTGAGATATATTAATCTGGACTCTTTCTACTATGCGCCTTCGGGTGCTAAGTCAAAGAAGTCTAGGGCAGTGCGGGCCCAATAATCCCAGTCAACTGTCCAAGTTGCTGATTGTCAGCGGACAACGTTGACTGTTACACGGGCTCCTAAGGAAAAGTTGTACAGAACCACCCACGTCCAGTCCCCCAGGGCTAACAGACAAGGTAGGTCTTTAAAAGTCTTCCTCCAACGATCCCGAGCAAGTTCTTTTACTAGCTACGGATCAGGGAGCAAACATGATACCTAAGTACCCATGCGCTCGGAATACCCGAGTCCATAAGTTTGGTGCAAAGGTAGATCATCTTGCTACCGACTTACGTGAGATGATTACTCACAAACGTAAGGTGGCAGTGTTGGCATGCAATGAGTCCCTCTCGGGACATTGTTGCACCGAAGTCATCATCAACTACTGCTGCGACAAATCAGCAGCACCTGAAGGTCGACAGTCAGTTTTCCAACGACTGCAGCAGCCAGCACCTGTCCGACAACAACTCAAGAAACATGTACAAATTCCGGGGGACGAGAAGTTTTCTTTCACCTCCTGTAATTCAACTCAAAAGGTTCCTCCTGGCAAGGGAGGAAAGAAGACAGGCTCTTCTAGCCCGGCAATCTCGGCCAGTATTGCAAGGAGACCCTCATGTTGAGGGTTCCCACCGACAACTACATGGGGAGTCTATTTAGGCACTCGATCCAAAAAGAAGCTTCCAGCACCCGGGGGTGCACCTTCGGCCTCCTTGAGAGTAGATGAAGCTAGAGGTAGCAGTCCCCTCAATATATGCGACAACCCAATATACCAAGAGCACATACAGGGGGTAGAGCCCCCCCCAGAACTGTGCAACGGACTTGGACTTCCCTGAGGGCCACCACCCTCACCAAGACGATGCGGCTTCCTGCACAGGGAGTAGCACCCCTTCCAAGTCCGAGGAAGATTACATTCTGACATTCTTCGACGATTTCTCTGTACAAGGGTACGACATAGAGAGCAGCTCTGCTACGATCCCTTCTACCTCTTCCTACGTGAGGACAGTCTTTATGGCTGACGATGATCATGAAGCGCCTTCTGACCAACAATGTCTAGAAGTACTTGAAGCCATGCTCCTGTCCTTGGCCAAGTCCGTGGACGAAATCAAAGCCGCCTTGCCAACCCAACCGGCAAGGACGCCCGGACAAACAAGCTTGGGACCCGCAGTCAATGCAGACTCCAACACAACCATCCCTCCTTTGGGTGATGATCCCTTAGGAGCATCCGTTCCTTCAGCTGTAGATGAAGCCAAGGAGGCAAGGAGGGAAGTCCAGGAGCTTCAAGCAATGTTCAATACCCGAGACTCCTATCGGGACCTCAGAATAAGAAAGCCATATCCCATTGCATAGAGAGAAGTGCCTTTTCCACCACGGTACAAGTCATTCCAAATCGATTCATATGACGAGAAGACCTCTGCTAGTCGGTACATGACTTACTTTGAAGTCACAACCGACCACTTACCGCACACGATTATTCATCGGAGCATTAGAGGGGATCGCGTTCGACTGGTACCGCAATCTTCTCGACAACTGCATCCATTCTTTTGACGGCTTCAAGCACATGTTCCTGGAAAGATTCTATAAAGTGGGGATGATGTGACGATGTCATCTCTCATGGACGTCGTTCAGGGACAGAGGGAGCTAACAAGGAACTATATCGAGCGGTTCCGCCAAACCGCAATGAGATTGCCATAAGGCAATCCCGAGAGCTCCTTGATTGAAATCTGCCAGAAGAAGTTGCTCCCCGCAATTAGCCTCTGGATGGGTGACGATCAGTTCAAGGATTGGACGACCTTCATCATAAGTGCTACCAATACAGAGGCAAAATTGAAGAAGGCTCGCCAGTTGGGATTACATATCCCAGATAGAGAGAATAAGAGAAGACGTCCTGATTCCACCTCCAGCAACAACAACAGTGGCGCCACCTCCAACCGGGACAATAAGGGCAAACAGACCATGGTCGCTGATACGACCCAGAAGCCCGAACAAAAATAGACGGAAGGTTAGTGGCCCAAGGTGAATTACTCATTTGAAGATAGTCATGTCAAACCTATCTTCGATATGCTCTTGCAAGGGGGTAGGATCCAGCCCCTCCACCAAGGCGCGAGCCCCGAGCGACCAAAATGGAGGACGCAAAATATTGTCACTTCCACCGCTATATCCACCATTCCACTCATGACTGCTTCCAATTAAAGAGGTACATTCAGAGTCTTATCGACTCCAAAGCTCTGTCGATAGACTTTGAAGATGTTACCGTGGCGGTGAACATGTTGTCAATTCAGTTCCGCGACTTCCCTCCAACAAGCACTTCAGACGGGGTAATACCTGTCCCCCAGGCAACGGTGGAGGTTACCAATCTTCTACCCATCCGGAGCCAGACATCTGGATTGGTACCTCTCACCACATCGTGAGGAGAGATCATGTGGGTGCATCCAGACTTAGTGCCCGAAGTTACCCAGGAGGTGTCATCTCCTACCATCAAGAAAAAGGGCAGGAAGTCTAGATCCTGCCATACAATTTCAGCTGAAGCTGAAGAAGCTGCAGCCGTTGTTACCCGGTCTAGAGCACAAGTCCAGCCCGAACGGGATAGTTCAGTCGAAGATCCTCAGCCGGCAACGTTTTCTCCCTCTGATGTTCCAAGACCATCTCAGCCTCCACTGGTGGATAAGTCCAAGCTAAGGGAAACCTGCTTCGACAGGCCATTCCGTAACGATGTACCTCAGGGACTGGAGAGACCTTACAACTTTGACATATTAGCACAATTGGCTAATACGCCAGCAAAGTTGTCGTTATACGAGCTCCTAAGGCTCTCCAAGGATCTTCGTGTCGCATTAAGCGAAGCACTCCAAAAATGCTGACGCCTACTTAGCTCAGGTCAAGCCTCCAGGGGAAGATCTGCTAGCAGATCTACAGGGCAGCGATAGCACAGATGCAAGTCCAATTTGCATGATCGCCCCTTGTACTACACTGGATACATAGGCGACATCAAGGTGGATCAGATGCATATCGACCCTAGCTCGTCAATAAGCATCATCCCAAAAAGCTTGCTCCAACTTTTTGGTATCCCTATGCACCGGCTAGCGGCGACCAATACTGCCATTAGCGATTTCAACTCGGGAAGGAGCTATCCCCTAGGGAAGATCCGATTGAAATGTCAGATTGGTGACCTAAAGACGGAGGTTACCTGCTACGTCGTAGATGCAGACACGTCCTACAACATCCTCTTGGGGCGTCCGTGGATACATGATTATATGATCGTGCCATCCACCCTTCACCAATGCTTCAAGTATGTCAGTAAGCACGGCTTCGTGAAGACTAAATTCGTCGACATCAATCCCTTCAAAGGGGTTGAGTCTTATTATTCTTCGGAGGCTTGTCTATATGAAAAATCAAAGAGATACATAACTGACGAACTGGCAGCCATCACAGGGCCAGAGGAACCCTTGAGAATTCATCTCCAGGCCCGTAAACCGGGCAAATCTGTACCCCTTGTCGCAACTTTGCATAAAGAGGTGCCCGGTTCTCTCGTCCAAGCTGCGGAGTCAGAACCAATGGTCATCCGACTCCCAAAGCTAAGAGCTAAAACCCGTCATAGGGCCGATGTTGATCCGATTGCCAAGATCTAGTCAAAAGCATTCAGAAGACACGAAGTCTTTTGCCGAGCCGATGGTCATCTGTCTTCCCAAGACGAGCCGGCAACCAAGTGTCGATCCGACACCCTCAGGCAAGCCAATACCACAAGCTGAACCCTTGGTGGTTGGACTGTGCACAATTAAGTCAAACCGACCAAATCGAACCAAGCCAAACCGAACCGATTGGTTTAAAATCGAACTGATGGTTCGATTGGCTTGGTTCGGCTTCAATTTTTTCAAAACCGATCGGTTCGGTTCGGTTCACGGTTTGGTTATGCCAAAAACCGTCTAAACCGAACCGAGCCGAATCAAATCCTTGTTAAATAATTAGGGTTGGCCGGTTGGGCATGGGTTTATTGGGTTGTATTATACTGGTTTGGTTCATTTATTCACATCACAACCATTTATCAAGTTAAAGTTGAAAGAGCTCTCTCTCTCTCTCTCTCTCTCTCTCTCTCTCTAGTCTCAAAGAGGAGTGCTGGCGGCTCCTATTCTTTTCTAATTACTCATGTGCACATGAAATAGGCTTTTGGTTGAATGTATATGATTTTTTTTTAATGTATAACTGGCATTTTTCTCCACCTATAAAGTGCAAGTTGAATTGAAGCTGCTGAATTGTATTTCCTGTTGCAAAGTAGAAGTTGACTGAGGTTTCACAAAAGAAAAAAACATACAGTCCATTTTTTTTATGTGATCAAAACCGACCAAGTCGAACCGATCCAAACCGAACCAAGTCGGTCGGTTTTAAAACCGAACCGACCATTTGGTTAGTTTGGTTCGATTTTGTTTATTTTCAAACCGATTAACTTCGGTTCGACTTCGGTTGGGACCAAATAGGTCGACCGTCGACCGATGCACACCCCTACTTGGTGGTCAAGTTGCCCAAGACAGCGTCCCAACCTCCGGTCACGCAGGGGGTAGCAGAAGAAGATGCATAACTCGGAAAGTATCTGGTTACAAAGGTGGATAGTCCCTCTCCTGATGATGTGACAACCGCCCATACCGCAAACTGACTTGCTCCCATTAAAGATGCCTACTTCCTAGTCCCAGGCAGAAGAAAAGGGGATTACACGATCATCTTTGGCCGAAAAGAAGGTCCTCAACCCTTAATGCCTCAAGCGTTTGAACTCGAACCCGATACTGGAAGACTACCGCTCTACCTGTATAGTCCTCAAGCCAAGTATTTCATACGAAAGTAGGGGTACGACATGGATGCTACCCCGGGTCTGAATTACGGCAACGATCGACGTTTGCCTCTGCAGCTGTCAACCCCATCTGGGAAACTTTAGGATTACTATGGCAAGTCCAAATGCAGTCTCGGTTATGTTACACCAGCAACAACGCCCGAGAGCTCCGATGAGGAATACGAGTGGCATTCTCACTCATCTGAATCACCTATATACGACTCCGATAACAGTATTGGAGATATATTCAGGCAGAAATTATCTGTCAACATGGCATCCATTGACACTAAAGAGGAAGGCGAGGGTCTACTCGAACCTCTTAAATTGTAGCCATGGGTCCAACAACTGGATGCACAATGAAAGAAGTGCTTGCAAGCTCAACAAAGCATTGAGTTCTATCAAGCACGCATCTCTCGAGCCTTCAATAAAAAAGTCAAGCAGAGGACATTCCAAGTAGGCGATCTCGTCTTGGCCGTTCGCTGACCGATGGTCATGACTCACAAAACCGCTGGCAAATTCCAGTTCAAGTGGGAGGGTCCATACATCATCGAGACCGTATTCTCAAGCGGTGTGTACCGTCTAACAAAACAAAATGTAGACTTGCTCATGATGCCCGTCAACGGCAAGTTCCTCAAGAAATATTATGTCTAAACGACATCTTCCAACTATCTTCCAGATTGTGAGTTATGTACTCTTTGGTACCGCTGAACTTACACTTTGACCCCAAATCTCCTAGATTGTTGAGTTATGTACCCTTAGGTACCGCTGAATTTACTCTCTGACCGCTCCGAGTGAATTCATATCGCATCTTCGGGGCAACAAGTCACGTATGATCATACCTCTGAACTTTCACACTAAATACTTTCCCCCACCGGAGTTTGCCTCAAAATCTATTACTCGAACCACCAGTGCATCCACTAAAGATTATTCTTGGTTATCGTGTATCACGTCCATATTACCTCTGATATCGATAGTCTTGCGACTTGACACTTGTACCCAACCCGAGATAAAAGATATGGTGTTAAGACCACAAAACCTATCACGTCCATATTACCTCTGTTAGATTTTGTCTCAAGATCCATTCCACCAAAAACCACTCCTGATTGTCGTGTGTCACGTCCATATTACCTCTGATACCGATAGTCTTCCGACTTGACACCTGTACCCAACCCGGGATAAAAGACACAGTGTTAAGACCATAAAACCTATCACATCCTTATTATATCGGTTAGGTATTGTCTCAAAATCCATTCCACCAAAAACTACTCCTGATTGTCGTGTGTCATCTCCATATTACCTCTGATATCGATAGTCTTTCGACTTGACACCTGTACCTAACCCGGGATAAAAGATACGGTATTAAGACCGCAAAACCTATCACGTCCATATTTTTTCTGTTGGGTTTTATTTTAAATTTATTACCCGCACCGCCAGTGCGCAGAAGGGTAATAGGTCAACGAAAGTTATCCTAATCTATTACTCGTACCATCGGTGTACCAAAGAGTAGTAGGTCCACAAGATATCATTCGAATCTATTTGCTTGCATTTCCATATGCACAAAATGGCAATATGTCCACAAAATTCTCCAACGGAAAAAACAACTACGTCCATATTACCTTTGAGTTGTTTTTCCGTCCATCATAAACAAACCACCCAATACATATAACTTCCACGTTGATAGCACCTCTGAGTTGTTCTGTGTATATCCTCATTAGGCCCACTCCTACCACGTCTTCCTTACCTCTGAGTAGGAAGGCTCTACTTTAGACCCATATTTACCACGTCCTTATTACCTCTGAGTAAATATGTTGGTTTTCTCTCCACTTATTATCCGTACTCGCACCGCCAGTACACAAAAAGGATAATAGGTCCACAAATGTTCTATATTGGCCACAAATGTTATATTAGGTCCTCTATTACATGCACTCCTTCTTCACAAGCATATGCTTCTGGAACCCAGTTGTTCCGTGGCATTCATTACCCGTTACGTAGAACTTCCACGTCCATATTACCTCTGAGTTGTTCTATGTATCCTCATTCGAGTTCACTCCTACCATGTCCATATCACCTCTGAGTAGGAAAGCTCTACCATCAACCTCATATTTACCACGTCCATATCACCTCTGAGTAAATATATTGGTTCCCTCTTTCGACTTATTATCTGTACCTAAAACCAAGGTACGCCAAGGATGATAAGTCCACATAAAATCCCCAACGGAAGTACCTAAATCGATCACGTCCATGCTACCTCTGATAGGATTTCCACACCTAAACAGCTCGACTTTCCATGCTTCTTATTCAATGTATTCCAAGTTTGCAATTTCAAAACTTTGAAGGGGGTCTTGTAGAAGCATGAAAAATATTGCTTTTAGTCCCACATCAGAAAAGAGAAGAAGAAAGGGCTCACTTTATTATATATATAGAGCCCCCTCCCCTCCTTTGAAAAGGGCACCAAAAAAAAGAATCACTCAATTGAGTCACTCGCTGTCATGGCGAGGATGAGTTGGGTTCTGAGTACTAGACGTCTTCACAAGCTAGTATAAAAAAATCTAAGGCAGCACGGGCCATGTACTTTAAACGTGCTATGCCAACAGTAAACCAGAGATACGCGTGCAAAAATCATGCGCACTACCGATGGTAAACTGTACAAAATCATCTTGGGTGCGTTTGTACCAGATATGAGCCGACTCTTAAAGTCCCCCTTCCACTTGGGTGCAGCTATTGCGCTTGAACTAAGTCGGGGGAGGGGAATCTCTTGCTAGTCCCCCTCCTACTTTGGTGCAGCTATTGCGCTTGAGCTAAGTCGGAGGGGGGGGGGGAATCTCTTGCTAAAGTCCCCCTCCCACTTGGGTGCAGCTATTGCACTTGAACTAAGTCGGGGGGAATATCTTGCTAAAGTCCCCATCCCACTTGGGTTCAGCTATTGCGCTTGAACTAAGTCGAAGGGGAATCTCTTGCGGGCTAGACCCCATGCGGCCCATTGAGAATGCCGAAGCTTCCAACTTGGACTCTTTCTACTATGCACCTTCGGGTGCTAAGTTGAAGAAGTCTAGGGCCATATCACATATTTTATGTGCAGGCCTGTCATAGCTCGTCCTGGCTCGCAGTACTTTACTAGCCTCTGACCAGGGAGCCAATATGATGGTCCCAAAAGTCTCCCTACAACGATCGAGCACCATGCTTTACTAACCGGTGATCAGGGGACAAATATGATGATCCCAAAAAGTCTTCCTACAATGATCGAGCGCAGTGCTTTACTAGCCGGTGATCAGGGAGCAAATATGATACCTACGCACCCGGGCGCTCGGGATACCCGAGCCCACAAAATGGATATGAAGGTAGATTAATCTGCTATCAACCTGCGAGAGGGAAGCAACCTTGGCGTGCGATGAGCCCCTTCCAGGACATCACTGCACCCAAGCCATTATCAACTACCGTTGCTACAAGATAGTGGCTCCACTATCAAGGCAGTCTGTGTTCTAACGACTGCGACCTACTACGCCTTTCCAACATCATCTCGAAAATATGATGCCAATTGAAGACATTGTAACGGTCTGCTCTCAACTAGATGCATTACTCAGATGTCTCAGTCAGGCATATCGTCTCAGTCAAGCGCATCACAATCTTCTGAAGGAGTCTACCGTCAAACCTTCTTTGAACAAGGAGATCATTCAAGAGGGATACAAACAAAACTCTCTCAAATCCTGACATTCGGCACATCACCATCTCCTAGGGCCCCCATACCCATCCAGCCAGAAGATATCCTGCATGCGGCTTAGTCATAAAACATTCCTCATGCGACTCGGTCATGAGACGTCCTTTATGCGGCTCGGTCAGAAGGCATTCTTTATGCGACTCGGTCATGAGACATTCCTCATGCGGCTCAGTCATGAGACATTCCTCATGCGGCTCGGTCATGAGACATCCTTCATACGGCTCGGTCATGAGACATTCTTTCATACGGCTCGGTCATAAGACGTCCTTCAAGCGGTTCGGTCATGAGAAATTCCTTCATGCGGCTCGTTCATGAAGCATTCCTTCATGCGGGTCGATCATGAGACATTCTTTCATACGGCTCGATCATGAGACATTCTTTTATGCGACTTAGACATGAGACATTCCTCATACGGCTCAGCCATGAGACATCCTTCATGCGGCTCGCCACAGAAGATTAGTTGATGCACGTGACAAGTTGACAAGGTCTTAATTGCTCAGATTTGCTACAACAACAAATCACAACAAGTCCTAACAAATTCCCAGCTATCAGTCATAGGCCGAGTCTCGAGGCATGATTACGGCCATATGGCCCAGGGATTTGCCACGTGGTCATCTATGCGGCTCAAAATATCCTTCATCTTGAAATTACTATAAATAGCAGGACACCACACCCATGCAAATGGTTGGCAATCTAAGGCTGGCAACCTTCAAAAAGCAATTTCTACAAGAGCTAAGGACTGCGTCAGATAGTCCAAGGAGTAGGGCAGCATTGATAACACTTTCCCGAGCCTCTACCGTCACCCCCCAGAATCAAAACTAAACAATTGTACTTAGATTGTTTCCTAGGATTTTTTCTAGGCTCTTCTTTGTATAAGCGAGTTTGCAATCAATTTCAGTGTTTCTGTAATACATGTCTTTGATTTTTTTATGGCAAATGCTATATATTATATGTATTAGCGCGGTAGCCCTCCGGGGGACCGGTGCATACTCAATGTGCTATATGTCTAATGGTTTGGCTAGCCCTGCTGGATTGACACGATCTGAGGATTCCTTTTAATCAGTATCGCGGGGATAACTCTGCCAATTATAGAAAGCCACAGGAATGAATGGCCACTTGAAAAATGACTTGACTGTGCCTTGTACCTTCCGTTAGTAGCCGAGGGACATGGACTGTGATGGTACGTGGTCCAACCTATGTCCTTATTTGGTTGTTGGGTTGGTCTATCGTGCTATGACAGGCTGTGTACCGAGGTTAAGATCGAAAGCCTTTATTATTACTAGTGTTATTATCTTATAATTTGGTTTTATCTCACTCTTTTGTGCTCCCTTGTGGTACTTGGTATTCGGGACTGACCCCGCTAGTTTCGGTTGGCCAGATCTCGTAGCAGTGCCTGAGGATCCAAACTTCTTCCCTGACGTCAATGGTGCATACTAGTAGCATGGCTGGCGGAGGACTCGAGTGGGTTTCTTCTCCACCACTCTAGTTTTTATTATGTTCTGGCGGTTAGCCACCAGTACCTGTTTAGCCGGTTAAATCTAGATATTTTGTCTTATATAATTGTAATTAAATCAGACTGCAGTTGAATACGATTATGTACCTATGACTCTCTCGGCTAGCTAACTTATAAAGCTAGATCCCCATGATCATTTTGATGAAGCATCGGGGACGTCTTACTGCTTTATCTCATATGCTCATTAATTGATATTTTCTTGCTTGAATGATTGAGACATAGATTCTCTGTGAGACCATAGGAGACTTGATTATAGCACGTACCCCCTTTTCTCTTGACAACCACGATCGCCATATGACGTTTGCATACCTCATATGGAGTAGCTGACCTAGTCCGTCTCCGTATTCCGGTACTGGGACGTGATAAGGTTTTATTGGTGGCCCATGCAGGTCTAATTTTCAGACTTAAGGGGTGTTACTATTATACGAGTCTCAATCAAAACTTGTTTCCTTTGAATCTTTTGCCTCAATTTCTCTTTCTCCACCTTGATTGATAACCTGAATTACATCATCAAATCTTCCTCGTCCTGTTATTTGATGTCATGTATCTTTCCCTATAAGGGTGCTTCTTTCTCAGTAGCTGGCGAGGCCAACATAAAGGAACGTCCAGTAGAGCATGGCTCGATGGGGCAGCAGTAGGAAATAATACCTTATCTTGACCAGATCCGAGTGGAAGTGATATCAGAGACAGTGGAACTGCAGGTTCTAGAAACTCCCACACCCCCAGCGGTACCTGCAGCGATGACAGTACCTAATGCTACAGCACTCCTGGAGGTCATCCGGGGATTTCTGGCTACTCAGCAGCGTCAGGTGGCAGCCCATCTACAACAGCAGACCCAGCATAAGGAGCAGAATGTGCTACTGAATCAGGGGTTATAATTAGCCATTGAGAGAAGTGTCAGGAATGATTCGGAAGCGTCGGGAAGGTTTTGTCGACTTAACCCGAGATACTTTGACGGCACGGAGGATGCCATCACGGAGGATGCTTGGCTTCAGGATATTGAGGCCATATTGACTGCATCAAAGTTCCAACAGAAGAGAAGGTTGACCAAGTCAGACTGTTACTTCAGGATCTCATCCGCGACTGGTGGGCATCAAAAGAGGTTGGAATGAGACGTCCTATTCCTTGGATAGCTTCAGTACTGTAGGCCTCAAAAATGAAGTCACGCTGAGTTAATCAGAATAAGTCACGCAGAGTGATCCGAGAAGCAGCACAAAAGATACGCTAAGTTCTGCCTGGCCATCTCCTTTAGAAGTCACGCAGAGATAGCTCAACCATACGTCAGAATCGTAATGACTGACAACACAACAGTCGAGAAACGTCTCCTCGTATGCCACGTATGCACAGAACTCGAGAGATCACAGCCGTCTTTTGCAATCTTCCTTAGCAAGACTCACTCTTCACCAAGTTGGCGTGACTTTGGGTCTTATCTTCATTTAATGCGGCTGACAATATAATCAACGTCAGAGATTTTGTGTCGGACGAAGCGTGCCAAATCAAGACAGCTGGCGGTTTGCGTGGATTCTGAACCTTCTCCTTCCTCAAAACATTGCATGACTTTTGAGTTATTCTTCTCAAAGCCTGCGTGAATTCTGAAGTATTCTTCTTCAAAGCTTGCGTGAATTTCGCCTTCAACGAGTCTACGTCAACGAATCTGCGTGGATTTTTGCCTTCAGCAAGTCAGCGTGGATTTCATTTCAACTGGAGTACGTGGCAGCCATGCCACCGATCTCTCTCTCGCGTGCCCAGTAACTTGCACACGACCCATGCACTGATGCCATGTGTCCAACAGTTACGGGCCACGTCCAGTAACTACTCACTAACCCTGCGTGTATTTAGAGTCTGTGTGACTTTTCAAGTGCACCAGTGGTGAGGTAGTTATCTTTTCAGTTACTTTTTTTTGACTCTATAAATGGAGTTCTTTTTTTTCTCATTCATGGTACAGATACATTGATATCTACTGTCAAAATTTTGAGAGCTTTTCTTCTTCGCATAGTCTAAGGGATAAAGCGATCGTCTTCTAGATCGGATTCCTACAGTTGTAATTTTCCCAGAAACACAACAAATAAAGAGAATTTCTTTATGGAAAACAAATTGGTGACTCTGCTGGGGAAAACCATCTCCTCTTCTGAGATGGTAACAACTCAATGCGATACTTCGTCAATCGGCTCGACGAAGAAGGTGATGACGATCAAATTCGATCAACTCGTCTATGAAGAAATGCAGCGGGCTAAGGGTGGCAAGCCCACTCCAGTCTCTATCATCACTGCCAAGTCGAAGGGACACTTTGTCTATGTCCCTAAGAATCAGTTGGCAGTCAATGGTGAAGTCTCTGCCACAGTGTCTACTCCTAACACTGGCAAGAACTCCACTGCAAGCACGCACACTCTTGTGCGCTCAAAGATGACAGTAACTAAAAGTCACGCTGACAGTACTGGCTCCTTAGCCGAATCTGTTCCAGCGTGCAAATTCAACTCTAAAAGTCACGCTGACAGTACTGGCTCCTTAGCCGAATCTGTTCCAGCGTACAAATTCAACTCTAAAAGTCACGCTGACAGTACTGGTTCCTTAGCCGAATCTATTCCAGTGTGCAAATTCAACTCTAAAAGTCACGCTGATAGTACTGGCTCCTTAGCCAAATCTATTCCAGTGTGCAATCCCACATTCAAAAGTCACGCTGACATTACTGGCTCCTTAGCCAAATCTGTTCCAGCGTGTAATTCTAAAATCAAAAGTCACGCTAACAGCTCTGGTTCTTTAGCCAAATCTGTTTCAGCGTGTATTTCATCAGAGAAGAATAGCTCCTTAGTTATCTCTTCTTCTTCACCGAGTTCTACTAGAACTGGGGGTGGTCTTCCACACAAAGTCCCTTCGAAAAGGAATAACTCTTTAGTTGTTTCTTCTGCTCCTGTAGTTTTTAGTTCAGGAACAGCTTTGACTGATACTTTTGTTAGTCAAAGGAAAGGAGATGGTCTTTTAACTACTCTTCATTCTGGACATTCTATGTCTCAAAATCTGAATGAGTCTAAGAAGAAACATTCCTTAATGTCTTCTTCTTTGATTTCTTCAAATTGGGTACAGAATCTGTCCATTAAAGAGGGTCTGTTACCAACTCCTAATCAAGGGAGTGGTTTAACTCTTCCTTCTCTGCAAATATCCAGATCAATGGAAGGAAAACTCCATGTTTCCAAAATTAATGTGTTACCTTCCACTGATTTAAGAACAAAACTCAGCACTTCTGGTGTTAAGAAACCATACCAATTGGATATGAAGATAAAAGATCCAGATGCAGAGTATGCAAGAAATTATGTGGCTCACATTAATCACTCTTTGTATAATCAAGAGCCATCAAGACCCAAGAACAGGAAGTATACTCCTTAATCTTTACAAACAGATTTACGGGAATATCTTCAACAGAAGAGAAGGAGTAATTCTATATCAAAGGAACATGCTGAATGTGACTTCTATCCAAGAGTCATAATTCAGTACAGATGTCAATCAACAGTTCAAGACCATGGTGAGCATGAATGTGACTTCCAGCCAAGAGTCACAATGCAATGCAGATGTCAAAATAAACGATAGTCTGTCTTCAATAGGATTCAGTATGAACCTATGCCTGATGAAGATGAGCCTTTGTTTGCCTCTGTCAACATGACTTCTCGGGACACCGGGGGTAGAGTTGATAGTCCAGATGGAGTATATAGAAACACCAGAGCAAGAGTCCTGGCTTCTAGTCAAAGAAATTTGATCCCTGAAATTGATTCTGAATTTCTTGGAGAATCTAACTTCCCACCTCTTCCTACTGGAGGTAATTCTCCTATAGTTGACTTTGATACACGAAGCAATGATTCAGAGTATACAACATCCACTAGTTCATCAATAATCCCTCATACAGTCATGACTTACATGGTTGATGGGAATACTGATGAACCTTCTTCTTCTTTGACTCCTCAAGATCAAAGAATTGCTTCTTTGGAACAGCAAATGAAGTCTATGACTGACACAATGAAGTCGATGTATGAACTCATGACAGCTCAGTTGCAAAATCGACAGACTGTATCAGATGCCATACCAGTTGATACTGATATAAGTCCAGTACAAGTTCCTCCAGCAGTACAATCCAATACTCCTGGACCAGCTCAACCAAATCCTAGTCTCTCTGGAGCTGGGGGTAGTGCTTACAATGCTGTTCCTCCTCCCAACTATTCTCTACAAGCCACAACTCCACAATCTTCGGGAGTTGTCTCTGAAGAATTGAAGAATCTCAAAACTCAATTCGAGGCATTCAAACAGAAGGATGGTTTACAAATGTTAGACATCAAGCAGCCTTATCCGATAGAATGGAAGCAAGTATCATATCCTCCTAAATACAAGCCTCCTACTATCTCATTCTATGATGGAACCACTTCTCCAAGTCAGTTTATCAATCACTTTGAAGTGATGACTGATCAACTACAACCAAGTGATGCCCTCCTTACTCGGGTATTTATTGGATGTCTCAAGGGAACAGCTTATAAATGGTATAGAAGTCTCCCAGATGGGAGTATTACTTCATTTGCTGGTTTCAAACAGATGTTTCTTGAAAGGTTCTATGAAGAGCTTAATGACATGACTATGTCTGCTCTTATTAGAATCAAGCAGAAAAATAATGAATCTACAGAGGAATACATTGAACGGTTTCGAAGAGAAGCTCTGAAGATGCCTCTTGGAACTCCTGATGCTGTCACCATTGACACGTGCAAATCAAACTTGTTGCCAATCATCAGTATGTGGACAGGGTCCACTCAATTTCAAGATTGGCCTTCCTTCATAGTCAGTGCCAAAGCTGCAGAAATCAGTGCTGAAACCTTCAAAGGTTTAGGAGTGCAGATGACTCCTAAAGAAACAGGACAAGGTGCTAACAATAAAAATAATGCTCGCAAAGGAAAAGAAACTCTTGAAGTTAATCTTCAGAGCAAAGATGCATCAAATGTTCAAACTCCTGCCTCTACAACTCAACAATCAAGAATACCTCGCCCCAGAGAAGAATATTCTTTTGATGACGACGATGTCCTTGGTATCTTTGAATGTCTGCTGAAAGGTAATAAAATATAATTACCAGAGATCAAGAAACCTGATGAAGCTGTTAAGACAGATCATCCTAAATACTGTCCATATCACAGAATGCTGGGTCACACAATTCGTACATGTTATGTATTGAAAGAAAAGATCCAAGAAATGATTAAATCTGGAGCTATCTCTCTTACTCCAAAAGAGAAGACCGTCACCTCCAACGTCGTCTCTATGCAATTTGGAAATTTCCCTCCTCAACTCCTTGAAAGTGGGATTGTTCCTATTCCCAAGGCAACTCTTGACATAGTGAATCTTTCTCCTCCACAGTCTGAAGGATTAGTGCCAATCACTTTGGAAACAGGGGAAATCATGTGGATCCATCCTGATCTAGTGGCAGATTTTGAATCGCCTTCTCCTCAAAAAAATTTCTTCTCAAAAATCCAAGAAGGCTGGAAAGATCAAGTCATGTCATATGACTTCTCTTGGGTCTACCTCTGACACAGAGCCAAAAGACAAAGAAGAAGCACTTGTTAGTGCTACTCGAACGGGGAAACCTTACCTAAAGGATTATTCTAAAAATCCTGAAGATCCTACTGATATCCCTTCAGATGCTAAAGATGTTCCTAACGTTCCTCCTGAAGAAGAATCATCTACTGAACCTGTTCCTCCCAAGCCTACGGCTCTGGAGAAAGGCAAACAACAGGCTCGGTTTGATAAGCCAATCAAGAAGTCTTCTCCTCTTGGACTTCAGAAGCCTTACAACTTCGACATTTTGGCTCAACTTGCTAATACTCCAGCTAGAATGTCCCTTTTTGAACTTCTACGTCTTTCCAAAGAGACTCGGGAGACGTTAAGTGAAGCACTTCTACAAGCTGATTCATGTCTTGCACAATTGAAGAAGCCGGATGCGGAACCTGCCACTTGCTTACATTGCAACAGTATACTGGAGATTATCCCAAATATCACCTTTACACAAGACGACATGTTACTGGAGGATAATAGACATGACCGACCTCTCTACTACACTGGTTATATTGATACGATGAAGATAGATCGTATCCTCATTGACCCAGGGTCTGCTATAAGCATAATGCCAAAGAGTTTGTTGGATGAACTAAAAATCCCTCTTCACAAGCTCTCCAAGACGGTTACTACTATCTTGGGATTCAATCAAAGCCGAAGTGAGCCTTTGGGAAAGATTCATCTGAAGCTTCAGATAGGCAATTTTAGATCTAAAGTCACTTTCTATGTGATCGAGATCGCGGGATCCTATAATCTTCTTCTGGGGAGGCCCTTTCTTCATGAAAATAATGTGGTGCCCTCTACTCTTCATCAATGTTTTAAATACATTGATAACAATAGAAGAGTACAAAAAGAAGTTGCTAATATAAATCCCTTCCATGGGGTTGAAGCTTATTTTAACGATTCCCGAATATACAAAGAAGAGTATACAAGGATCATACAAGCTATGGAGAAAGAAGATGCACAAAGTGAGACTTTAATAATCCCTGTTAAAGGTCGAACTACTCAGCAACCATCTCCTAAACCCTCTGGAGAAGATTCTTTCATCATTCCAGTGAGTGGACGGATCTCTCCGTTACCTCAGTCATCTACTCAAAATACACTGATCATTCCTGTCAGTGGGCGTACTACAGTTCCTGTACCTTCACAAGATACTCTGCTAATTCCAGTTGGAGGGCGGACTACTCTTCCTACTCAAACTTCAAGGGAGCTCACCTCTTCTGAGCCATTTGTTATCGATCTTAATCGAAACAAAGCTTCTTCTTCTTCTTCTTCTCCCCCTTTAGTCATTGACTTGGCTAAAATCTCTAAGGCTCAGCCTTCTCTACAGATGTATCTCTAGAACCTGTACAATCTTCATACTTTCTAGTTCCCAGCAGAAAGCCAGGAGACATTCCAATATTCTTCTACAAAGGGCCTCAAAATCCTTCTGATCTTGAAGATGATGACAAAAATGATGATACTAGAAGATTACAACTACGTCGTTATAGTCAGCAATCTAGAGACATCATCAAAAATATGGGCTATGACTTCAGGACTGGCCTCAATAATGGAAAAGGAAGAAAAATACCTGTCCGGATTCCTCCTTTGAAATATGGAAGGACGAAATGCGGATTGGGTTATACTGCTCCTACTCCTTTCATCAATATTATCCATGAAGATCCTGAGTCTGACGAAGATAAAAGATCTGATTCTTCTAGTACCACTTCTTAGGATTTCGATACGAGTATCGGTGACTTCTATTGCAACCTTCTGTCTTCCAATATGGTTTCTATTGACTATTTTGAAAAATGATTCATATTTGACGGTTCATCCGTTCATTTGACGGTTTGACCGTTCATTAATACCTGACGGTTCGTCCGTTCATCTATCCGACGGTTCGTCCGTTCATTATAATCTGACGGTTAACCCGTTCATTCATCTAGTCTTTTGATTTCCGAGTCTAAAGATCATGAAAAATTGAATTTAAAGATATTTTTATGTCTGAATTCTATTTTTTCCAATCAGTATTAAACTAAGATCATTTCTGGTTTAATATTATTTGATAGAATTACAAAGTTCGTTTGTATATTCTATTCTACTGAAATATGTCATGTATTATTTACATCTGAACATATTTTCTATGAATCTATCATTTTCAAAACAGCAAAACCAAAAGTCAGATCAAGGATTTTCATTTACTCTCATTCCAGAAAATTTAAAACTCTATGATGAAATCCCAGATTCAAATCAAATTGCTGAAGAAGATCCTACTTGGCGTCTATTCTTTGATGGAGCATCAAGAATTGGTCCTAATGGCGATATTGTCGCTGGAGTTGGAATTGTTCTTGTATCGCCAGAAGGTCTTGCCATCCAAAGAGCTTATTCTCTTGATCAGCCGTGTTCAAACAATGTAGCTGAGTACAACGCATTACTTATTGGTCTTCAACTCGCTAAACATCTGAATATTCAACATTTGGAGGCGTATGGAGACTCTAAACTTATTGTCAATCAGATCAGGGGTACTTATGAAGTTCGCCATCAAGATCTGGTTCCTTATCATAGAGCGACCATATCTATGGCCTCATCATTTAAGGAATTCTTCATTGAACATGTTAGGCGAGCATGTAACACAGAAGCTGATGCCCTTGCTAATCTTGCAGCGGTACTGGCTATCCCAATCAGACGGCAACAAATGATTGTTGTTCGTAATCGAGAATTATTTCATCTTGAAAATAACATGACTCTAGGACTTCCAGTTGACATTGAAGAATCAACATCTCATGACGTCAACACAACAAGAGGATTTGGATTCAGTCGTAAATCGATATCATCTTCATCCGATTCTAGCATGGAATTCATCTTCAGTAACTCGACCGAGGATCAGAATACGGATAAAGATTGGAGACTTCCTTTCTTAGATCTCGTATTATATGATATTCTTCCGGATGATCCGAATGAGGCATCATCTATCAGACGACGATCACTCAGATTCTATTACAATCATACAACAAAGACCTTATATCGTCGAGCTTATGATGGTTTACTCCTTCGGTGTATTGCTGGTGATGAAGCCCAACAAGTTATTCGTGAAGCACATGATGGAATTTGTGGAGCGCATCAACCTGGGCCAAAACTTTAAGACCGTATTCGACGGATGGGTTATTATTGGCCAACTATGGTATCAGATGCCATTGAATATGCAAGGAAATGCAAAGCTTGCCAAATCCATGCGGATTTTATATATCAACCTTCGAAATTTCTACATCCGACGGCAGCATCATGGCCCTTCGAAGCTTGGGGCATGGACATTGTCGGCCCGATCAATCCACCGTCATCTAAAGGTCATCGGTTCATTCTCGCAATAACTGATTACTTCTCCAAATGGGCCGAAGCCATTCCTTTATCTGAAGTTAAGACGTCTAATGTCATCAGCTTTATTAAGCACCACGTCATCTACAGATTTGGTGTTCCTCGATGCATTGTTCATGAAAACGGACCACAGTTCGTCAGCCAGAAATTTACTCGATTCTGTGACGATCACCGGATCAATAATGTTGCTTCTACCGCATATAATCCAGCAGCTAACGGATTAGCAGAAGCTTTCAACAAGACTATCATCAAACTCCTAAAGAAGTTTGTCTCCACTAACAAACGTAATTGGAGTGACAAGCTCGGGGAATGCTTGTGGGCTTATCGCACTACAGTCCGTAATGCTACTAAGTGTACACCTTTCTCTCTGGTGTACGGATCTGAGGCTGTTCTCCTATTAGAGATTCAAATTCCTTCTTTAAGGATAGCAATCGCTAATGAACTTACCTCAAAAAATAATGATCGTCTTCGACTTCAAGAATTGGAGGCTCTGGATGAAAAGCGGTTATCTGCTCAACAGAATATTGAATTCTATCAAGCTAGAATTTCAAGAGCTTTTAACAAGAAAGTCAGAATTCGAACATTTCAGAAAGGAGAACTTGTGCTTACTGTCAGACGCCCGATGACTATGACACACATGAGTAAGGGCAAGTTTGATGCAAAATGGGAAGGTCCATTCATTGTCAATAAGATCTTTTCTAATGGGGCTTATCAACTCACTACTCTAGATGGTAAAGCCACTATGATGCCCAACAACGGCAAATTCTTGAAGAAGTACTACGTTTAATATTTTTATCAAGATTGTCCTCCCATCATTCTCCAGCTGTTTCATTGTTTTTTCCGAAGAATCATTCTGATATCTATTATCCCCAGTGGAGATAGGTATTCTACTTTGTATCGTTTTCTCAACAAATTTGATATCCAGAAATCATGTCCATATTACCTCTGAATTTTCTATCTCAATATCATATTTATGAAAATGATATTTAGTCTTTCTGATTTCTGAGTCAAAAGATCAATGAATAAAGGCAAAAATATAAAGTGGGAAGGATATATCGTAAACAAAGTTTCCTTAAATGGAGTTTATTTGAGACAAATTCTTCAAGAAAAAGAGTACATCATCATGGAAGATCACTGTAATCCCTTTCATATTTGGGACGAGGACCACATACATAATCAGCAAAAGAATTGAGTACATCTTTTCCTGACCGCACCAAGAATTGACAGGCAGCCAGCCTCATTGCTTCTTCTTCTTCAGTTTCTCCTGGTTCGACCAGGAAGTCCAGGATATCTTTCGGCGGCTTGGGAGTAGACGAGCTTTCGCCCATTTCCTTCTTCTGCGGAGGTGGATGTTCTTTAACACCTTCAGTAGCTTCGGGGGCGACTTCAACCTTCTTTATATTCTCTTCAGAAGACATTGTGGATAAAATACGATCCTTCTACTCAAATATATGCTCTATTTATAGGCATATGGTTACAAGGATCGAAGGGACGTATTCTTTCCCGATATTCAGTTCATCCATTCATTTCTCACATTCATCCGACGTTTCACATGTTCATTAATACTTGACGGTTCGTCCGTTTATTTATTACATTCACTCGACAGTTCTTCTGTTCTTCATTTCCTAACGGTTCGTCCGTTCATAATCTTCTATCAATTCATTTAGTGGGGATTCGTTATTGATCACGTTTTCATAACCTCTGAATCAATTCCGAATCTACTTACTCATTTGTCATGTTTTGACCTCTGCATAGAAATCAATCTATTTTCTTTCGAGTTCCTATATATTATCACGTCCATAATACCTCTGATAATATCATATACTCTAAAACAGAAAAGATGATTTTATTATCTATCATGTCCACAATTCATCCACAAATACAAATCATTGAGCATAGAAGAATTGTCATTTCTATTCCCATTTCACCATAAAAAGTCTATTACATTTTCTTAGACTTTCTTACAAATCATAATGGAAATCTATTACAAATCTTGGATTTTCATTCTATGTACAACTGAGATCTATTTCTTCTTGGATCTTCTCTGGCAATCTCGTTGTTTGTGGCAATTCTTGGGTGTCCAGCAGGAATCAAACTCTGGTCTTATCTCTCAGACGAGAGGAGAACCACAGAGTAGGGCAACACGAAAACGTGTTGCTGCCAATACAACTGGTGGATTAGGAGCGACCTTTCAGAGGAGACATGAATGTATCCAACCTTGGGATACAATTCCTAGTTCTCCCGTAAAAGGAACTCTACTACCCGATTTCTCGGTAGTAGAGTTAACTCCACCATCCAACTCTCGTGTATAAAGGCTCTTCCTACCATCTAAGGAAGACCCTTCTATCTCACGAAGAGTTCTGAGTTGTCTGATTTACGCGTCAAAAGCGTATGAGCTCCCTGATGTAGATGTCAGTAGGATATTCTTCACAGCATCCACATCCCCAATGCCAGTTCTGAAGAAAATTTTCAGCCAAGTTTCTGCAGAAAGATCAACAGAAATCATTCAGTATGCATCTATCAAACAGAGACAAGCGTGTATTGTTCAAATCAGAAACAGAAAAAAACAGAAAGCCTATCTTCAACAGCAAAAATAAGTACACAGACTTACCTTCAAATTTGGTGCTAAGGATCGGCAAACTCATGTCTGGTAGCGTGCACAGAGATCTGACATCAGACAACATGGCTTTCCTATTTTCTTCTCACAGAAAATTCATTTCTCAGAAGAGAGGAAGAAGAATGGGAAGATGAGTTTGCGTGGAGTTCATCTATCTATTTAAAGGGTCAAGTGCAGGTCTATTCTCGAAAAAGATCCGCATAAATAGCGCTCGTAAATTGTGGAATGAGTGTCACGTGTACTTCGGGAGACAGTGCAACATTGGAAACAGTCAAAGGCACGCAGATCAAACACAAAAAGTTGTACTTCATTCTTTAAACAGGCACTGATGGCCTTACAAAAAGACAAAATAGAAAAGTGCAAACAAAAGCGTAGAAAGTTACGCTCTATTTTCCAGAGCGGCTAAGTTTGATGCCTAACTCCTCTACGCTCTTAACTCCCAGGCGATACAACAGAGTCTCGAGCATTTCACGCTTCTCCATAAGGCTCCGCCCATCAGAACAAGACGAGCCATCCAATCCAAAGTAGCTCAAGAGATTCTTGGCTAACTGCGTGGAGTCGTCCTTGAGCTCGATGACGACAGGTTCGGGTTCTTTGCCCCCAAAAGTGGGGTCACCATGGGAATAAAAGCCCAACTTTCGTGCTTCCTCTTCGGCTGCTTCTTTTGGGGTCATATTTTCGAGATATGAATGTCAAGACTGAGAATCTCTTCCTGTTTATATAACAAATCTCGTTGATAGTTCATATTCCACCATAAATTGGACGCAATCAGTCTCGGAGAACGAAGAGTCATTATGACATTTAATAAGTTCATTTGGATATTTTCAAAGAACTTCGAAGTCTTTTCGACTTCCGAAAAATTTTGGAGTCATCTCAGCGTGACTGAACTCATTTCATCATCTCTATTTCAAAGTATTTCGAAAATATTTTATCGTTTTTCGAAAACTTTGAAGGGGTTTTTGTAGGCCTCAAAAATGAAGTCACGCTGAGTTGATCAGAACAAGTCACGCAGAGTGATCCGAGAAGCAGCACAAAAGATACGCTAAGTTCTGCCTGGCCATCTCTTTTAGAAGTCACGCAGAGATAGCTCAGCCATACGTCAAAATCGTAATGACTGACAACACAACAGTCGAGAAACGTCTCCTCGTATGCCACGTATACACAGAACTCGAGAGATCACAGCCGTCTTTTGCAATCTTCCTTAGCAAGACTCACTCTTCACCAAGTTGGCGTGACTTTGGGTCTTATCTTCATTTAATGCGGCTGACAATATAATCAACGTCAGAGATTTTGTGTCAGACGAAGCGTGCCAAATCAAGACAGCTGGCGGTTTGCGTGGATTCTGAACCTTCTCCTTCCTCAAAACATTGCGTGACTTTTGAGTTATTCTTCTCAAAGCCTGCGTGAATTCTGAAGTATTCTTCTTCAAAGCTTGCGTGGATTTCGCCTTCAACGAGTCTGCGTCAACGAATCTGCGTGGATTTTTGCCTTCAGCAAGTCAGCGTAGATTTCATTTCAACTGGAGTACGTGGCAGCCATGCCACCGATCTCTCTCTCGCGTGCCCAGTAACTTGCACACGACCCATGCACTGATGCCATGTGTCCAACAGTTACGGGCCACGTCCAGTAACTACTCACTAACCCTGCGTGTATTTAGAGTCTGCGTGACTTTTCAAGTGCACCAGTGGTGAGGTAGTTATCTTTTCAGTTACTTTTTTTTGACTCTATAAATAGAGTTCTTTTTTTTCTCATTCATGGTACAGATACATTGATATCTACTGTCAAAATTTTGAGAGCTTTTCTTCTTCGTATAGTCCAAGGGATAAAGCGATCGTCTTCTAGATCGGATTCCTACAGTTGTAATTTTCCCAGAAACACAACAAATAAAGAGAATTTCTTTATGGAAAACAAGTACCAGATTCAAGGCCAAGTACTTTGGCGTGGTAGCACGATATGAGCTATAACAGAGGTTTATCAGTCTCAAACAGACTGGTAAGACGGTAGATGGATATGCAGCGGAGTTCTGCAGACTGAGTCGGTTTGTACCGACGATGGTGGCTACAGAGCCAGAGAAGGCTATGAGATTCCAGCAGGGACTTTATTTGGAGATTCTATAGCTAGTAGAAGGGCACGACTATCAGACTTTTGATGCCGTTTTAACGGCAGCTCGGAGGCATGAACTCACCCAACAAAGGTTGGCGACAAGACATGGGGGCCAAAAGAGGTCTCATCCCCAGAGTACGGGCGAAGGAGCAGTGCAGCGAACATCGATGCCAGCACCCGGCATCCATATTCATGAGTCAGGAGCGCCACAGAGGACGGTAGAATCAGAGATAACAGCGCCAGTTCGGCATCAGCAGCCGAAAAAACCAGCAGCAACGCCAGGGGGCGCCCATCGGATGTACTTACTGCGGTAAGGGAGGGCACACTAAGGATGTGTGTCATTCAGCTAGTGGGTTGTGCATGAGGTGTCACAGTCCATACCACATGATTGCTAATTGTCCTATGATGTAGAGGCTCGGAGGGCCAGTTCAGCAGTTTTCGGCGTTGCTAGCTCCGGAGGCAGCACCGAACAGAGGACCAACATTGGCAGTAAGGCTACTAGCCCAGTGTCTGACGACGCATGCTCAGATGTTTCGCCAGACGCAGAACCAGGGAGGCCAGCAGAGGCCGCAACAACAGCATGGACAAGGAAGACGGCAGCGGGGAGCTCAGCAAGGCCAGGGCCATGCCTTCACCTTATCACTGGAGGATGCACTAGCTTCAGGCGACGTGGTTGCAGGTAATGTTTCTGTTACCTTTTTTCCTGCAGTAGCATTGTTTGATTTCGGGGCTACCTACTCTTTTATATCTGCACGGTTTACGACACGTATTGGATTGGAGTTCAAGACATTGCCAGAGAGGATGAATATACTCACTGGTAATGGACTCGTAGGAGTTAGCAGAGTGTGCTTAGCATGTCCGATCGTAGTGTATGGGTGATTATTGCCCGCATCTTTGATTGAGTTTCCTATGTGAAACTTTGACGTTGTCCTAGGCATGGACTGGTTGAGAGACAGTCATGCAACGATAGATTGTCGAGGAGGTAGGATAGTGTTTAATGTACCTAGCGTTGAGGAGTTCGTCTTTGATCGATCATTGGAGAATCGACCCAAGGGCATTATTACAGAAGCATTGGCAGAACATGAGCAGATTCTAAGAGTGGTCAGAGAGTTTCTTGATGTATTTGCAGATGAGCTTCCTGGTTTACCACCTGTGAGAGATGTGGAGTTTTACATTGAGTTAAATCCTAGAACCGAGCCTAAGGTTGGCAGAGTTTATAGGATGTCGCAGTCAGATTTGGACACGTTGTACCAGTATGAAGAAGAACTGAAGGCGAAGCAGTTTATCCGAGATAGTGAATCGCCCTGGGCAGCACCAGTGATTTTAGTACCCAAGAAGGAAGGATCGACGCGAATGTGCATTGATTACCGGCAGTTGAATGCAGTAACAGTGAAGAACAAGTATCCGTTACCAAGGATTGATGACTTGTTTAATCAGTTGAGTAAGGCCTATATTTTCTCTAAGATTGATCTTCGATCCAGATATTATTAAGTGAGGGTCCGGGAGCAGGACATACCCAAGACAACATTTAGATCGCGATATGGACATTATGAGTTTCTGGTAATGCCATTTGGACTAACTAATGTCCCATCAATATTCATGGATTTGATGAATTGCATCTTTCTACCCTATTTGGATAAGTTTGTAGTTGTGTTCATAGACGACATCCTCATCTATTCCAGCAATGAAGAAGAGCATGAGAATCATCTTTGGATAGTTTTGCAGGCCTTGAGGGAGCTTCAACTTTATGCGAAGCTCGGTAAATGTGAATTTTGGTTGGATCGTATTTCGTTCATGGGACACATTATTTCTGGAGGAGTGTCAGTAGATCCAAAGAAGGTTGAGGCAGTAGAGAATTGGCTATTTTCGAAGTCGGTTGCAGAAGTGCGTAGTTTCTTGGGATTAGCAGGTTATTACAGGAGGTTCGTGGCAGACTTCGCCAGGATTTCGGCACCATTGATGCATAAGGATGTAGAGTTTGTCTGGTCAGCAGAGTGTCAGACATTTTTGAAGAGTTGAAGAAGAGATTAATCTCAGCCCCGATTTTGACACTTCTAGTAGGATCGGGAGGGTTTACAGTGTATTGTGACGCATCCGGGAAGGGACTTGGGTGTGTATTGATGCAACATCGTAAGGGGATAGCATATGCATCGCGACAGCTTCGAGATCATGAGAAGAACTATCCGACCACGACCTAGAATTAGCAGCAGTAGTGTTTTCGCTTAAGTTATGGAGGCACTATTTATATAGGGATCGAATGGAGATTTATATTGATCATAAGAGCTTAAAATATGTATTCACCCAAAGGGACCTGAACATGAGACAGAGAAGATGGTTTGAATTACTGAAGGACTTCGATGTGAATCTTCAGTATCATCCAGACAAGACGAATGTGGTGGCAGATGCCTTGAGCATGAGGGATGACGCATTCATTTTAACCTCACAGAGGCATATTTTGGAAGATCTTCAGGAAATGGGAATTGAAGTGATCTTGCCACAAGATACAGACATTATGGCCGGTTTGCAGATTCAGTCTACTTTAGTAGAGAGGATCTGAACAGCCCAGGCAGAGGATCCACGGATCCAGAAGCTTTGATCAGAATATGAATCAGGTCTCAGAAAGGAGTTAGTAATCCATAAGGATGGTACGCTTAGGTTCAGAAAACGTCTTTGTGTACCAGGTGGAGACCTTCGACAGGAAGTTTTGTCAGAGGCTCATAGTTCTCCTTATTCCATCCATCCCGGAGGCACAAAGATGTACCAGGATATAAAGCAACACTTTTGGTAGAATGGCATGAAGAGGGAGATAGAGAGGTATGTTTCTAAATGTTTGGTATGTCAGCAAGTGAAGGCAGAGCAGCAGAGACCAGCAGGATTGTTACAGCCGCTTCCTATTTCGAAGTGGAAATGGGAGCACATCACAATAGACTTTATGACCGGTTTACCTAGATCTTCGACCGGTCGAAATGCAGTGTGGGTAATCGTGTATCGGCTCACAAAGGTTGCTCATTTCCTTTCTTTCGGAGTAGGATAG
Source organism: Iris pallida (assembly GCA_029216955.1). NCBI lineage: Eukaryota > Viridiplantae > Streptophyta > Magnoliopsida > Asparagales > Iridaceae > Iris > Iris pallida. The sequence goes on along the minus strand of JANAVB010013598.1, from coordinate 8,708,333 downwards.
TCTACTGAGCAGTTGGAAGAAATGTATATAAAGTAGATTATGAGACAACATGGTGTTCCAATCAGTATAGTATTGTTTTACTTAACAAAAATGCTAAACAAAAGTTGGATTTTGAAAATAAAACGAGAAAAAGTACAAGAAGTACAAATTTGATTCTAGAAAAGTATTGCTATGGAAGTCTGATCTGTAAATGATCACTTTGTTCCTTGGACCATATGATGATGATGAAGATCACTGCTTGAAGTAGAACAACTTGGAAGAACTAAGTCACCAGAAAGGTATCGACGCACTTGGGCACTGATGGCGAGGCCGAATGCTTTCCTGCTTTGCTTCACTCTGTTCTGAAAGAAAAGTTGAAGAAGACTGCTCCGGAGAGTCAAAATCTCGAAGTTCTGATCTCTATATTCTCTCCTGTCTCTCTGTGTGTGTATGTCTCTCCCTCCCTCGTTCCCGTTATATGAGAAAAATTAGTCTATTTATAGACTGGGGCTTCTGTGCGTAAAAAGCATCAAAATCTGTCTTTACGCTAACAACTGCCGCCCATGATCAGAGTCATCCTTTGCATACGTTGACACGCGTCCCATCATTTCAGTGAGAATAGGATACATGTACACACGTTCTTCGAAATATGTGGCATGGAGGCCATGTAGGCAAACCACGTTCCAAACTGGCCAGAAAGAACATAAAAATAGCCCCAATATCCTCTGGGCGTAAAGCAGTAAATGAGCGTAAAATAGCTCTGTCATAGGTTTCCCGCGTAAAGTGGTTATTGAATAACCTTGAGCGTAAAAATGGCTCAAATAGACTTTACGCACACATCGTTTTATGAGCGTAAAAACTCGTATAAAACTCCGTGCATAAAAGAAACCATATAGTGAGTGTAAAGTAGCTCGATCCACATAAACGACAACAATGGTCTTTGTATGAGATAAATTCCTTTGGATTCTGTAGTAAATGCCATCATTAATATCTCCATGTCAGGTTCTGCATTAAATGCGAGACTAGGCAGCCTTGTCCTAGCATAAAAGGAGTAGTTGGCTAGTCATAGGCGTAAAGAGCCATCAGTTTGGACCCAAGCGTAAAACGATCAGCTTGCACAGGCGTAAAGTGATTAGCCTCTCCTTGGCATAAAGGAGATCAATTTGAGTAGACTGATCTATCACTTTGACCTTTCTTGTGAAGCACTTTTTACGCTCCTACAAGACCCCCTTCAAAGTTTTCAAATATCTCCAAAATTTGAAACACTTTGAACCGAAGCGTAAAAATTGAGATTTGATCTGCCAGCGTAAAATTCAGGATACGCAACAGCCATCCGCGTAAAAGCGGGGATATCCAACAGTCGGCGTATTCTTTAAAAGAAAATTAATGTCGATCAATACTTAACCGTCACAATAAATTTCTTTCTCGAAACTTTTGATTGTCTCTTCATCTTCCCGAGTAAGCAGTTTCCAACAAGGAATGTGAAGAGTTGCTTTGGTTTGTATAAATAAGGACAAATTATTTATTCTTGACATTCATCCTTGTTTTGTCTTGGCGTCGAAGAACGAGATTACCAAAAAAGAGGCTTCGAGCTCCAGGCTTGACTTCGAGCGGGCGTACAACTTTTTAGAGTGTTTTGGAGTAACTTCTGCCGTCTTTAATCGCACTGATGGTGGTCCCCCAACTGCATACGAAGGGCCAGGAGATGCCGAAGCATTTCTTAATCTGATGCGCCGCTCGGGGATTCGCAATATGCACGAACTAGGTGTCTCCCTTCGTCAGCCCAACGAAGGAGAGAAATAATATTCCATGTATTGCGACTCTTTTATATGTAGGGGTCCACTCCCCCCTTTATAAATAAAATCTTGATGTTAATCTCATCTGTTGGTAGATTGAATTATTCAACACTTATTTTGACTGCTTCTATGGTTGTTAATTCCCAAGAAACAAACCAACACGTGGCATCTGTCTTGTCGTTACGAGAGCCTTTAAATAGGATCTTCTCCCGAAATAGACTCCCAACAGTTTCTTCAGTCTTTATAAATAGCCGAGAATGTGTCATATATTCTCATTCTCATTCCTCTGAAGATAACTTTTTGTAATGTTGTTCTTCAACAAATGACAATAGCGAAGCTTTCCAACGGCATTCCTTTGTATGCCCAGTCATTACACGCAGATTCAACCACCATTAGAGCCAAACCATTCGACTCAAATGGTAAGTCTGATCGTAAGCAAATATCTGTCTTCGAATTTTTTGTTTGAAAATAGCTATTTTACGAGCGTAAAGCCTTGCTGAAGCACTGGCATAAAAACCTTGCTGAAGCACCAGCGTAAAAGTCTTGCTGAAGCAATGGCGTAAAAGCCTTGTCATATCACTGGCGTAAAAGCCTTTGTGAAGCGCCGGCGTAAAAGCCTTGTTGAAGCACTGGCGTGAAAGACTTGCCATCTGTTTTTAGTTAGCGTTTAATACGCATCCGATGATACTTCTATCTAAAACACTTTTTCTCTGTTGTTTTCTGCAGAAGTTTGGCTGAACAGCTTTTCCAGAATCGGCATTGGTGACTTTGACGTTGTGAAGAGCGTTCTTCTGATATCAACATCAGGGAGCTCATGCGCTTTTGACGCACAAATCAGACAACTCAGAACTCTTCGTGAGATAGAAGGTTCTTCCTCTGTTGGTAGGAAGAGTCTTTATACACTGAGAGTTGGATGGTGGAGTCAACTCTACCCCGAGAAATCGGATAGTAGAGTTCCTTTCACGGCAGAACTAGGAATCGTATCCCAATGCTGGATACATTCCTATCTCCTTTGAGGTGCCGCCACTAATCCACCAATTGTATCGGCAGCAACACGCCTTCGGGCTGCCATACTCTGGGGTTCTCCTCTCGTCTGAGAGAGAAGACCAGAGTTTGATTCCTGTTGTTCTGGTTGCCACTGGAGCTCAGACAGTCAGGAATTGCCACCAACAACGAATCCGTCAAAGAAGATCAAAGAAGAAATAGATCTCTATTAGGTTATCGTTGGTGTATAAAATGAAAATCCAAGAATGTAAGAGATTTCCATTATAACTTGTAAGAAAGTCTAAGAAATGTAATAGACTTTTTTGATGATATGGGAATGGAAATGATGATTCTTCTATGATCAATGATTTGTATCTATCTGGATGTAATATGGACATGATAGATAAATGAAATCTTATTTTCTGTTTTAGAGTATATGATACTATCAGAGGTAATATGGACATAATAGCATATATGAACTCAAAAGAAAATTAGATTAATATCTATGCAGAGGTCAAATAGAAGTAATAGATAGGAAAAGAAAGCAGATTTAATATTTATTCAGAGGTCATGAAAACATGATAAATAGCGAATCCCACTTTCTAATCAATTGATAAAATAGAAGATATAAAATCCCTTTCCCAGGAAACAAGAAGTCAGCTTAACCAAACCTTGGTAGCTGGGGAATAAGAAGACAGATATTGTGAGCATATACGTCAAAACGATGGACGAATCAACGTATTTCTTGGGAACAGAAAGGACGATTCAATTCCATAATTAAATGGATGAACCTGGTAACATGAACGGACGAGTCTTTTCGGAAATGAAAAGTCGTTTTCAATTTCAGAGACTAGTTCATTAGTAACCCCCCTCTATAAATAGGTGAGAATTGCTTGTAACCCTTCATTCCTATTTCTCCTCCTCTATTGGAAATGTCTTCCGAGGATGTACGGCGAAAGAATGAAGTCCTCCGAAAAATCGAGGGCATCATTGAGACGTTTCCCGTTGAGCCCCCTGTATCAGGCTCATCAGGCTCAACCGAAATAGGTGGAAGCTCTTCTGCGCCCAAGCCCCCCGAAGTCATCCTTGCTTTTTTAGTAGAGCCAGGGAAAACTCCTGAAGAAGAAGCGTCGAGGATGACTGTCTGCAAATTTTTCATGAGTTCATGAAACGACGCCTTTTATGCATTGGACGACTATGTATTCAATAACGAAGGGAGTGGCCCTCGTCCTTAGTCTTTTGTTTCGAACAAAAATAATAAAAGGAACTTTATTTTTATCCTTTTTTTTCATACATAGTATTTCTTAAGAAACTTGCTATTGATTGGCATCATGAACAGATCTCCATTGGGCTTTGATAATCGATAGGCGCCATTGGAAAACACGGACTCAATTACATAAGAGCCTTCCCATTTTGCTTGGAATTTCTTTTTACTTTTATGAGTCATTACCATCGGTCTCCGAACAGCTAATACAAGTTCGCCAACTTTGAATACCCTCTCTTTAACTTTACGATTGAAAGTTCGAGATATACGGGCTTGATATAGTTCAATGTGCTGTTGTGCTTGAAGACGCTTCTTATCCAATCCTTCAAGTTCCTGGAGTCATAAGCGATCATTATTCTCTGTAGTTAGCTCATTAGCAAAGGCTATTCGTAGAGAAGGGATCTGGATTTCCAATGGGAGAACAGCTTTGCATCCATAAACTAATGAGAATGGTATAAAACCAGTTGGAGTCCGGACTGTTGTTCGATAAGCCCATAAACATTCTCCAAGTTTCTCATTCCAATCACGTTTATTAGAAGAGACAAACTTTTTGAGAAGTTTAATGATTGTCTTATTGAAAGCTTTAGCTAAACCATTAGCAGCTGGATTATAAGCCGTAGAAGCCAAATTCTGAATTCGATTCTTGTCACAGAATTGATAAAATACTTGACTGGCAAATTGTGGACCATTGTCATGAATTATCCGTCGAGGAATCCCGAAGCGATAAATGACATGGTGCTTGATGAAACTGATCACATTAGATGTTTTCACTTTCGCAAGGGGGACTGCTTCTGTCCACTTAGAAAAGTAATCTATTATAGCTAATATGAACCGATGTCCTTTAATAGAAGGAGGATTAATAGGACCAATGACATCCATACCCCAAGCTTCAAAGGGCCAGGAGGCTGCTGTAGGATGTAGAAATTCAGACGACTGATGAATAAAATTAGTATGAATCTGACATGCTTTACATCTTTTGGCATAGTCTACAGCATCTGCTATCATAGAGGGCCAATAATACCCCATTCTTCGAATACGATCATGCAACTTTGGACCCGGTTGATGAGCACCACAGACACCATCATGAGCCTCACGCAGTGTTTGTTTGGCTTCACTTTCTGAGAGACAGCGCAACAAGAGTCCGTCATATGAATGACGATATAGCATATGTAAAGACGAATCATAATAGAATCAAAACGATCGTCACTTAATTGATGCAGCTTCTTTAGGATCTTCAGGCAAAATCCCATGAACTGCATAATCAATGAATGGAGTTCTCCAATCTTTCTGCTGGGAACTTGCCTCTGTAACATAACTTTATCCAATATGCAGATTACTCTTCACACAGAACAAGTCTCGGTCCAACAAAGTAATTATATTTTGCCTTCGGATTGGGACAGCCAAGTCTGCAGCTAAGCTGGCAAGAGCATCAGCCTCCACATTCTGAGAACATGGTACAAATTCAATAAAAAATCCTTTGAATGATAGGACCAACTCGACTACCACCTGATGATAGGGGATGAGATCAGGATTTCTGACTTCATAAGTCCCTCTAACTTGATTAACGATCAATTGAGAATCTTCATAAGCCTCTAAGAATTCAATATCCAATTGTTTTGCTACTTGGAGACCAATCAATAGAGCATTATATTCTGCTACATTGTTAGAGCATGGCTCATTAAGAGAATAGGCACGGTATATGACCATTTTGTCAGGAGAAACCAAGACAATTCCTACCCCAGAGACAATATTGCCTTTAGGTCCCACTCGTGATGCTCCATCAAAATATAATTGCCATATATCATTCTTCAAAGTCATGTTACAATCCACTACTTCGTCTGGAATGTCTTCATATAACTTCGAAGTTTCAGGTATAGGATGAGCAGCTAAGAAATCAGCTAACGCTTGGCCCTTCACTGATTTTTGAGGCACATAAATCATGTCATAAGGAGTGAGCAACATCGCCCAGGTAGCTAACCTGGAATTAAGAATGCTCGATTTTCTCATCAATACCCGAATGGGATTTATTCTGGAGATGACATGAATAGTATGTCCAGTGACATAATGCCTTGTCTTTTGGACGGCAAAAACCAAAGCTAGACATTCCTTTTCCATAGGAGTATATCTGTGTTCGGCTCCGACCATCATTCTGCTCAGATAATATATTGCTTGTTCATGACCCATATCACTTTTCTGTGCCAGAAGAGCGCCAAGTGAATGATCCAAGGCCCGAACATATAGCAAAAATGGTCTTCCTATCACCGGAGGTACCAGAACAGGCGGGTTTGTAAGATATTGCTTAATGTCATTGAAGGCTTTTTGACACGCTTCATCCCAGACGAAAGATACCCCTTTCTTTAATAGACGGAAGAAAGGTTGACATCTCCCAGAAAGATTAGATATAAATCTTCTGATATAAGCAATACGGCCCTGAAAGCCACGGAGTTCTTTCAGATTACGAGGAGGACGCATTTCAAGAATTACTTTAACCTTATCAGGATCAACATGGATATCTTGAGAGGTAATGACAAATCCTAGAAACTTGCCACTAGAAACCCCTAAGAAAGACTTAGTAGGGTTCATTTTCAATTGATGTTGGCGCATCAATTCAAATACTATCTTCAAGTCCTGAATGTGATCATTCTTTGACCGACTTTTAACAACAATGTCATCTACGTAGCATTCAACTATTTTTCGTAGATGTTCTTGAAAGATATTGCTCATAGCCCGTTGATATGTGGCACCGGCATTTTTAAGACCAAACGGCATAACCGTATAGCAGTAAACCCCAAGGGGTGTTCGAAAAGATGTATGCTTCTCATCTTCTGGATGCATCTTGATCTGATTGTATCCTGAGAATCCGTCAATGAAAGACATACGTTCAAAACCGCATGTATTGTCTATCATGACATCAGTAATGGGAAGTGGAAATTCGTCCTTTGGACAAGCTGTATTAAGATCTCGGTAATCTATACAAACTCAGACTTTTCCGTTCTTCTTCATAACAGGAACAATATTGGCCACCCAATCTGGATGTTGTTCTTTACGAACAAAGCCACATGTAATCAGCTTTTTGACTTCTGCTTCAATTGCATCCATCATATCTGGTCTAAAGCGTCGTTGCTGTTGTTTTACAGGCTTGACATTAGGCAAAATGTTGAGTTTATGAGTAGCAACTTTAGGATCTAGCCCTGGCATATCCTTATAACTCCATGCAAAGATGTCAATGTAATCTTTGATAAGTTTTATCAGCTCTTCCTTTTCATCTTCAGAAAGATTCTTACTGATGAATATTGGTTTGGACGTAATTCCATCTCCAACATCAATCTGGATAACCTTATCTTCTGTAGGTGGCTGTCGCTGTTCAAAACGAAGTTCCCATTGAGTGTCCATCTGTTGAGCCCAAGGATCATTCTCAAATAGCTCTGATTCATCATCGGCTTGAACCATATTGACTGAGAATATTTGCCCAGATTCACAATATGAGGAATGAGACATATCAGTTTTAATGGATTGGACTTCTTCTGAATTCGATGATTGCGAAGAGCTAGAAGAGAATTCTTCTTGTATATTGTCATAAAATATGTGGGACGGATCATATCCCAACCCATGACGAGTCTTTTGGTAAAACAGATCACCACATAATGGTAATCGTCTACCCTTGCCTTGATTGAGACCTTGCATAGTCTTCAAGTCATATCCCATGTTCTGGATAATTTTGATAGATTGTTGACTATATTTGTCAATTCAGATTCTTCCCTTGTCTTTATCCTTCAGCTCATCTGCCTGAGCAACAGGGATATTTCTAGCCAGGCTAAACACAATTTGACGCTTGTTTTTCTTATCAGACGGAACCACGAAATAGGATTCTTCGTGATGTCTGAAAGTTACGCAAGCTTGTGATGAAGCGGCTACAGGAAGCAGATAGGGAGAAGATGTCAAGGTCCGATATCGACATGAGGAGGAAAAGAATTCTCTTTATGATCAATGTATAAAGTTTCTTCCGGTTCTGTGTTGTCTTTATATTGATGACTTTGATTATCAGAAGATAAAGTCATTCTCTCAATAAACTTGACAGCCATATGCTCGAACAGGAAATCTTTATTGATGTCAGAAAGTACAGAATGATCAATATTTACATCATTTACAATCTGATTGCTACGCTTCGGATTAATCAACAGTGGACCATCATCCGTCTTCTGTGTAGATTTGCCAAGATTGACAATCAATGGTGATTCTGGATCATTCGTACAAGAAGTACGCCCTTTAACCTTGATCATAAAAGGTTGAACTTGGCTCTTAGCAGGAATATTTATTGATCCCTCAGATGAAGTTTGAGTTCTTCCTTTAACCTTGATTATCAAAGGTTGATCATTGATAGGTTGGGATTGGATTCGTCCCTTGACTATGATCTTCAAAGGTTGCTCCTCTGGCGGATCTTCATTAATAGACTGATCCTCAGATGATGATTGATCTTCAGCCATGTCTGATATATCTTTCACATGCTCATATCTTTCACATGCTCTTGTTTATAAAGCCTTGAATCAGAGAAGTAGGCTTCGACACCCTTGAACGGATTAATATCAGCAAACTCATTTTTCACAACTCCTTGGGAGTCCACATATTTGAAACATTGGTGAAGAGTTGAAGGCACAATATTGTGCTCATGAATCCACGGTCTTCCAAGAAGCATATTGTAGGATACGTCCGAGTTGATAACATAGAAAGTTACCATAGTTCGAAGATCACCAATCTGAATCTGCAGACGAATCTTCCCCAGTGGTTTGCTCTTGCCAGAGTTAAAACCGACTATCGTAGTACTAGTGTAAGTCAGCTCACTAGTAGGAATCCTCAGGGGTCTTAGCATACTCTGAAGAATTATACTAATTGAAGACCCAGGATTAATGTAAATCCTGTCAATTTCAGTGGATCCGATATATCCAGTGTAGCATAGAGGCCTATCATGCTTGTTGTGTTTCAATAGCATATCCTCTTGTGTAAAGGTGATGTTGGGAATTGCTTCCATCACACTATGACATTGCGGGCATGACACTGGTATATTATCAGGAGTCTTGAATTGAGCCAAACATGAATCTGCTTGAAGTAAAGCTTCGCTCAAAGTCTCTCTGCTTTCTCTGGAAAGGCGAAGCAGTTCAAATATAGATAGTCTAGCCGGAGTATTGGCTAACTGAGCTAGAATGTCAAACTTGTAAGACTTCATCACCACCCCCTGATTGGAAGCAGACTTCAATGGGATATCAAAGCGTACTGCCTTCTGTTTCCCCTTTTCAACCACAGACGGTTTAACAGGAACAGGAGAAGGTTGAACTGGTAGAGTTTCCACTACATCTTCTGCTTCTTTGGAGGATCCCTCATAGTCTTTGTGGTACTCTTTTCCAGATCTTATACCAGCAAAAGTTTCTTCTTCAGACTCAGGAGAAGAAAGTACCATATCACAGGATTTAGTCTTTTTTCCCTTAGCCTTCTTCTTGTGAGGGTTGTTACGAGGAACTTCAGAACCCAATTCAGCAGTAGAATTCTGATTTTGAATTTGTAAAGGAAGACGTATTCCTTTATCATAATTCAAACCTTCTGCTTTTTGAAAGTCGTAACCCATCTTCCTCATGAGAAGGACAGATTGCTGACTATACAAGTGGATAGGCAGTGAACTTTAGATAGGTGTTCCAGTACAGAAAGAGGAAGGAACCTCTGCAACTACAGGAGAATGAAGCATAGACGTCTCTGTAGTTAAGGAAGGAGAAGGGTTCGGGATACGAGGAGAAATCCCTGTTGGAGCTTTTTCATAAGCAGCAAAGACTTGTTGTGCCCGGTATAAAGAAACACTATTCATGGCTAGCCACTGCTGATGAGTAAGCTTGAGCTTGGTAGGAGGAGCTAGACTTGGAGGACATATGTTTAGTCCTTTCAGTCTATCTTCTAGAGGAAGGCCATCCCATAGATGATCCAAGTCATCAGAATTTGGAATAACATGAGAAATCATGTTGCAGGTTTTAACTTTCTTACCTTTCTTGGATTTTAAAGTTTCACCTTCATTTTCCAACACAGGTACTAAGTCAGGATGTACCCACATGATTTCACCATTCTTCAATGTGAGCGGCAGCAATCCTGTATTTTCTTCCCTGGCAGGCGGGATATTCACGATCTTCATCGTCGCCTTCGGAATTGGAATAATTCTATCTGGGACTTACTGTGGAGGAAAATCTCCGAACTGAAGAGAAACCATATTGGTCGTAACCGTATGGTCATCATTGGTTAAAGTGATAGCGCCACCATTTATCAGCTCTTGGATCTTCTTTTTCAAGACATAGCAAGCACTGGTAGGATGATTAATATATCTATGATAGATACAATATTTGGGATTGTCAGTCAGATTCACCTCATTAGGCCTTTTTGGCTCTGGAATCTGAAGTTTACAACTTTTCACCAGACATTGAAATATCCCTGGGATATCACTTTCGTCAAAAGAGTATTCTTCCTTTGGCCTGGAAGATTCCTGATTATTTGGCGTCATTTTGTTCTTGGAAAGATTGACCATAAGAGTATCTTTTCCTTTCATATTACGATTGCCAGGATTATTACCAGGATTACTTTTCTTCTCTTTATCTTCTGAAGCGAAAATTATCCCGTGTTCATGAGCCAACCTACCATTGGTCTCGGCAGAAACTGCTGCTATGATAAACGAAGCCCAATCTGTGAATTAGGAACCTGTGAAGACAGCAATGGATGGTCGCAGATTCATCTTGCATGTATCAATCAACGCTGAATCTGGCATACCAGGAGGCATCTTTAAAGTAGCCTGTCGGAAACGTTCAATAAACGTCCGAGTATCTTCTTTCTCATTTTGTTTGATTTCTATCAAGGAGGACATGTTCATGTCCATACCTCCTTCATAGAAGCGGGAGAGAAACATTGCCTTGAATTCGTCAAAAGACGAAATAGAGTTATCAGGTAAGCTACGATACCAGTCGTAAGCTGAACCCGCCAGGCACCCGATGAACACTCGAGTGAGAAGAGCATCATTTTTCTGCAAGTGTACAGTCATAATATCAAAGTAATTGATATATTGACTGGGAGATGCTTTTCCATCGAATAAAACCATGGATTGTTGCTTGAACTTCGGTGGAAAGGGTACATCATTCCAATGAGGAGGATAAGGTTGCTTAATCCCTAACCTCTGGAGCTGATCTTTGTGCCTCAAAACTTCAAACTGTGCTTTGAGTTCACGCACTGCTTGAATGGCTTCACTGGTTTGAGGAAGCACATTTGATTGAATAGTCGTTGGATGTACCATAACCTCTACTGGAGGTGGTACATCTTCTGGAATGATGGGATCTGAAGATGCAGAATTTTGATTAACAGCAGGCTCTTGAATATTCAAAAGTATATCAGCCCCTTGACTATCTTGAGTTTGTGCTGCTACTGGTACCAGAGTGATTACTGTAGGTTGAGCAGTTTGCTGATTCAAAATTATCTGATGCATGCTTTGCACCATGTTAAGCATGTCTTTCAAGGATTGCTCCACGGCAGTGAGATGTTGTTCCGTATTAGCAGATGACGTCTCTGATTCATCTCCAACAGCGTAGGATTCAACCTCTCTTGAAGATATAGAGGGATTAGTATAGAAGTATGAATCCACACTATCGGTATCAGACTCAAAAGATTGAGTATCCCCAGCTTCTGAATCGGAAGTCTGCAATTGTCTTTATCTTCTTGATCGAGTATTTTGATATACTCCTTCAAAGGAATTAAGAAGCCTGTTAAACTGCTGTTGACCTGGGGTTTGGGACATATTCCGTCTTGGATGTCGTCCTCTGTTAGTATGAGATGCCATGTTGACTGACACATATGACAGCTCATGTTCTTGGTCTTCAGCTTGATGTTGAGGCGAGTTAAAACTTAAACGATCAAAAACTGACCGTTTTGAAGCCGAACAACAACAGTTGATCACAACCTGGTGATATTCACAATGATATTTTTCTTGGGGGAATATTACCGGAGATTGTCTGTTCTTACGTTTTTGCATTAGCAATTCACGTAAATCAGAAGGAACAGATGGAGTATTCTTCTTTATTATATTTGGGGTAAAAAACGTTTAGTCCCTTGTGTATAAAGAAGATTACTGGCTGCATTCGTAGAACCAAACTGTACATTTTTACGCGTTTGGAGTTGTGTGCGTAAATCTTGAGATTTAGCACGAAGGACTCTATTTTCATGGCGTGTAATTTGTAAGTTTGGTACTTTGCGTAAAGCAGTATAAGAAGGTTGTTGGTGTAGGACAGAAGCTTTACCAACAATATTTTTACGCTGCACACGCTTAGGTACATTCACATTAGATGTGCAAACATTGTTATGAATTTTATCTACACTGTCAAAGACAGGAGACTTACCTTTACGCGTGGAGCGTAAAAATTGATTATCTACCACATCACAGACGGAAGATTTTGCTTTATGCGAGGAGCATAATTTATTTGGGCCTACCACGTCACCGACGGGAGACTGATTCTTACACTCAGAAGCATAAACTTTAGAGTCTGCCCCATTACGAATAGGAGATTCATTCTTATGTACTGAGCGTAAAATTTGGTTCTTATCCACTGAGCGTAAAACTTGATTCTTACGCAGTGGACGTGAAACCTGATTATCTTCACCGTTACAAACGGAAGATAAATCGTCACACTTTGAGTGCAACTCTGAAGTAAGGACTGCCTCGTTACGAACGAGAGCCCCTACGACAGGAGTGGAAAGAATTCCCTTGTCATCAGAAGCAACAGAGAGATCAGAAACCACTTTGGATTTGGGAATCCAAACTTTTCGTGCTTTGCGAGACTTTTGAACATTGGAGTGGCGAGAACCACCCCCAGTTCGGAGCATTTCTTCATAGGCAGTCTGGTCGAAGTGCACAACTAGAGTCTTCTTGGTCGAACCGACCGAAACATCATCATATTGAGCAATCGCCTCCTTGTTAGAGGAGAAGGTATTCCCCAGCAGAGTCGCCATTTTGTTTTACTTAACAAAAATGCCAAACAAAAGTTAGATTTTGAAAATAAAATGAAAAAAAGTACAAGAAGTACAAATTTGATTCTGGGAAAGTATTGCTATGGAAGTCTGATCTGTAAATGATCACTTTGTTCCTTGGACTATATGATGATGATGAAGATCACTGCTTGAAGTAGAACAACTTGGAAGAACTAAGTCACCAGAAAGGTATCGACGCACTTGGGCACTGATGGCGAGGCCGAATGCTTTCCTGCTTTGCTTCACTCTGTTCTGAAAGAAAAGTTGAAGAAGACTGCTCCGGAGAGTCAAAATCTTGAAGTTATGATCTCTGTATTCTCTCCTGTCTCTCTGTGTATGTATGTCTCTCCCTCCCCCGTTCCCGTTATATGAGAAAAATCAGTCTATTTATAGACTGGGGCTTCTGTGCGTAAAAAGCATCAAAATCTGTCTTTACGCTAACAACTGCCGCCCATGATCAGAGTCATCCTTTGTATACGTTGACACGTGTCCCATCATTTCAGTGAGAATAGGATACATGTACACACGTTCTTCGAAATATGTGGCATGGAGGCCATGTAGGCAAACCACGTTCCAAACTGGCCAGAAAGAATAGGACATAAAAATAGCCCCAACATCCTCTGAGCATAAAGCAGTAAGATGAGCGTAAAATAGCTCTGTCATAGGTTTCCCGCGTAAAGTGGTTATGGAATAACCTTGAGCATAAAAATGGCTCAAATAGACTTTACGCACACATCGTTTTATGAGCGTAAAAACTCGTATAAAACTCCGTGCGTAAAAGAAACCATATAGTGAGCGTAAAGTAGCTCGATCCACATAAACGACAACAATGGTCTTTGTATGAGACAAATTCCTTTGGATTCTGTGGTAAATGCCATCATTAATATCTCCATGTCAGGTTCTGCATTAAATGCGAGACTAGACAGCCTTGTCCTAGCGTAAAAGGAGTAGTTGGCTAGTCATAGGCGTAAAGAGCCATCAGTTTGGACCCAAGCGTAAAACGATCAGCTTGTACAGGCGTAAAGTGATTAGCCTCTCCTTGGCATAAAGGGGATCAATTTGAGTAGACTGATCTATCACTTTGACCCTTCTTGTGAAGCACTTTTTACGCTCCTACAAGTATCAGATCGAGACACACGGTTCACCTCTCACTTTTGGCAGAGTTTGAATCAAAGTTTGGGTACCAAGGTGAGGTTCAATACAGCCTATCATCCGCAGACGGACAGACAGTTAGAGAGAACCATTCAGACATTGAAAGATATGTTACGGGCTTCTACTTTAGACCTCGGCGAAACTTAAGAAGATCATATTCATTTAGTAGAGTTCTCTTACAATAATAGTTATCAGGCAAGTATACAGATGGAACCGTTTGAAGCATTATATGGAAGGAAATGCAGGTCCCTCTGGCATGGGATGATGTAGGAGAATGAAAATTATTGGACCAGAGATGATCACGCAGACCGTAGAAACAGTCAAGTTGGTCAGAGAGCGGCTTCGAGTTGCGCAGGACATACACCGACATTGGGCAGATCAGCATCGTAGGCCTCTAGAGTTTGGTGTTGGTGACCAAGTGTTTCTGCGAATTTTGCCTATTCGGGGTATCATCAGATTTGGAACCCGAGGAAAGCTTAGTCCGAGATACGTTGGTCCGTTTGATAATCTCGCTCGGGTAGGTGATGTTGCTTATCATCTTGCCCTTCTGCCTTCGCTATATGATGTACATGATGTGTTTCATGTATCTCAGTTGCGTAGATATGTCCCAGATCTGATTCACATCCTCGATCATTCTGAGCTGGTCGTCGGTACCGACCTGACTTACGAGGAGCAACCCGTATCCATTTTGGATCGGCGAGAGAAGGTGCTCAAGAACCGGACTATTAATCTTGTCCGCGTCGCTTGGGGCCATCACTCACCGGGGGAGTCGACATGGGAGCACGAGGACGAGATTAGATCTCGATATCCGTACTTGTTTGACTCGGAAGGTATATTTATCCTTATGTCTTTGTAATATATTTTCCTATTTTTCTTGCACCCAATATGATGGATGATTGTTCTCTAATACCAGTTAAAATTGATGAGATTGCATGCATAGTTAGCCTTGTAATTAGTATCTTGCTTGCTTTGATTTCTCTATCATCTCTTGGCAAAAATTTCGAGGACGAAATTTTTCTAAGGAGGGTAGAGATGTCACTCCCCGATTCCGATATACGTATTCTTTCATGAATCTTGTACGTGGTATCCTGTATTTAGCATGTGCATAGTTCTATTTATTATTTATTAATGGTTGCATGTAGCCTTTAAGCATGTCATTAGTGGAATGGTTAGAGCATGTTTAGAAATTAGGGTTTTCTTAAGCCAACCCAACCCCTATATATATTCCCTTCCTCTTCTCTCTCTCCTCATTCACTCTTTTATTTATTTCCCTCAACCACCACCATTAGGCAAGTACAACTTGCTCAAAAGTGGAGATTTGTGCATTTTTCATCCTTGATTTTTTTACTTTGATATTATTTGTCTATATTGTTCTTCTTACCATCCTCTACAAGTTTAGTACTTGGTATTTTCGGTTTTGAAGGATGGATTCTTGTAGATCTAAGTTTATTTCATTTTTGATTTTCCTTGGTTTTGATCTATTAAACTTGCTTGTTTTCAAAATCTAGTTGTTCCAGGTGGTAGAGCATTTCTTTTTTTTTTTTTACCCAAATTTGACCTTTGAAAAGTTAGATTTCATGTTGTTTTGACCGAGTTGTGACAGTTTGAAGTTTAAGGGTTCCATGGCCATCTTTCTCAGATTTTTAAAGAAGATAAGCCTTGGTTGCATGAGCCCCGGCCGCATGAACCTTGGCCGCATGAGCCCCCCACATGAGCCCTGACCGCATGAGCCTCGGCCGCATGAGCCTTGGCCGCATGAGCCTTGGCCACATGATCCTTGGCCGGACGACCCTCGGCCGCATACGTCCTTGTGTCTTGGTCCTCATTCCTGATCTGACTACCAATACGAGTGCTGGATAAACCTGTGTCTGTACTATGGTATAATCTATGTGAGCGTCGAGGTGCTATCCTATGTGCTAATTGTTCCTACGTGATACCTGTCAGTACATCCAAGAGTCCAGCATTTATATAGCGAATGGTCGGTAGCAATGACGTGGTATGTGTTGTGTGTTGCATTACACCAAGAAGCGATACATACGTATGACTCCATGAGCCAGCACGGATCCCTTCTTGGGGTACTCGTACATTGTACGACATCTAGGGGAGTGAGCATGTGTCCACGACATGTGAACTCCGAGGATAACCTAGGGATTAACTAGGCAACTAACTTGGTAGATGTATTGGATGGGAAGAATCCCGAGATCGTGCCATACTAGTCACCCCAGGTCCAGTCCTGACGTGTCGGGTTGGCCGCCACGGATATGGTTTCATTCGTATTTAGCAGATGACTATATCTGACTTCTACGAGCTATGTGTTATATATATTAGCGTGGTAGCCCTCCGGGGGACCTGGTGCATACTCAATGTGCTATATGTCTAATGATTTGGCTAGCCATGCTGGATTGACACGATCTGAGGATTCCTTTTAATCAGTATCGCGGGGATAACTCTGCCAATTATAGAAAGCCGCATGAATGAATGGCCTCTTGAAAAATGACTTGACTGTGCCTTGTACCTTCCGTTAGTAGCCGAAGGACATGGACTGTCATGGTACGTGGTCCAACCCATGTCCTTGTTTGGTTATTGGGTTGGTCTATCGTGCTATAATAGGCTGTGGACCGAGGTTACGACCAGAAGCCTTTATTATTAGTGTTATTATCTTATGATTGCGTTTTATCACACACTTTTGTGCTTCCTTGTGGTACTTGCTATTCGGGGCTGACCCCGCTGGTTTCGTTTGGCCAGATCTTATAGCAGCGCCTGAGGATCCAAAATTCTTTCCTGACGTCAATGGTGCATACTAGGAGCATGGCTGGCGGGGAAATCGAGTGGGTTTCTTCTCTACCAGTCTAGTTTTTATCCTTTATGTTCTGGAATTTAGCCACCGACACCTGCTTAGCCGGTTAAATCTGGATATTTCATCTTGCATAATTGTAATTAAATCAGACTGCAGCTGAATACGATTATGTACCTATGACTCTCTGGGCTAGCTAACTTATAAAGCTAGATCCCCATGATCATTTTGATGAAGCGTCGGGATGCCTTACTGCTTTATCTTATATGCTCATTAATTGATATTTTCTTGCTTGAATGATTGAGACATAGATTCTCTGTGAGACCATAGGTGACTTGATTGTAGCACACACCCCTTGTCTCTTGACAGCCACGATCGTCGTATAACGTTTGCATACCTCATATGGAGTAGCTGGCCTAGTCCGTCTCCGTATTTCGATACTGGGGCATGACATTCCCAAAACTTTACCCTTCTTATTTCTAATTTAGCATAACTTAAAACACAGTTCATTACAACAATTTCTAGTAGCTAAATTCAATTATAAAATAATTGTTTAGTTGTTATTGATTTAAGATAGAATTAAGAGTGCTTAAATAAGGGTTAGGGGTAGATTTGGTTAGTTAGACATTATCTTATTGTGGAACATAAGTTGTACCCTCTTTTGAACACAGTGAGAGAGCCCGGGACATTATCTCTTTTTAGCTCTATACCCTATCTTGGAGAAGACAAGTGCACTATATCTTTTACTAAACTGAACATGAACTATAACTTTGTATGTTGAACATTCAGGACATGTTTTCTTCTTATTACCAGTTGCATTTACTTTCCAAAATAAGTTGTATTTAATTTCCACAAGTTGTTTTACTTTACACCAGTTGCCTTTACTTTTCACAGTTGCATCTATATTTATTCATGTTTTCGCTTGTGCATGGGATTGGGAAAAAGAATAGTTAAATACATGATCAAAGCTCATAGTGTAATATGAGTGGATAGATTAATTCACATGGCACACCTTTGAATTTTGTCGGATCAGCTATATGCCATATCAGTTGCATTTATTTTTGCCGTCATATTAGCTGATCGTGTATTTACTATCTTTTCAGTCGCATTTACTTTTCACTTGAGTATGTTGCAGTCTATTTTCTTGTTGCACTTTTTTTATTACCAGTTCTTTACATACATTCTTATTTGGTAGTTCTATGTTTCAGCATACGTAAATTATAGGATTGTACTTTGTTCATTTCCTGATTTGATCGTTGCAAGTGAATTGACTGAGGAGGAGTTGCTTTGCAACTCATACTATGGACTTACCCCTAAGATGCTAGCTCACATCCCACAGGATGTCCCTGCTAGGGAATACCCTATAGCTTTTGGATTTGGTTTGTAATAAATAGTTAACATTCATTTTGCTGGATTTGCCTCCAGTTACTTTTATTTTGGGAATGTAACTAAAATGACATTTTGGACTTATTCTAGTTTATCTCGATATAGATGCTATGTTATTATGATTCAATATAATATAATTTTGATGATAATTGAAGGTTTAGAACAACTTACTACGCGGTGTCTCAGAGCATAGACAGGACGTGTCCGACTCGTATCTAAATATTCGAGAGCGGATTGTGACATGTTTTAAGTGGTGACCCATGCAGGTCCGCTTAATAACACTTAGGACATATAGTATTAGTTAGGGGACTTGTTAGATTAAGAAGAATCATCACATCATAGACTGGTTGTAAAGTCCCGTCCCGCTCAGCTCAATCGGAGGAATCGAAATGCCAACGGCGTTTGGACTTAGCCATGTAACGGCTTGCTCGATGACCCGCTCGGTTGAGGCGAATCCTCGCTCAGGTGGGTGGCTTCGGTGAACTTGCCTCAGCTTGGCCTTCACATTAATAAAAATGAAAGTTTTCAATTGCACAAGTAGGCTTGATAATAAAAGAGACGAATTCACATAACTAAGGGAATAATCCCAAGTTGAGTCAGACTGAGTTAGAACATGGAAAGGTCCCACGGTCGGCTTAGAAGTATTTCATGTCGTGCTTTCAAAATGACACTCGGTCCTTCGTCCCGTGGCTTGGGAGAAAGAAAGTTTGTCTTTGCCACAAAGCTATGAATTAACCTAAGGCATAGGCATCGCCCGCATAAATGCTTAATAAAGCATGCACGGTCCCATCGTCCAAGGCTTAGCATAGCCTTTGCTCGTCCCGCAACTTAAGCTGTATCGTACGGTTTGTGGCATAATTCTAGGTACCCAAAGAACTTGGTTGTTCAAGTCAAACACGTGTATGACACGTCTCTACGATGCAAGGCTTGGCATAGTCCTTGCTCGTCCCGCTGGTTAAGTTGTTGCACGATTAAGTTAGGCAAGAGTTTGGCTAGGCTATCGAAATCATAACAAGCACTATCCCATGTTTTATGCGGTTGTAAAGTCATATAGTCCCACGATCTCAAGGCTCGTCGACTTGGACGGTAGTGTCGCTGAGAAAACAATATTGGCTTAAGGCACGAGCCACGGTAGGTTCAAGGATAAGTGTGCCACGGTTAAAGAACACACATTTTGTTCAAGTTAAGGTGGAAGACTACATAGTAGTCATTTCCTGGGTTTCAAAGGATAGAACTTCACGCGACTATTTGTCGCCAAGACTGGTCCCGTTGCTTGGGAGTCTTTCATAAAGTATGGAAAGCACGATCATGAATAAAGAAGAACATGATAAATCGAGTTGAGTCTTGCATGGTCATTAGACAACTTGCATGTAATGGGAATTCCTCGAACGATCGTCGGAACACCGGGTTCGTGTCGGCCTAGGAGGAAGAGCATATATTGTACAGCCTTCAACGACGATGCGACTCGCCTTGAAGTGAACCACTACAATATAGGATGCGGGACCATTTGGTGGAGCTCGAACGTGAATGTAACACCCAGTTTTTTAAATGAGGGTAATTTTAAAATTTTATGATTTTAATTATTTAATTATAATATTTAAATCGTGATATAATTTTTGGTAATTTTTAATCATTTTAAAACTATTTAAAAATAATGACTTGTGATTTTGATGTGCTGCTAGTGAAACACTAGAGACTGTCTGACCTAGAGCCTAACCATGTGATTAGGATATTTTAATTGTCATTTTTGGCCTAAGGGTATTTTGGTCATTTGACCTCTTTGAATTATTTTGATATTTATTGCATTGGTGATTGTTATTTTGACTTTTACTAGTTGTGACTTAAGAGACTAACCTAGATGTTGACCCTGGTTATGGTGACTTGATAAGCATGGTGAGACCCTAGTCTAACTTAAGTCAACCCAAGTTAGGTCACTTAGGATCAAGTTTGAAATAGGAGGATTAATGATTAGTTCAATAACTTGAGACTCATGGCTTGATTTCCATGACCATTTAAACTTGGCCCATAGCCCACTAGTGTAACCCTAACCCTAATTTTATCCATAGATGACCAGCCACATTGGGAATCCCCCTATATAATCTCTCATTCACATGTTCTTGCCTCTTTTGTGTTGTTTCAACATTTTGAAGAAAGAGGTAAAGAGCCATCTTCCCTAATCCATAAATTTCTCATTTCAAGTCCTTTTTGATTCAAATCTTTTGCAATAGATTCTAATCCTCCACTATTTGATATTCATGGAGAATGATTTCAGTTTGTGAGCAATTTGGAGGATTTGGCTAGCAACGGAAATCAATCGATTTGGGGCTTTTCTTGATCATTTGCACCTATAGGTAAATATCCTCAAATTATGTTTTTATTCTGATTTCTTTACATCCTAGCCTAGATCTAGGTGTCCCCTAGTTGTTCCTCAAATTTGGTTAGAAATCGTATCTATTTCGTGTCCGTATCGGACACGTATTAATGTGTTTGTGTATGTGTTTGTTGAAATGCCACAAAGAACTTTTTATTCATATTTTTGAAAACTATTTAAACAAAAATGTAGATTTATATGTGTGTTTTCATTCTCCCTAGGTCTGAACACGATTTTGTGTCGTTTTTGTGTCAAAAATGGCCGTGGACACGCTGCACGACACAGCCGTACGGGTGCCCTGCTACATGTGTCCTGTTTCTCTGTGGACACGCCACGTGGACACTTTATTTTCGACACAGAGGTGGGGGCCATCACTGACAGACCCCCCCTCGATTCTCATGGACTCTCGTGTCGTGTCGGACATGGTATCCATCGTGCACTGGTTTTGAACTACACAGTCAGATTTTTGGTTCTGATACTCACTTCGTGTCCTGTCCTGACATGACGAGGACACGAATCAGGGTGTCGACCCTCTAGACCTATATCCCCCAACCCTAGACACGATCATGTGACCTCTCGTGTGACGTGTCGTATCCAATATGGCTCGACATGGCTGCACGAGTCCACGTTATGCACGGGTCACTAATTTTCGTATTTATTGTTTGGACACCTCATGTCCAGTTATGTAGACACAAGACCCCACCCACTGACATGTGTAATGTATATCTAATGTCTGCACACATTTATTTGATGATTAATTCAGGTTTTCGAATCAATTTAGGGTTGTAAGGTTCGGGTTCTATGAACTCTGATACATGTTAATGCTCACTGTTCATGAGATTTGAAATGCTAATTTATGAAGTTTAAGTATAGATTTTGAACTGTGATGTAGGTTAGATGCTGGTATACATATGTGGATTTTAGTACCATATGCCAACGTACCGACTGTTGGTACCGTAAGTGCTGAAGAAGCCAAACACAAAGTTTTGTCCGACGAGACGAGGGTCTCGTTGTCAATAAGGGGTTGGGTTTGGGTTATGGTGTATGTTGCAGTGGAGAGGGTGACAAGAATGGAGAGGATTATGTGGAAGAATGATTGTACATAGAGTTCCAGACTTCACCAAGTCTAGCTAAGAGATTGTGTAATAAAATTAACATAGAGTTCCAGACTTCACCAAGTCTGTTCAGAGTAAGCAACTTGCAAAGTTGTTATAGTTTTTGAATGGTGGATAGTGTTCTACATGTGTGCTCTTAGTTTCTTTTTTGTGGAACTGACTGGAATTTGTGGATTTTAATGTGGACTTATTGCCCTTTTAATTCTTTCTTGACTAATAACTGGGAGGCGACTCTGAAAGATTTGGCTTGGATAGAGTTAGTTGGTTACTTAACATCAAATATAGGAAATGCCTAGTTTTCAAATACATATCAACTAGTATGAGCTCCTCATTTTGGGGACACTAGTCAATTGTTCATACATGAATATTCTTGTTTCTATATGACTCCTTTGTGTAGAATATTATTAACTTTTCTTATGAAGCATACCTAGCCATGTTTGTTCAAGTTGTACCTCCTGAAATTTACTTCTGGATTGATAGCATATATGACAGAGTCAACATCTCATCCATTTGCAACTATATATGTTAGTTTTTAGCACGTTAGAGAAATCTTTATATATTTCTAATGTCACAAATTTTGTAACAATATGATGATGATGATGATTAATCATTGTGATTGCTAATTTTCTAGTTGGTCTCCACAGTCACTAGCAATCTTCCTGTTCCCATGTGAATGCATATAGATTCATGTGAGATTGTAAAGCTTGTGGACTGAAAAATAAGAAAACACATGGGGCTTGAATTTGCAGATAAGTGGGGAGACTGTGAGGGAGGTTCGTGTTGTTTCTAACATGCACAAAAGGAAAGCCAAGATGGCTCGAAGAGCTGATGCTTTCATTGCTTTGCCTGGTATATGGCTCCATCTTAATTGTCGGTAACCAATACTGAATGTATTATTGAAAAATGTAATTCACATTGCAGTTATTTGTTGATGACACTAGGTGGATATAGAACCCTCAAAGAACTGCTCGAGGTGATCACATGGGCCAAACTTGGCATTCCAACAAGCCGGTAATTTAACTTTGTGAAGTGAAGTGATAAAACTTTGACCACATGGGCCAAACTTGTATTATCGTAACAAAAAATATATTTCGTAACGGTTATTACTGTTACAAAATATTAACCACGCCTAAACCATAACGATTATTACCGTGACAAAAAATATTTATCACGGTAATAACCGTGGGCAATTGCCTATTATGGTGTAGTGATATGTGCAGTAAACTAATGTAAAGTTGACATTATGTTAAGTGAAGTGAACTTACATTTTGTGAAGTAAACTAATGTAATCTGCAGTAAGGCAGTTAATATTTCTGCAGTAAAGTTGATCATTTTGTGAAGTGAACTTACATATGTGTGACTTTTTGTGAAGCTGGCATTCTTTGTTACTTTTGTGAGTAACAAGATTACAAGATTCCTGTGAAGCTGACACTCTATTTGATTCCTGTGAAGCTAACACTCTATTTTAGCTTATTTTTTTTTGTTCAAAACTGTATGTTCAAAACTGCAGATTACAAGATTCCTGTGAAGCTTCTTGTGAATTTTGTTCAAAACTCTAATTTTGTTCAAAAACTGCAGATTACAATATAACTCTAATTATGTTCAAAACTGCATGTTCAAAACTCTATTTTGTTCAAAACTGCAGATTACACCCTGTTTGATTCATGTGAAGCTGATACTCTATTTTAGCTTATTTTTTGTTCAAAATTGTATGTTCAAAACTGCAGATTACAAGATTCCTGTGAAGCTTCTTATGAATTTTGTTCAAAACTCTAATTGTGTTAAAAAAACTGCAGATTACGATATAACCCTAATTATGTTCAAAACTGCAGTAAGCTCAAGTAAACTCGAAGAGATTCTTGTGAAGCTTCTTGTGAATTTCAACTTTACATAGCAAAATACAAGATTCATATAGTGAATCAATCAATATGTTTTGTTCAAAACATTGTCACATCCATATAGTGGATCAAATACAACATTTCAGATTACAACTTCACATAGCAATTTTTTTTCCAAATTTTCTACATAACTCTTCTAAAGTAGTATTCACTACAATTTGAACTGGAATTTCAGAGTTAGTGTCACTAGCTATAGCCTCATTCAACCATTGGAATGCATTGTTGCACTTCAGGCATTGCAAGAATCTTCTACCCTTGCTGTGACTCCTCTTTGACATTAAGATGACTCTCCTTCCTCCACAGTTTGGATTAGGGCAAGTGGTTTCTTGCCAAGGACAATTTCTCTTCCAATGACCTAGGTCACCACATTTGAAACAACCTTCCCTTTGAGTTGTTGAACTTGAAGCTCCGGAGCTTGAACCCAAAATAGCCACATCCAGCCATTGAAAATTCGAGCAGAGGGGGCACTTAAAAAATTTGCGGCCGGGATATTCTTCAGTATTAGACTTCGAAACATACCTAATCTCCTGTAACTTCCAATCTTGTATGGTGAGCTCAAAAAAGAACACTAGTCTGCTACGTGGGTGTTCATCGAGCATATTTGACATTTGTCCTAATCAGAAGAAAAAATCCGACGATTTGAGACAAACAAAACACAAAAATAAAAGCTTTCATATATTAAAGGAAAAAAACAAAATCAATTTAACTTTACCTGGGTTGCAGCGTCGGCCATGAGAGTTGGAGAAGCTTCAAATTTAAAATAGGAAGAGAGATTTGGGGGTTAGGTCATAGAAAGAGAAGAGAACGTGATTTGCTAATGTAGGAAATAAGAAAGGGTACTTTAGGCATTTCAAAACTAATTTTTACTATCTCAGAACTTCTATGAACATATGAGGGCAGTTTGGTCAGAAATTACACCACAAAGGGTCAACCGTTAGTCTTGAACGAAAGTGGGGGGTGTTATACATTATTGTAAACTTGTGGGGTGCACCTTGAATATGGCTAAATAAAGTGGGGTGCCACTCAAAATTTCTCAATAATTTATTATCTAGTATTAATAATTTTTTATTCAAACAATTCTAATATTCAATATATTATTTATAGATATCTACATCACCTGAAGAAGAAGATGGACAATAAGGCTCATGTAGAAGCTTCGATGCGAAGCATATATCAATGAAGAAGTCTCAGAGTTATGCTCAATCTACTTCAATACTCTTGTCAGAACAAACAGAAATAGAGCACCAAGGAATGATAGAGGTGAGGTCGACGCACGGAATAGTAGAATTCATACTATCCTCAATGTTGGTGGCAAGCCTACAAGTGTGCTTCTAAATTATGATGGTTTGAGGACGATGAGTTTGAAGCAGCTCATCGGTATATATGCCTAAATAGTGGTATAAAGGAGATGGAAGATATTGAGAAGTAAGCGACAAAGTTTTTCTATATATTTCAATTTTGTTTTTAATTGTAAAATAAGTTCTCTAACTTTTATCATTACTATCACAGTACTTTTAGAGCTAAGATAAAAATGGAGAGACCAAACATTGATGATGACGAACTTGCTAGAGAGGTGAATAAATTTTTTTGTCGTGGTTGCATAATTATGTAAGGACTAAAATCATTAACCATTCTAAATTAAACAATTTTTCCAAGCTTTGTCTAATGATGTTATGATACATGATGTTTTTGGTTTTTTGTCCTGATACACAGTTGCAGAACGAAAGACTTCGAGCACTAGCTATTAGATCAAGCAAGAGGGCAAAGTGTTGGGACAGATATACCATCAATGGCTTTAAATCTAGAACCACTAATAAGCCTATCAATCACTCATTTGTCGATAAGGAGGCTAATTATATAAAGAATTTCGGAGTTTGTGTAAGGGATTCAGTCTACGATGTCGATCCAAAATTTGACTATTACGATGTTCTAAGAGATATCGTAGAGCTGGATTACTCTTTTGATACCAAAATTGTGTTGTTTAAATGTGATTGGTTCGACACAACACCCAAGCAAGGATGGAGAATTGACAAACAGTTTGGATTTTGTTGATATAAAACATAGAAAAAGATAAGGAGGTTTCGAACCATTTGTGTTAGCTAGTCAAACGGTCCAAGCATGCTATATGAGTTATCCTAGTCGACGACGCTCTACTCGCGATTGGTAGGTTTTATGTAAAACTAAAGCAAGAAATACATATAATATTGGAGATCTAGCATACTAGGAGGATGAGGTAGTCATGTCTCAACCAACATATATAAGTTTGGCCGGTGTTGACGATGTGGAAGTTGACGTTACGATAGAGGATGATATAGTTGACGAAGAGCTTGATATAGAGGACTAACCTCATGTAGAGGAGTGTGGAATGGACATATCGGATGAGAAAGAAGAATTTGAAGATGAAAGTGAAGGTGAATGTGATAGTGAAGATGAAGAAGTAGAAGATGAAGATGAAGAAGATTAGTACGTATTATTTATTTCTGAGTATCATCACACCATTTTTATTTCTACTAGATTTGCATTGATTATTTGTATCATCACACCATCTTTTTATTTCTTTCAGATTTGCATATGGCAAGACGAGCCATGGACGACGTCGAGGATCTTCATCCTGCCCTCCTCCTCCTTCTACTACTATAGTTGTACGTCGTAGAGGAGTTAGCGAGGACGACTTCATTGATGATGATGGCTTATCTTCGTCGTTCATCCGTTCATCGGTAGGTGGAGCTAGTCCTGATATTCACTATGCTAGAATTCATGTTCCTCAACGGACCAAAATTGTCAAAAATTGAACTTTTTGACGGTTTCGATCCGTCACATGGTCCGTCAAAAATAAACTGTAGTTTAATATAAGCGACGGTTTTCTACCGTCGAGGAGCAGGTAGAGTAAACGACGGGGTTGGTCTGTCAAACCATAAACGACTGGTTTGACCCATCAACTTCTACATAGCTGTCCATTCTTGACAGACAATACCCGTCGAATTTCTGTATAATATTCACCATGACTATTTTTAATTAATTAAACTTGTTTTAATAAACAAGTATCCAATTATTGAATCTAAATGTAATTCAAGAAACTCAATTGAGATTGCATACAAAATTTAAAATGAATATATCCACAAATAATTCAAGAATCTCAATTGATATTAAATGTCACTAATTAGTCATCGTCTTTGTAGTATCCAAGTACTTGCAATTGTTTTTACACAACATCCAAATAAAAAAAACAATAGAATTTTAAAATACATACGAAGTTTGGCCAATTACTAATATCCAAGTACTAATATTCAAATCCTAATAAACTGAACAGACTGTCACGACCCGCACCCTAGGGTTAGGGCACGAGAACGTAACAACGCCTAGCCTACGTCGCAGTGTCGGCGGTAGAATGCTGTCCTAGGTCTCAATGCATCTAACAGTATAAGACTAAACAGTTTATACTCACCGAATAGGGGTGACATAGCAGATACAGACTCAATCACATCTAAGGTAGAGCATGATAAGGATAGATAAAACATGAAATCCAAAAGAGATACATGAGATAGAAGTCTAAGTGTCTAAGATACATAATCCCAGAAATACATCTCAAAACTCAAATACAGATACAGAATCCTTAAAGTAAATACAACTCCAGACAAAATGAAATAACTACCTAAACAACCCCTACTGTGTCTCCTCTAGGCTAGCAGGCAATCCCAGGCCATCTGTAAAATTTATCAACAGGTCCAGTCAGGACAGGAGCGAGCACATTATATCTTAACAGTTCATAGCAGGTTAGAAAATATAATCATGCAGTAAAGTAAGATACATGTACTGAAAGAAATGCTGTATGTAAACAAAGAGAGAGCTGTAATAGAAATATCTACTATAAATAGAGAACTAACATGTGGCTAGTGAGCCAGAGTACAATATAGACATGTAAATGGCATAGGAGATTCTGATAAGACACTATGGAAGAGATTCTGATAAGATACTACTTGGGTATTATTCACATGTCCATTTCTACTCTCCCGTACCCCCAATCAATACACAAGGATCCAGCCTGGTTATGTTATATGATGCTATGTAACAGCCCCCGAAGGGTGGTAGACCCCGAAGATGATAGACCCCGAAGGTGATAGACCCCGAAGGTGATACATAATAGTCCCATAAATGGGATAAGGATTATAGGAAGACTCTACGATCATAAGAGTATATGTCGTAAGTGATCAAAGAACCAATGAAGCATATGATAAGCCATGTTAGTGAAACGCACAGAACATGTAGTACCCGATGCTCCCTAAGGATAACATCTCAAGAAGGGATCCATATAGTACCAATCCGTGTGACCAACGTGACAGTACAAGTAAAGTAATCTACTGCAGAAAATAATTCTAAGCAGGATATGAAATGATCAGAGAATGTACTCGCCTCGATAACCTGAATAGCTGATTAGTATAGGGGGGGTCCCACTGAAGCCACAGAGTCCTATTTAAAGCAACACAGGTTACAAGGTGTTCAAGTTGTAATAATGAATCTCTATAATCAATCTACATTATTCTAGGTTCTTCTAAGTCAAAACAACTCTAGGTCGACTCCGGTCAATAATCTAGTCAAACTAGGTCAAGTGTTGACTTATAGTTGACTTTGGGTCAACTGGTCAACTCTGGTCAAACATGGTCAATTCTAGTCTAATATAAAGTGTACTTCGTTATTTATACGTCGAAACTTACGACACGCAAATCGAGATAAGAAGATTATCGGTAAGGTTGATAATCTTATTATAGTGATCCACGTGTCCAACTTGTCAATTTCAGCGATGTGAGATCACTGGAATTGGCTGATCTCAGTTTCGTTGTACTAATCCCGAAATACGAACATTATATGAATTAATTATTAATTAATTATAAAAAGGTTAAACTCAAAGAAATTATCAACAAACATTGTCGGACGATGAAATGAACATCGCCAACGTGTCCAGAATGGTCAAATTAGCTAGGATAGCCTACCCAACGGTCCAATTTGGACACAAGGGCAAAAAGGTAATTTCGGGTCAAAACGGTGTCCGTGTCGGAGCCGTTTTGCACCAAAAAATGTGCAAGAAAACAAGTCTATATAACAAATTATATGTCCACAAAACCAGAATGATGATACGAACCCAACGGTATCTCTAGAATTGGATTCCGTTGACCCGAACTCAATTTGGCCCGTTGACCAGAACTTGGAATTCCGGTTTGCACGGAAATACGTGCCGGAGCCAAAGTTCTCAAAACTTAGCAAACTACCTGTCAACGAGTCCAGAATGATGATACGAACTCAACGGTATCTCCAGAATTGGATTCCGATGAGCCGATCTCAAAATGACCTGTTGACCCGGATATTGGTATCTGACTTGCATCGAAATATGTGCCCGATCCAATGTCCACCCAAACCTAGCAAATTATATGTCAACGAGTCCAGAATGATGATACAAACTCAACAGTATCTCCGGAATTGGATTCCGATGAGCCGGCGTCAAAAAGTCCCGTTGACCCAGAATTTGGGACCCACTTTGCACCGAAAAACGTGCCAGGGCCCACGTTCTCCAAAACTAACAAATTTTATATGAAAACATGCCAGAACGACGCCACAAGTCTAATGGTGGTGTCAGAAATAAAATCTGGAGTCCCGTGTTCAAAAATGGAATTCTACAAGTTGGAAATTACGAATTCGGACGGCCAACTTTGGCGTCGAATTCAACCAATCAAACAAGCTCACAATGAAACGAAACTGGAGGGGTTGATAGAGGGTTATACCAGCTTCGTACAGGAACTGGTAGCACGCCAAAAGGAGCTGCGGTAGAGGAGATACAAGCTGACGAAGTTGGTCCCGCAAAACTGTCCAAATTTAATACAATTTAAACGGTCAACTTGGTGGCCGGTTTTCATGTATCAAACGATAAAATTAATGGACGAAAATTGACAGGAATGAAGGTGGATATATCGAGATTGTGACGAAGCGAAGAAATCACCGATCCAACGGTCGGATCTTCGGGAAAACGTGTGTGAATTTGCTGCGACGGGGCACGATTTTAGCGTTGTTTCCGAGCTCGTCACGACGGGACGTCGTGCAAAACGCACGAATCGCCTCGACAGCACGTCCCGGAGGACGGTGGCCGTCATGGGAGGACAGTACATCGGAGTTCGCGCATCCACGGAGGGGTGGTCACGGCGCTACGGTGGCCGACGGCGGTGGCGGCGACGCCTGCTCGCGCGTGCGCCGTGCGCCTGGAGACTGTCGGCAGCGCCGTTCTGGCCCGGGGACGGCCGCCCTGCCACGGCGACATGGGGCGGTGGCCCGTGGCTAGTGGCGGTGGCCACGACGGCGTGGTCGAACTGGAGGTGGTGCGGGACTGGTGTCGAAGGTGGTGGCCGCGGGAAGGTGGAATGGTGGTGGTGGTCGCGAGGTTGAAGAGGAGGAGGAAGGAAGGGAGATGTGGTGGTGGTGGCCAGGGGGTTGCCGACGGTGGCCGACAGCCAGGATGGCCGGGGGGTGGTCGGGCCATGGTGGAGAGGTGGAGCTCGGGTGATGCATGGCTGCTGTGAGGAGTTGGGTTAGTTTGTAGTAGTTGTTGAATAGGAAGAATAAAGAAGGGGAGAGAGAGAGAATGGGATGACAATTAATGAAAGAGAGAGACTGGGAAAAAGTGTGCTCCACATTGAAATTAGGGCCGGCACTTGCTGCTATGGGGTTGGGGAGAAATTAAATGGTGATGATTTTAAAGAGGGAAATCAAAGGCTAGGATTAAATTAGGAGAAAATGGCCAATTCTATGGGAATTAAATAATTAGAAATTCCCAATAAATATAGAAAAATATGTAGGGGAGTACCTGATATTTTTTTAAGGCAAAAAAGGCTGAGGGTGGTGATGGAGGATAATATGGGGCTTGGACTGGGTTCGGTCAAACCGGGTTGGATGAAAATCGGGCATGGCGAAATATTCGAATTAAAAATAGGAGTTGATAATCATGGGCAAATAAGTAGCACATGGAGATTCCAATAAATGGGACACAAGTGGCGGACGGGTAGTAGGCTCAATGTGGGCCATGTCCATAGTCGGGGCTGACAGGTTTTGGTCGACAAGGGAACCACAAATCAAGTTGGAAGATAAATATGACACCGTGGGGTGAAATAAAATCGGGTCACATGTCGGGAAAGTTGTGCGAAGCAAATGGAGCACAAAATGACGTGTCTGAGTGGGACACGAAGGTCAAGGGTGAAGAGCGTCTCGAGTAGATCATCAATGAGAAGTTGGTTTTAAGAAACTGACCGGTCTTGCGCTCCCAATTTAAAAGTCACGGTAACGCGCTGAAAATGATCAAGGAAAAGAGTGGAAAAATAAATAATAATCAAATGGTCTAAATCGACCCGAAGTTCAGCGAAGCAAAAAGAGCACAAGGGAACTAGTTTGGATGGGACACTATATACCATCATGAAGGTAATCCTTTCCACTCCAAAACTCATGAAGAAGATTTCTAGAGTTGAACATCCCTGACATTCCAAATATCAATGGCACGGGAAAGTACACTTAAGAAAAAATACAGAATAAATTATTTATCAAACCAATCAATCAGAAAATAAAATAAAATAAAATAAAAAATAGCCCGAAATTCAGGGTGCTCACATCCTACCCACCTTATAAAAATTTTGTCCTCGAAATTAAAATGTCCATACTCCCTCTAGGTCAAACCCCCACAATCAAAGTTCCAGATTAAAACAAATCATGTGATCAAAAGGACGACATACAGGGTCATGGCATATGGTGGTAGTGAAAGTCTCATCTAGGTATACTAGTCGTGCTAATACCAAAACGGTCATAGGATAACAAACACACAAGCAATCTAGGGTGCTAAACTAAAAAAGTTACAGAAACAACAAACCATCAAAACTGTAAGGCAGTCTACCATCCTATATGAAAACTGGTACTTATCATAAAAATAAAGAAAAGTAACTACCCATTATCTTTAAAGGGTTCAGAAAAAAAAAGAAAATCAGAATCAAAGTTAAGGAATGAAAGCCAATTTCATAAAAATTTCCAATCACAATACGTATTAAGAATATTTAGTCTCGATACGATCTAAGTTGATCAAATTAGAGAAAATCAAGATTTAGGCAATATGGAGGACAAGTTCAACAAAGTCTGAGATCGAGCATACAAGGATAGAGATTCAGGTCACAATCAATCTAATTCAATTAAGTACAACCCAAGATATAAATATGATAAGAAAAGATAATCGAATTCGATTTGGTCGTGATTAAGGAAACTAGGATTCAATGATATTGAAAAAACCCGTTTTAGAGAAAACAGGAAAAGTTTCATACGAAGTCAGCAAATCATCCCTCTCTAATACTATCAGTTTATCATTTGCCAAACCATATTCTTTTTTTTCTTTTTTTTTCATATGTCCCAATATGAAAATCAACCTTCATATGACTATCATCGAAATTTTATAATCCTTCAGTCATCTAAACCTTTACCACAATCACCATAGACAAAATTCCAAACTTCCAAAATATTTTCCACGAAGCATACCCCTCTTAATTAGGTATCAACACTTATCCATTTAATCAAGTTTCCAAATTCTTTCACCTCGTTCTAAATTAGATCCGAAACCACAAAATCCAGTTTATGGAATCCTCGTATTTGTTTAAATCAAGTCTCATATTTATTCGACCCTAATACCACTATGTCATGCAAAATTTATTCTCGTTTTATAAATCAACCTTCACATTTCTTCAACGTTCACCTTCAATTATTATCCTTTTGAATTCTACACATTTTTTTCATCCAAAATAATTCCTATAACTTAAAATCCTTATGTTCTATCTGTCTCTAGTCATTTCTTACAATATCTAGTTCAATTTTGCATAATCATTGATTACTATAAAATTCTTTTTCCATTACTAAATTTTCACATCGCCTCAGAGTAAAAGTTTTCCCCAAAATCAATAACCAAGATTTTCTAAGTTCTCAAAACTAGGTTGACCTCGAACATCCTCATTAGTTTTGAAATACATCCATGAATTATCCATAACCAACTTTCTGTGATTGTTTCTAAATTGATAACATTTATCCCTCGATTTCATTTTAAACCTTTACCACATCTCCATTTCAAATTTTTTTTCATATTTGACATCCAACACTCTGATTCCTACAAATCATTTTATGATAACCAATTACATCATTTCCGAACTAGATGATTTACGTCACTTCCTCAACATTTCTCAGATAAAAAATGACATAAAGATTCAAGAGTTTGCAAGGTATAGCTGACAGAATTATATACGAGACAGGGAATTGATATAATCAGGACATGTATATAAGACAAGAATGATGGTAATAAAAATACTGGCAGGAAAAGAATGATAAAAGAATCTGTTCTGCTTATCTGTTTTAAAAGAGGAAACCATTTTGAAATCCAGAACTAAAATATCAATCCCAAGATAAAGTCTAGCAAAATCATCGATTCATTAAGAAGAATTTTATGGTAAGAAGTTACACAAGGTTTATAAAAATAGCTAAAGCTACATCCCAAGTAAACAAGGAGAAACAAAACAAAACAAAACAACAATAATTCCTTTTTTTTGGACTGAAACAAAAGTCGCAAAACATGTTCGAAAACATTTAAGGTACAATCTGATAATCATATGCGTCAATCCAAAATCATGGTACTCTAAATCCTCGTCATACTAGTGAGCAAGGCTACGATAATCACAGAGCCCTTGACTTATGTACATATCTCTAGAATCATGGTATTTAACATTTTTGCGGTGCCGCTAGCTTGGCTGCAAAAACCTTAAATTCCTACACCCGAGAAATATATCCAGAGTCAGACTATATGTCCTCACTATGCTGGCTAATGTGACTATAGAAGACTAGATTCCATAACATAGATGACCTAGCCCATATAATTTCATCTTGCCAAAAATTAAATTAAATCAACAATGAATACCCAAAAATCAAATCAAATTTATCAACGAACATCAAACTCAAAAATGAACAAAATCCTTCAATCATATAAATACAAACTCGGATGCTACAGCTAATCGTCAAGATTCAAAATTCAACAATCTTCCATCAAAATCAATAAATACAAACCCAAATTCAACAATAATCCATCAAATTCAACAACAGAAAATAAAGATAAAACAATCAAGGAAAAAGAGAGTTTTCAAATCGAAGTTAAAATAAGATTCTCAAGGGTCGTCCCAGGAATCTTTCAAGGGATCCTAACTGTGATTGAGTATCTTCAAAATATATCATATTCCTAGTGCAGGCTGTAGTGATACTCTAGTTCGAATACCACTATATAAACTCGACCTGCATGGGCCACCACTAAAAACGTGTCACGACCCGCACCCTAGGGTTAGGGCACGAGAACGTAACAACGCCCAGCCTACGCCGCAGTGTCGACGGTAGAACGCTGTCCTAGGTCTCAATGCATCTAACAGTATAAGACTAAACAGTTTATACTCCCCGAATGGGGGTGACATAGCAGATACAGACTCAATCACATCTAAGGTAGAGCATGATAAGGATAGATAAAACATGAAATCCAAAAGAGATACAGGAGATAGAAGTCTAAGTGTCTAAGAAACATAATCCCAGAAATACATCTCAAAACTCAAATACAGATACAGAATCCACAAAGTAAATACAACTCCAGACAAAATAAAATAACTACCTAAACAACCCCTACTGTGTCTCCTCTAGGCTAGCAGGCAATCCCAGGCCATCTGTAAAATTTATCAACAGGTCCAGTCAGGACAGGAGCGAGCACATTATATCTCAACAGTTCATAGCAGGTTAGAAAATATAATCATACCGTAAAGTAAGATACAGGTACTGAAAGAAATGCTGTATGTAAACAGAGAGAGAGATGTAATAGAAATATCTACTATAAATAGAGAACTAACATGTGGCTAGTGAGTCAGAGTACAATATAGACATGTAAATGGCATAAAAGATTCTGATAAGACACTATGGAAGAGATTCTGATAAGATACTACTTGGGTATTATTTACATGTCCATTTCTACTCTCCCGTACCCCCAATCAATACACAAGGATCCAGCCAGGTTATGTTATATGATGCTATGTAACAGCCCCCGAAGGGTGATAGACCTCGAAGGTGATAGACCCCGAAGGTGATAGACCCCGAAGGTGATAGACCCCGAAGGTGATACATAGTAGTCCCATAAATGGGATAAGGATTCTAGGAAGACTCTACGATCATAAGAGTATATGTCGTAAGTGATCAAAGAACCAATGAAGCATATGATACGCCATATTAGTAAAACACACAGAACATGTAGTACCCGATGCTCCCTAAGGATAACATCTCAAGAAGGGATCCATATAGTACCAATCCGTGTGACTAACGTGACAGTACAAGTAAAGTAATCTACTGCAGGAAATAATTCTAAACAGGATATGAAATGATCATAGAATGTACTCGCCTCGATAACCTGAACAGCTGATAAGTATAGGAGGGTCCCACTGAAGCCACAGAGTCCTATTTAAAGCAACACAGGTTACAAGGTGTTCAAGTTGTAATAATAAATCTCTATAATCAATCTACATTATTCTAGGTTCTTCTAAGTCAAAACAACTCTAGGTCGACTCCGGTCAATAATCTAGTCAAACTAGGTCAAGTGTTGACTTACAGTTGACTTTGGGTCAACTGGTCAACTCTGGTCAAACAGGGTCAATTCTAGTCTAATATAAAGTGTACTTCGTTATTTGTACGTCAAAACTTACGACACGCAAATCGAGATAAGAAGATTATCGGTAAGGTTGATAATCTTATTATAGTGATCCACGTATCCAACTTGTCAATTTCAGCGATGTGAGATCACTGGAATTGGCTGATCTCAGTTTCGTTGTACTAATCCCGAAATACGAACATTATACGAATTAATTATTAATTAATTATAAAAATGTTAAACTCAGAGAAATTATCAACAAACATTGTCGGACGATGAAATGAACATCGCCAACGTGTCCAGAATGGTCAAATTAGCTAGGATAGCCTATCCAACGGTCCAATTTGGACATAAGGGCAAAAAGGTAATTTCGGGTCAAAACGGTGTCCGTGTCGGAGCCGTTTTGCACCAAAAAATGTGCAAGAAAACAAGTCTATAAAATATAACAAATTATATGTCCACGAAACCAGAATGACGATACGAACCCAACGGTATCTCTAGAATTGGATTCCGTTGACCCGAACTCAATTTGGCCCGTTGCCCAGAACTTGGAATTCCGGTTTGCACGAAAATGCGTACCGGAGCCAAAGTTCTCAAAACTTAGCAAACTATCTGTCAACGAGTCCAGAATGATGATACGAACTCAATGGTATCTCCAGAATTGGATTCCGATGAGCCGATCTCAAAATGACCTGTTGACCCGGATATTGGTATCTGACTTGCACCGAAATGCGTGTCCGATCCAATGTCCACCAAAACCTAGCAAATTATATGTCAACGAGTCCAGAATGACGATATGAACTCAACGGTATCTCTGGAATTGGATTCCGATGAGCCGGCGTCAAAAAGTCCCTTGACCCAGAATATGGGACCCACTTTGTACCGAAAAATGTGCCTGGGCCCACGTTCTCCAAAACTAACAAATTTTATATGAAAACATGCCAGAATGATGCCACGAGTCTAATGGTGGTGTCATAAATGAAATCTGGAGTCCCGTGTTCAAAAATAGAATTCTACAAGTTAGAAATTACGAATTCGGACGGCCAACTTTGGCGTCGAATTCAACCAATCAAACAAGCTCACAATGAAACGAAACTGGAGGGGTAGTAAGAGGGTTATACCAGCTTCGCACAGGAACTGGTAGCACGCCAAAAGGAGCTGCGGTGGAGGAGATACAAGCTGACGAAGTTGGTCCCGTGAAACTGTCCAAATTTAATACAATTTAAACGGTCAACTTGGTGGCCAGTTTTCATGTATCAAACGATAAAATTAACGGACGAAAATTGACAGGGATGAAGGTGGATATACCAAAATTGCGAGGAAGTGAAGAAATCGTCGATCCAATGGTCGGATCTCCGGGAAAACACATGCAAATTTGCTGCGACGAGGCACAATTTTAGCGTTGTTTCCGAGCTCGTCACGATAGGACGTCGTGCAAAACGCACGGATCGCCTCGACGGCACGTCCCGGAGGACGGTGGCCGTCATAGAAGGACAGTACGTCGGAGTTCGTGTGCCCACGGGGGGGGTGGTCACGGCGCTACGGCGGCCGACGGCGGTGGCAGCGACGCCTGCTCACGCGCGCGCCGTGCGCCTGGAGACTGTCGGCAGCGCCGTGCGGGGACGGCCGCCCTGCCACGGCGACGTGGGGCGGTGGCCCATGGCCAGTGGCGGCGGCCACGACGGCGTGGTCGGACTGGAGGTGGTGCGGGGCTGGTGTCGAAGGTGGTGGCCGCGGAAAGGTGGAATGGTGGTGGTGGTCGCGAGGTTGAAGAGGAGGAGGAAGGAAGGAAGATGTGGTGGTGGTGGCCAGGGGTTGCCGACGGTAGCCGACGGCCAGGCTGGCCGGGGGGTGGTCGGACGATGGTGGAGAGGTGGAGCTCGGGTGATGCATGGCTGCTGTGAGGAGTTGGGTTAGTTTGTAGTAGTTATTGAATAGGAAGAATAAAGAAGGAGAGAAAGAGAGAATGGGATGACAATTAATGAAAGAGAGAGAGTGGGAAAAAGTATGCTCCACATTGAAATTAGGGCCGGCACTTGCTGCTATGGGGTTGGGGAGAAATTGAATGGTGATGATTTTAAAGAGGGAAATCAAAGGCTAGGATTAAATTAGGAGAAAATGGCCAATTCTATGGGAATTAAATAATTAGAAATTCCCAATAAATATAGAAAAATATGTAGGGGAGTACCTGATATTTTTTTAAGGAAAAAGAGGCTGAGGGTGGTGATGGAGGATAATATGGGGCTTGGACTGGGTTCGGTCAAACCGGATTGGATGAAAATCGGGCATGGCAAAATATTCGAATTAAAAATAGGAGTTGATAATCATGGGCAAATAAGTAGCACATGGGGATTCCAATAAATGGGACACAAGTGGCGGACGGGTAGTAGGCTCAATGTGGGCCATGTCCACAGTCGGGGCTGACAGGTTTTGGTCGACAGGGGACCCACAAATCAAGTTGGAAGATAAATGTGACACCGTGGGGTGAAATAAAATCGGATCACGTGTCGGGAAAGTTGTACGAAGCAAATGGAGCACAAAATGACGTGTCTGAGTGGGACACGAAAGTCAAGGGTGAAGAGCGTCTCGAGTAGATCATTAATGAGAAGTTGGTTTCAAGAAACTGACCGGTCTTGCGCTCCCAATTTAAAAGTCACGGTAACGCGCTGAAAATGATCAAGGAAAAGAGTGAGAAAATAAATAATAATCAAATGGTCTAAATCGACCCGAAGTTCAGCGAAGCAAAAAGAGCACAAGAGAACAAATTTGGATGGGACACTATATACCATCATGAAGGTAATCCTGTCCACTCCAAAACTCATGAAGAAGATTTCCAGAGTTGAACATCCCTGACATTCCAAATATTAATGGCACGAGAAAGTACACTTAAGGAAAAATACCGAATAAATTATTTATCAAACCAATCAATCATAAAATAAAATAAAATAAAATGAAAAAAACAGCCCGAAATTCAGGGTGCTCACACAGACTCTTTTGGCCAATTGATCAAATCACCGAGCATAATGTCTTCAAACTTTCCATCTTATTCAAACAAATATGCATTGCGGTCAAAGATTTCATCGACGATGATATTATAGACATCTTCCTTTGGGGGTGCATCAGAATTTAGGCATCTAAAAGCAACGTGTTTTCTTTTGAAGTCCTTTAGAAAACATGTCTTAGGCAAGTTAGATTGTTCAGGTACCTACAACCGTAGAAACACAAAGTTACATAAACATTAGCTACTATAATTCACATTATAGCTTATATTGCTGAGTAGAAGTAAAAAATTACTCTTGTTAGTTAGCTCTCCCAAAACACTTAAACTAAGTATTGGCCTAAATAAATTTTCCATGAATTTGATCATGAAAAAGTTTTTCCTAGAAATATAGAAGTCCCAGCAACATAACAATTCACGTATCAAACACAAGCTAAAATGATTCCTGAATTTCAACTTAACAAAGAATATTACAAGAATCATGATATAATTTACTTTTCTTCCATTCAGCTCACTATTTAAGGTAAGCCCCAAAGTGTATTATGTAAGAACTATTTTTTATAGTCTCGATATAATTTACTTTTATTTATTGTTAACTTTAGTGTTACTATACATGAAAAAAATATATTCGGACATGAGCGTATTTGTTCTATGCAAGTAGTCCAAAGAAAGCTACCTTGTAGCACATTATTCTCTACCAAATAGCATACTACATTCGAGTTTCTGAAACATGTATGCTCAATTCCAAGTCCTGGGTAGGAATATATGGTCAAAACGTTAGAATTTGGAACTCCAGATTCGATATCATGTTCCAAGTTACAAGAGGAGTAGATGGGGACAGGTACCCTTTGGTTTTGTGTGATTCTAAATTATATTTCTATGTAGAACTCTATTTCAATTTTAGCTCTGCATATTAGAGTAATTTATGTAGCTAAGTCATGTTTGGTCATGAGTAGTTCTCTTATGCATCCTTTCCTTGGTTTTTGAATTTTATGTACTGAAGAACTGATCCGATGTTATTTGTCTGTAGAGATGGAAATGAATCCCTGGCTTTGAAATCGTATTTGGAAATTGGTGTCAACAACACAGATGAAGTTGTTGGTATCTCAAGAATTATGTTTACAAATTTCTTTCAATTTAGAGGCTTCTTGTTAGAAAAACAATTTTGAACATACGAAAATCAGTAACTTCTTGTTAAACCAACAATTTTGAACATACGGAAATCAGTAACTTATTGGCTTGCACATGCTTAGGACAAACCTGGAAATATATTCTAAGGAACCATATAACTATCTAGTACCAAGAGGGGAATAGATGTTTGCTATTTTTGGATGGTTCTTGAGAGGTGGCCATTGTCTGAATTCATTTCCCTTTAACGATTGATAATATTTGTAATGGAGGATTTGTGGCAAAAGCCAAAGTCGAAGATGAGCTAGAAAGTAGTAAAAGAGACTTAAAGGGCCAAATTCATAAAATATATATGTGGCCAGATTCGATAAGATGGACTTATAAGGTTTACGTAT
Organism: Iris pallida; assembly: GCA_029216955.1. Classification (NCBI taxonomy): domain Eukaryota; kingdom Viridiplantae; phylum Streptophyta; class Magnoliopsida; order Asparagales; family Iridaceae; genus Iris; species Iris pallida. The sequence goes on along the minus strand of JANAVB010013598.1, from coordinate 8,668,315 downwards.
TTTATATCTATAATTGGGCAGTCTTGCAATTGGATAATGTGATGAGACATGCTTGTCAGATAGTATGGTTCAAATACCAAGTTGGTGGAGTATATCTGTTGGCGAGTATATATCTCTATATATACTAAGTATGCTTTGAATAATTCTCCCCTTTACTAAATTACTAACTATGCAGATAGGTTGCTTGTTCACTTTCACTCTGAATTTGACTATCATATGAGAGATTAAGAGATGCTGAAAATCCTCAGTAAGTGTACCCATGAGTTGCATAAAACTTTGTTGAAATGGCTGATTAAATATTGAACTCAATTAGATGCCCATGTTGTGTTAGAGGGATTCTGATCGGAATGGTTTGCTTGACCAAATTGATTAAGATGAAGGCCTTGATATATCTGATATTGATGGTTAATGGTAGAACTGGTGATTGGACTATGGAAATGAAGGTTGTTATAGATGCATGTTGTAGTGGTATGTGCTTGCTAAACATGGATTTGTGTCGCAATGTATTTTTTATTTTCTTCAAGCTGGTGTTACAACACAACAGTAAAGGAAATTTGGATGACGAAAGTGCAATTCTGTTGCTAAAATCAGGAAATAGAAATCACAAGAAGAAATTATATTTGACTACTTAATATTACTAAAATCAAGAAATAGAAATCACATTTAACTCCCGTGCACACTAAACTACTATGTCATGTGCAACAGTCTTCATAACGGTATCAAATAGTAGAGTATTCGTCTCCTACATAATGCAAACTAAAGAAACAGTCTCAAGAAGAAATTATATTTGACTATTTAATATTGCTAAAATCAGGAAATAAAATCACATTTAACTCCCAAGCACACTAAACTGCTATGTCATGTGCAACAGTCTTCATAGCAGTATCAAGAAGTAGAGTATAAGTCTCCATACCTCAGAAGTACCATGAACTGATAATGATGACTGATGTGTTGTTCTTGGAGGGTTACTTTTTATTATTTTTTGATTATTGCCATTTCTTCTTTAACTGTGATTACATCAGTCGTCATAGCTTTATTTTTCTTCTTTAATTGACGAGCAATCTCTCTACTTGCTATTGAAGCACGAATCTTTGTCTTTGAAACACCTCCACCCAAGACACGAACATAACCCTTTTATCACGTCCAAGTACCTAAACATACAATAACAAGGGGATCATTTTCTGCAAGCTTTCTAAATTTTTCCTACAAGATATAAACAAACTATTTATAAAAAAAATAATCTCATAAACCACTGCAACAAGGTCATTGTCCAAATCATTTTGTCCCAAGTACGGATCATCTTCTACAAGCTTTCTAATTTTTTCCTACAAGATATAAAAACGGTTCATACACTACTAAAATAACCCAATTTAGCGACGTCAGGAGACGTCGCTAAATAAGGAAAATACGTCGCTAAAACCAATTTGCGACGTATTTAGCGACGAAAATTGAACGTCGCTTATAGGCAAGTCGCAGATGTCACTTTTGTCGTCGAACGTCGCTATTCGCGACGCGAAATTCATTGTCGCTAGACGTCGCAAAATTAGCGACATATAGCGACGTATCACTACGTCGCCAACATTGCGACGTAAAGCGACCACTTGCGATGCTGTAAACTTTATATATGATGACATGGCATGGCAGCCACGTGGGCAACTTAGCGACGCCTACCGACAGATTTAGCGACGTAGTATTAGTAACGTCTAGCAACATTACGTCGCTAGTTAGCGACGTCAAAGATTCGTCGCAATACGTCGCAGAACGTCGCTATACATCGCAGATATTATAAAAAAATTTAAAAAAGTATAATTGATATTTTTGTTATGCCGTGTGTCTGTGTTTACAGTGTGTATGAAGTGCAGTGTTCGAACCATCGACCGTAATCGAAACTGTCGATGGTTCCGAACACTGCATTTCACATTTACTGTAAACACAGACACACATCATAACAAAAATATACAATATATTTTTTTTAAATTTTGGCAGTACCTCCTTTGTATATCAGATCATCGCTTATAATCCAGCGTAGGTATATTTGTCATCCCCGTCGCAGATATCTCAAAGTAAATATCACAATAAAAATAGAAGGCAGTGCAAAGTAAATATCACAGACACACATCCTCACAAATATCCAATAGAGTCAAATAAAAATGAAAGATGATAAAAAGTCTCCCACCAAGTGTATAAACAACAGTGTACCAATAAATAATTTGCCCATAGGGCCAATACATACAAGTCATAAAAAAACCAATAAAATCACTGCGGACCCCTTTCGCGCAACTGGGGCAACTGGGATAGAATATAGTCATACTGCTCCTGTATACTGCGCTCGACCGCATCAGAAATCTGCTACTGCAACTCGCGATGCAGCACCTCGATCTGACGACGAACATCCTCAGCTCGTGACGATGCCTGCGTAGCCGGAGACTGCGCACTGACATAGGGAGCCCGGGATGACTCCGAAGCCAAATACGTAACAGAATGTAAAAGAATGTAACAGCTCAAAATACAGTTGGTACTAACCTCAATAGAACAAACACTCTCACAGCTCAAAATACTAACACATGCTCACGCCTTACTCTTGTGACACTCCCTTTCAAACACAAACACACACCTATATGTTCCCTTACACATGTTACCATGTTACCTTTAAAAATAGAAAACCCTTGTTGTCTATAATAAGACACAATTCACCAAAGGAATCAGTGAGCTAATATGAAGCCTATTCTAATTAAGCAATCCTGCAGTAAACACAAACTAGAACATGTGGAGATCATTATAACTCATCAAAAGGAATCAGTTCAATTCAGTTCAAGGAAGAACAGCAAACCAAATTCCTGAGTTTTCATCAATCCAATTTAAATCGAACCCCATGTCCAATATCCTATTCTCAAATCACAAGCCTAATCAGAAATGAAAAAAAGGAATTAACAGGTACTAACACGTGTTACAACCAATGATAACTGAACAACAATTAGAAATCAAAAAAAATTGGAATTGAAGTTCAGGGGACAATCAAAACTGATTCATGAGTATCAGTCAACCCATTGAAACCAACTCGAGTCCAAATTCCATTCCCATATCATAAAACTTAATTTAATAAGTAAAGATCAATCTATCATAGGCTAATACACATGTAGGAGTAATATTGGTACTTAAAACATTAGTTAGAATCAGATTAACGGGATTGACATAGGAAAAACTTGAAACGTATCATGTATCAGTCATGTAAAGTCAACCCACATATGTTCGAATCCCATATCACAGCAACGACCCATTCTCAATGTAAATGTCAACTAACATAGATTAACAACATGTCTAGGAATCAAATCTAGCATTTAAATCACAATTTAAACCATTTAAACTAGGAATAAATCTGTGTCTGTGTGTGTGTGCATGTGTCTATGTCTGTGTGTGTGTGTGTCCGTATCCATGTGTGTATGTGTGTCTATGTCTGTGTGTGTGTGTGTGTGTGTCAGTATCCATGTGTGTCCGTGTGTGTATGTGTGTGTGTCTGTGTGTGTGTGTCCGTGTCCGTGTGTGTCCGTGTGTGTGTGTGTGTGTCCATGGGAGAGGAGGAGGAGGAAGGAGAGGAGTTAGGTTAGGGTTTACCAGAGGAAGAGGAGGAGGAGGTCGGATTGGGGGAGGAGGAGCTCGAGGAGGAGGATCTCGAGGAGGAGGAGCTCGCCGGAGGGGGAGGGAGTCGCCGGGGGGGAGGGGGTCGCCGGGGGGGGGAGGGCACTGACAGAGGGGGAGGGAGTCGCCGGGGGGTGGGGGTGGGGGGAAAATTAAAATTTTTGGGGGTTTTCGAGTGAGAGTGAGGGGGAAAGAAGGCAGCGGCGTGCCCTAAGTAAAATAACTTAGCGACGTAACTTGTTGACGTCGCTAAACGTCGCAACCATGGCGACATATACTTATAATATGTCGCTGAAAGTCGCTATTCAGCGACGTAGTATAATCCTGTCGCAGAACGTCGCTAGCCAGCGACGTTTTTCGACGTGTTTATAAAGACGTCGCTACTGGCGACGTAATTTCTTGCCGTCGCTACATTACGTCGCTATTTGATAATATTTTAGTAGTGATATATATGATTAATGAAACTCAAAATCGACAATCTACAAGCTTTCTAATTTTTTTCTACAAGATATAAAAACGGTTCATATATATGATTAATGAAACTCAAAATTGACAAAATTATTATTTCAGTTGAAAAGTAGCTAATCTTACAGTATAATCATTTGAGCTGGTAGAGGAATTAGCATTCTTGGGCATATGTGTGGCCACGTATAACACACTTCTATTGACCTCACTAGTAGGAATCTCCATTTTCTATATTAAAAATATACACAAAATATCATATCGAAGCAAAATATAAGAAAAGAAAAAAGAAAAAGAAAAAGAAAAAGAAAATAGAGAAATATGTATATTAAGTAATTACCCACTTACGTGCTACCCTTATAAATATCTGAAAAGGACGAAAGAATTGGCATAGTTGGTCAAATTTTTCTCAACTGGCAAAACGAAAATCACTATCAAACCAGTTCTCAGAAGTTCAACATACAACAATTTGTCTTCTCATTGGGTCTACTTTCTTAATGTGATTCTGAACATTTACACTTCCACAAATTCGAAGACAAGTCAAAATATTAGACACAAAAAATAAAACAAAAAACCTTTGTTCTAGTTCACAAAATGCCTGTTCAAAATGTAGTATCTATATAGTTCACAAAATCTAAGGGGTTGGGTCAGAGAGCCAAAGACCAATATTAAGACTTTGAAATTGATCCCTTTACTTCTCTGTCCTACATCTTTTCCTAAAGGTTTTGGTGAAGAAAATATCCATTAGGACTTTTAGTTTGGTCTATTATGGGTCAGTATCTATGAGAGTTAGTTGGGATCTTGGATCAAAGTCTTTCATTTCTACAAGAGTATATGCATGTGTTAGACTCTAGGCTCTAGTATGGTCAATTTGTAAACATGCTTGAAACTTGATAAGTAGGATGCATAGTCGTCATCTTCCTAGAATTGGGGAAAGTGTTTATAACTAGCAACATAGATTCATGGAGAGGTAGTAATGAGCAGGAGTCAATGGCCTTAACATGATACTAGTTACTATTAGGGAATAGCATTAAACCATAAACAGAAAAAAAAAGATATCAAACTTAACATAGCTGTGTTATTCTGCATATCGAGTTTTAATTGTGTTCTTGAAAGATTCTAAAACAATGGTGATGTATAGTTTGCTTCTTTAATTTATATATTTTTTTAAAGCCTTCCCACTCCTACTATTAGATTAAGAGTAAAGGCTAAGTTACAGAGACTATCCAACTCATCTTTGATAGTTTTCTGAACAGTACAGATTAGAAGCATTCTTTATTTATCTTTGAAATTAGGTCTTGAATCTGTGAGAGAATCAAATCAACATTCCTTATGGCTAACTAATTATTCAATTGCTTAATATTTGGTCAATAAGTCACGGAGCCAATCAAGTCTTCTACAATCAGATAATATTTGGTCAATAAGTCTCGGAACTTTAGGTTCACAGACAATATGCTTAACATAAGACATACAAGGTGCAATACGTACACTATGTGCACACAGAACACGGACACAACATTGACTTCAGCGAGCCCTAGTGTATTCTAAAGTATCCGTGTCGTGTCCGATAGCATCGGGCATGATACTTCCTATAAATACATCAAAATTTAATGTTTTCTTGATCAAAAGCCATAAAGTTCCCTAGTGGAGAAAGTTTGCTGATGCAAAAGTCAAGCTTTATTGAAGGGCTACAAAAAAGAAGAAGGATACTTACATTCGCAACTGCAGTCACAACGAAAAAAGAGACGAGTGCACCGGCAGAACCCTAACCAATTTCCCTACTAGAACTGAATTGAGAGGTCTCAGCTGTCACGACCCGCACCCGCTATAAGGGCACGTGTACGTGACAACGCCCAGCCCTCACCGAAAAAACGACGTGGAACGTTGTAGGTTTTCTACTCTAACAACAGTTTATATATATTTTAAAACCTGTCGAGAATATGGTCAACTCCGAACGGAGGACAAGCAATGAATATATATGAGTGCTCAATCACAACTCTAAGATGATAAAGTAAAGACTGAAAGATAAAGACAAGAAGACGATAAAATATAACATGTCAAGTCCAAACACAAATAATATACAAGTCCAGTCTCTAATACAATCCAAATGTAATACAGTCTCAAAAGTAACTAGAGACAAGGTCCAGTACAAAAGACCTACTCTAACTAAACAATAGGTAAAGTATCGTCTGGCGGAGCTAAGCCCTACGGGACCAAGTCTAAGCCCACTACGTTATCCGGACCGTAGTAGGTACTGCAATCTCCCTCATCTGCATCTGTAATATTTTGTCAACATATCCAGTCAGGATGAAATGAATACATATATCTCATAACAGATCTCAAGATAGAATAAAGGCTATAAGACTGTAAATAGAGCATATACAATGAATCATGGAGTGTACATATATGTATCATGGCATGGTAAGCTGTAGAGCTAGAGCTAGAACAAGAAAGTAGAACTGAATCATGGTATGTACACAAGTCAAGGTAAGCCATATGTCCAATGTGTGTGAGTAGTAGTTTCAACTTGTGATCGGCTTGGGTACCTGTCGAGAACTGGCCTGGTAAGTCATAAGTGCGGTATATGACTCATACTGTTCAAGAATGCAAGAGGATATGATCACAGGCATACGCTACTACTCCTCCTACCCCAACTGGTAGAATGGATCCAAATAGGACACGTCACTGCACAGGATTCTAATGAGAAGGTAGCGAGCCTTCTCTAGAATCAGTGACCATATATTGAGCAAGAGCTACAAGGGAGCTTGCACAATACATCCCAACCTAAGAAAGAGAAACATCTCTCGTTGGGATCCAGGAATACCAATCCGTGAGAACCATGTGTCAGGAATAAGCATATCTACACTAAGTACATGAATCATAACAGTTATCATAAATTGGGAATAAGTATCAGAGAATGTACTCGCCTGTAAGATGATAAAATATGTCAACCGGATCCACTGTAGTGTGTCGAGGACCTATAGAGAACAGGACGTATCAATACTATGTTTAGGAAGTAAAGTTAAATCAAATTAAATCTTATTAAGTCATTCTAGGTCAAGACATGTCTAGTTGGGTCAATCTTGGTCATGGGAGGACATTGGAAGTCTATCCGAATCAAACTAGGTCGAAAGTTGACTTACAGTTGACTTTTGGTCAACGGGTCAACTCTGGTCAACTCTAGGTCAACTCTAGGTCAACTCTAGGTCAATCCTAGGTCACTCGTGACTAATAGTTGACTTTTGGTCAACTGTCTAAGTTAAATGGAATTTGGGACTAAATTGGGTAAAGTGTTGACCCATAGTTGACTTTTGGTCTAAAAAGTCAACCATGGTCAACCGAGGTCAAGACTAGGTCTAGGCGACTATTTCTAATCATTACCAACCCTTACAACCCATATCCAAGTCCATCTTCGACTTCAAAACTCAAATCTTGGCCGTAGGCCAATATCCTATTTTATCCTTTGAAAACGTAAAATTCTAACTTAGGCAATTGCCAAGTTAGCCTACCTACGCTTGGTATTTCGACCCGAGCTCCCTAGGGTAGTAGGGTACTAGCCTATACATACGTTACCTACCAAGATACCTAGGTAAAGTGGACGTCTAGTCCATCTTACGGCCCATTGGCGATATCTTGAATATTTTAAGATACGCAAAGGTACGACGCGATACCGGCGCCCTACAACTCCGATTTCAACTCGGAAGCCTACCCGCATAGTCTAATCTATATAATCTAGGTCTCCCCCAAGTTTCAACTCATTCCGACGCTCGGGGCTCAGTTTCACCCTCTAACTCGAACTCCTCTAAATCCTATTCTTCTAATTCTTCCCATTCTAATTCTTCTAATTCTCTTCTCCTCTTCCTTACTAATTTTCCTATTCTAATTCCCTCTTCTCATTCTTTTCCTATCCTCTTCAATTTCCTAATTTCCTATTCTCTTTTCCCTCCTTTCTTCATATTCTCCTTCTCCTACTTCTTCCAAGCTTCTTCTCACTCTTTTTCTTTTCCTTACTTCTTCTAATCCTTCTAACTTCCTAATCTCTTATTTATATATCTACCTATATCTATATATATACATATCTATATATATACATATATATATATATAGATAGGGAAAAGGGGGGTCTATAGGGGGTAAAAAGGGGGGGGGACTGCTGCCCTGCTGCAGCTGCTTGCTGCTACTGCTGCAGCTGCTTGCTGCCACTGCTGCAGCTGCTTTCTCTTCTTCTTCTTCTTCTTCTTCTTCTTCTTCTTCTTCTTCTTCTTATTCTCTTCTAATTCCACTCTCTCTCTATATATATATTCATATATATATATATATATATATATATATATATATATATATATATATATATATATATATATAGACAAACACACACACACACACACAAACATCTCTACATATATATAAATACATACACCTATATCTATATATATAAATACACACACACACATATAGATACATATATATACACACAAACATATATCTATATATATATATACATAGGCACATACACATATCTATATATATCTAAATTCATGCACCCACACATACTCTCTCACTCATACACCCATTCTCATGACACACAAACCCACCACCACTCATTTATACACCACCACCACCATTCTCTCACTCTACACACAAATACATATATATAATACACACACACACGCACACACACACACACACACACATATATATATATATATATAAATATATATATATATATATATATATATATATATATATATATATATATATATATATATATATATATATATCACTCTTAATTAGGAAAACCCCAAATTAAATCCCTAACCTAGAATTCTAGGGAATCCTACAAATTTATGGGCAAAGTGTGGAGAATCATCTCCTCCACACTTATTGTGAAAGAGTTAAATGCAAAAGAGTAATAAATATAGAATTAAATGCATACCTAATTGGAAAAACCCTTGGAGAAGAAAAGCTTGGAGAAAGAAATGAATTTGAGAGAGAGAGAGAGAGAGAGTTATTTGGTTGTGAAGGAAAGAGGGGGAGGTGCTCCTACATGTGGCCGGCCATGGTTGGGGGGGGGGGGGGGTTATTGGGTTTGGGTGAGATCCAATAACCCTCCAAACCCATTAGACTTAGGTTTAGTTGGTTCGGGTTTGGTTCGGTTCGTTTTGGTCTAATTTTAATTAACTAATTAAGCTCTAAAATGAGTAATTAAGCCATAAAAATAGGGTTTATAGTTTCTAGCCTAATTAGGATGGTATGTGGGCCAAGCCCAGCTAGTATGTGGGTCCCACTAATGTCCAGGCTCCCCGGGTCTCCAACTTAAGTCCAAATTGGATAAAATTCAAACCGACTCAAATAAATTCCTAAAAATCATATAAAATCAATTAAAATTCCTGAAAATCATAAAACTTGAAAAATAATGAAAATACCCCTAATTTGAAAACTGGGGGTGACAAATCTACCTTCCTTAAAAAAATTTTATCCTCGAAATTGAATGAGAACTAACACAGCAATCATGAACAGAACAAGGAAGAAAAAGACAGAATTTTACCTCAAGGCTCGAAGAGATATAGGAATCGCTCCCGTATGTCATCCTTCCTCTCCCAGGTGGACTCACCTGGAGAGTGGTGTCTCCATACAACGCGAACCAAGGGAATGACCTGGTTCCGGAGCACCTTCTCTCTTCGGTCCAAGATCTCAACCGGCTTCTCTGGATAGCTGAGTGTCGGTCCCACCTCGATCTCGGAGTGGTCTAAGACATGACTGGGATCTGCCACGTACCGTCTCAGCTTCGACACGTGGAACACACTGTGCACTCCCTCTAGTGCGGGCGGTAACTGCAGTCGGTAAGCCACTGCACCGACCCTGTCCAAGATACGGAATGGTCCGATGTATCGTGGACTAAGCTTCCCGCCGCCACCAAAACGAATCGTGCCACGTGTCGGAGAAATTCGCTGAAACACAAGATCATCAACCTAGAACAGAACACAAGACTTAGAGCTTGATCTAAAATAATCACAATCAGACTCAAATACTAAAAAATTCTAAATTATACCTCAAACTCCAATGGCCTCCGGTGGCTATCGGCCCAATGCCTCTGCCTATCCTGTGCCATCCGAAGTCTATCTCAGATAACCCTGACCTTCTCTGCAGCATCCACTACCATCTCATGGCCAAGAAAAACCCTCTCGCCAACATCATCCCAAGACAAGGGAGTACGACACCTCCGTCCGTATAGAACCTCGAAAGGTGACATCTCTATACTGGCTTGGTAGCTGTTGTTGTAAGCAAACTCTACCAAGTGAAGGTGGTCCTCCCAAGATCCCCCGAAGTCCAAGACACAGGTATGAAGCATATCCTCGAGGGTCTAAATCATCCTCTCCGACTGCCCGTTTGTCTGGGGGTGGTATGCGGTACTGAACTTGAGCGATGTGCCCAAGCTAAGCTGCAAACTCCTCCAGAAGTGAGAAGTAAATCGGTTGTCCTGATCCGAGACTATACTCACTGGAACCCCGTGCAATCGGACTATCTGCTGTACGTACATCTCGATCAACCTCTCCGTAGACAAACCCACCTTGAAAGACAAAAAGTGGGCCGATTTGGTCAATCAATCAACAATGACCCAAATCGTATCCTTCCCTCCTGGAGAGCGCGGAAGCCCAGATACAAAGTCCATAGTGATATGCTCCCACTTACACTCAGGAATGGGCAGTGGCTGGAGCAATCCACCGGGTCTCTACCTTCCGGTCTTCATCTGCTGGCACACCAAGCATCTAAAAATGAACTGAGCCACCTCACATTTCATGCCTTACCACCAAACATGCTGTCTCTAGTCTCTATACATCTTGTTGGCTCCGGGATGCATAGAGTACTGAGAACGGTGCGCCTCCTGAAGAACCTCCTTCCGAAGTCCTCCGCTCGGTACGCACAATCTGGTACCAAGCCTCAACGACCCATCTCCCGCTATAGAGAACTCATCCAACAGTCCTGTCTGGACCTACTCTCTGATGACTCTCAGAGCCTCATCCTCAAACTGAGCTGTCCTGACTCTGTCCATCAGCTCCGAATGCACCTGGAGACCCCACATCTGCGCCTCGAACCCTGGAACTATCACCTCTATGCCCAAACTCTCCAGATCTGCCAGAAGGTGACGATCCATCGTCAAACACATGGCCACGGGATACCTGCTCAAAGCATCCGCGACCACGTTGGCCTTTCCCGGATGGTACTGTAAGGATATATCAAAATCCTTCATCAGCTCTAACCATCGCCTCTGCCTCATATTCAGCTCCTTCTGGGTAAACACGTACTTCAAGCTCTTGTAATCTGTATAGATCTCAACTCGCTCTCCGTACAGATAGTGTTTCCACAGCTTCAAAGCAAAGATGACCGCTGCCAGCTCCAGATCGTGGGTAGGGTAATTTCTCTTATGAGGACGTAACTACCTAGATGCATAGGCAATTACCTTCCCATACTGCTGAAGCATACAACCCAAACCCCGTCCTGAAGCATCACTGTAGATCGTATAACCACCAGATCCAGATGGCAGTGTCAAGATAGGAGCTGTAGTCAACCTTACCTTCAGCTCTTCGAAGGTGGCCTGGCACTCCTCGGACCAAACAAACTCCTCGTCCTTCCTGGTAAGGCGGGTCATCGGCTGGACAATCCTGGAAAAGTCCTGTACGAACCTCCGGTAGTAACCTGCCAGACCCAGAAAACTCTGAACCTCTGCTACTGAGCTCGGCGTAGACCAGGACTCCACTGCAAAAATCTTCTTCGGATCCACTGAAATCCCCTCGCCAGAGACAACATGGCCTAGGAACTCCACGCGATCCAAGAAGAACTCGTACTTGGACAGCTTCCCATACAGCTGCTCCCTCCTGAGAGTGTCCAACACAATCCTCAGGTGCTCCTCGTGCTCCTCTGGTGTCTTCGAATAGATGAGAATGTCATCAATGAAGACCACCACGAACTTGTCAAGGTACTGATGAAATACCTTGTTCATCAAGTTCATAAATACCGTCGGAGCGTTGGTCAACCCAAACGGCATGACGGTATACTCATATTGGCCATAACGGGTCCGAAATGTAGTCTTCGAAATGTCATCCTGCTTCACCTTTAGCTAATGGTACCCGGTACGCAAGTCGATCTTCGAGAACACCCTCGTCCCGCTCAACTGGTCGAACAAGACATCAATCCTTGGCAAAGGATACTTGTTCTTGATGGTAAGGTTGTTGAGCGCCTTATAGTCAATGCACAGACGTACCGTACCATCCTTCTTGGGGACGAAAAGAACTGGCGCTCCCCAAGGTGAAGAACTAGATCGAATAAATCTCTTGTCCTCCAGCTCGTCGACCTGTCTCTTCAGCTCCGCTAACTCACTGTTGTTGATTCTATAGACGTGCTGGGAGATAGGCTCAGCGCCCGACACTTGGTCTATAGAAAACTCAACATCACGATCTGGCGGCATCCCGGGCAGGTCCTCGGGAAAGACATCCAAGAACTCAGCAATGAGTGGATGTGGCAACACTGGCCCCGCCAACAATGCTCCGCAGAATCCATCTTCCTGCTCCGCTGTACCCCTGGTGAACTCATACTCCGTCTCTTCCGGCGGCCTAAACAGAATCCTGCCCCCTCTGCAATCGATGCTAGCGTGGTGCATGCTCAACCAGTCCATACCGAGCACCACATCGTAACTCGGAAGTGGCATTACGAGCAAACACGCACTCAGCTTCCGGCCTCTCAAAGAAACTCTCTGCCCCTTACAAACATTATTAACTAGGATGATGCCATTCTCAGTCATAATCTTGCAAGTCCTACCAAGATATTCAGCAATAATATTGTGCCTAAGAGCAAAAGAAACAGACACAAAACTGTGCGTAGCACCAGAATCAAATAAGGCCAAAATGGAAAAGAATCGAGCAGAATAGAACCTGCGACAACATCCGCAATAGGCTCCATCTCCTCGGCTGCAAGAGCAAAGGCTCTACCCTGACCACCCCTCTGCTGGCGGTGCTGAACAAACTGCTGCTGCTGAGTCGGAAGTGGGCCCCGCTGCTGAACTACCGGCACACTAGCTGGTGCCCTCTGAACATGTGCCCTCTGAGCTGCTCCAGCTGCACGAGAGTTCTTGGGACACTCCCGCATCTGATGCCCAGCGGTACCACAAAAGAGACACAGCCCCAGCCTCCTCCTGCAGAACTCAAAGAGGTGACCGGCTTCTTGCAGAAGTGGCACGGTGGATCGTCCTGCCCCGGACGCTGCTGAACCCTCTGGACAGACGCTCTGGCCTGCCCCTGCTGCTGGTGATGCTGGAACGACTGATGCTGAAGCTGAGGGCGCTTAGCAGCCCCCGCGCTGCTACTGGCCCCCGAAAATAAATCACGATCCCTCTTCGGCTTCAAGCCCCACTCCCTCTCCACCTTCCGAGCCTCCGCATAAACCTCTGCATATGTCGTATAGAATGAAAGGATCAGGATCTTGATATCCCATGTCAATCCCTCCCGGAAGCGCTCTGCTCGGATCACCGGGTCGCTCACCATGTACTCGGCGTATCGGCTCAGCCGGCCGAACTCCGCCGCATACTCCTCCACTGTCATACCGCCCTGCTGCAGGTTCTAGAACTGCCGTACTAGGCCGATCTTGTCTGTGGGGGAAAAGAACTTCTCTCTGAACAGGGCCCGAAACTCAGCCCAAGTATGGCCCTCTCCTGCAAGAGCTGGCTCGTTCCGGAACCATGTCCGGGCAACATCTAACAACTGCAAGCCAACCGCCTCGACCTTCAGGTCGTCTGCCAGGTGGGAGGCCCTCATCTGGCGCTCGATATCCTCGAGCCAGTCATCAGCATAAATAATGCCCTTGGTCCCCTTGAAATCCCTCGGACCCAGCTTCTAGAAAGCCTGGATATCCCCGATCTTTTGCTGCTGCGACTGTACCTCCCTCTGTGGAGCCCTACGCTCCACTGCCGCCATAGCCAACCTGTGTGCATCCTCCATACCCTGGCGCATGGCCTCTGTCTGCCTCAACTGAGCCTCGTGTTGGGCCCGCTGGGACTCCAGCACCTTTTGAAAGAATGCGAGCATCTGCCCCATGTCTGTGGGTAGAGAAGGCAACTGAGGAATAGCTTCCACCATCACCGGAGGAGTCCCCTGCTGAGGAGGAAGAACGCCCCCGACAACTCCTGCCATAGCCCCCGGCACTGCGGGAAGAGCACCCGCAATGGCCCAAGGGACGGTCATCGAGAGCGCTGGAGGAGTACCCCCGAGAGCCCCGATAGAAGTCCCATCTGCAGGAGAAGTGACCGGAGCCTGTCCGCCAGAGGTAGCAGACCTCTCCGTCTCCCCGTGTTCCTCACCGGGAGAATGAGTCATAACCATCCTGGAGACAGATTGAAAAGAAGATTTCAATATGGCACATGAAGGATTATATCAAAAGAGGACAGCTAGAATGCAGTAAATCAATATCAAAGACGGTAAACAAGATAAGCAAGGAAAGATCCTACTGTGATTGAGTACTCTTAGCCTACTACCTCCTATGTGTAACACAGGCTCGTAGTCAACACTCTAAGACGAGTGCCGCTACGACATCGCACTAATTGTGACTTCAGGACCTGCGTGGGCCACCACTAAAATATGTCACGACCCGCACCCACTATAAGGGCACGTGTACGTGACAACGCCCAGCCCTCACCGAAAAAATGGCGTGGAACGCTGTAGGTTTTCTACTCTAACAACAGTTTATATATATATCGAAAACCTGTCGAGAATATGGTCAACTCCGAATGGAGGACAAACAATGAATATATATGAGTGTTCAATCACAACTCTAAGATGATAAAGTAAAGACTGAAAGATAAAGACAACAAGATGATAAAATATAACCTGTCAAGTCCAAACACAAATAATATATAAGTCCAGTCTCTAATACAATCCAAATGTAATACAGTCTCAAAAGTAACTGGAGACAAGGTCCAGTACAAAAGACCAACTCTAACTAAACAATAGATAAAGTCTCGTCAGGCGGAGCTAAGCCCCGCGGGACCAAGTCTAAGCCCACTACGTCATCAGGACCGTAGTAGGTACTGCAATCTCCCTCATCTGCATCTGTAATATTTTGTCAACATATCCAGTCAGGATGGAACGAGTACATATATCTCATAATAGATCTCAATATAGAATAAAAGCTATAAGACTGTAAATAGAGCATATACAATGAATCATGGAGTGTACATATATGTATCATGGCATGGTAAGCTGTAGAGCTAGAGCTAGAACAAGAAAGTAGAACTGAATTATGGTATGTACACAAGTCAAGGTAAGCCATATGTCCAATGTGTGTGAGTAGTAGTTTCAACTTGTGATCGGCTTGGGTACCTGTCGAGAACTGGCCTGGCAAGTCATAAGTGCGGTATATGACTCACACTGTTCAAGAATGCAAGGGGATATGATCACAGGCATACGCTACTACTCCTCCTACCCCAACTGGTAGAATGGATCCAAACAGGACACATCACTGCACGGGATTCTAATGAGAAGGTAGCGAGCCTTCACTAGAATCAGTGACCATATATTGAGCAAGAGCTACAAGGGAGCTTGCATAATACATCCCAACCTAAGAAGGAGAAACATCTCTCGTCGGGATCCTGGAATACCAATCCATGAGAACCATGTGTCAGGAATAAGCATATCTATACTAAGTACATGAATCATAACAGTTATCATAAATTGGGAATAAGTATCAGAGAATGTACTCGCCTGTAAGATGATAAAATATGTCAACCGGATCCACTGTAGTCTCTCGAGGACCTATAGAGAACAAGACGTATCAATACTATGTTTAGGAAGTAAAGTTAAATCAAATTAAATTCTATTAAGTCATTCTAGGTCAAGACATGTCTAGTTGGGTCAATCTTGGTCATGGGAGGACATTGGAAGTCTATCCGAATCAAACTAGGTCGAAAGTTGACTTACAGTTGACTTTTGGTCAACGGGTCGACTCTGGTCAACTCTAGGTCAACTCTAGGTCAACCCTAGGTCACTAGTGACTAATAGTTGACTTTTGGTCAACTGTCCAAGTTAAATGGAATTTGGGACTAAATTGGGTAAAGTGTTGACCCATAGTTAACTTTTGGTCTAAAAGGTCAACCGTGGTCAACCGAGGTCAAGACTAGGTCTAGACGACTATTTCTAATCAGTACCAATCCTTACAACCCATATCCAAGTCCATCTTGGACTTCGAAACTCAAATCTTGGCCGTAGGCCAATATCCTATTTTACCATTTGAAAAGGTAAAATTCTAACTTAGGCAATTGCCAAGTTAGCCTACCTACGCTTGGTATTTCGACCCGAGCTCCCTAGGGTAGTAGGGTACTAGTCTATACATACATTACCTACCAAGATACCTAGGTAAAGTGGAAGTCTAGTCCATCTTACGGCCCATTGGCGATATCTTGAATATTTCAAGATACGCAATGGTACGGCGCGATACCGGCACCCTACAACCCCGATTTCAACTTGGCAGCCTACCCACGAAGTCTAATCTATATAATCTAGGTCTCCCCCAAGTTTCAACTCATTCCGACGCTCGGGGCTCCGTTTCACCCTCTAACTCAAACTCCTCTAAATCCTATTCTTATAATTCTTCCCATTCTAATTCTTCTAACTTCTTCTAATTCTCTTCTCCTCTTCCTTACTAATTTTCCTATTCTAATTCCCTCTTCTCATTCTTTTCCTATCCTCTTCAATTTCCTAATTTCCTATTCTCTTTTCCCTCCTCTCTTCCTATTCTCCTTCTCCTACTTCTTCTAAGCTTCTTCTCATTCTCTTCTTCTTTTCCTTACTTCTTCTAATCCTTCTAACTTCCTAATCTCTTATTTATATATCTACCTATATCTAAATATATACATATCTATATACATACATATATATATAGAAAGGGGGGATTATAGGCTAAAAGGGGGGTTTATAGGGGGTAAAAAGGGGGGGACTGCTGCCCTGCTGCAGCTGCTTGCTGCTACTGCTGCAGCTGCTTTCTCTTCTTCATCTTATTCTCTTCTAATTCCACTCTCTCTCTCTCTCTCTCTCTCTCTCTCTCTATATATATATATATACACACACACACACACACACACACACACACACACACACACACACACACAAACATCTCTACATATATATAAATACATACACCTATATCTATATATATAAATACACACACACACACACACATATAGATACATATATATACACACAAACATATATATATATATATATATATATATATATATATATATATATATATATATATATAGGCACATACACATATCTATATATATATAAATTCATGCACCCACACATACTCTCTCACTTATACACCCATTCTCATGACACACAAACCCACCACCACTCATTTATACTCCACCACCACCATTCTCTCACTCTACACACAAATACATATATATAATACATACACACACACACACACACACACACATATATATATATATATATATATATATATATATATATATATATATATATATATATATATATATATATATATATATATATATATATATATCACTCTTAATTAGGAAAACCCCAAATTAAATCCCGAACCTAGATTTCTATGGAATCCTACAAATTTATGGGCAAAGTGTGGAGAATCATCTCCTTCACACTTATTGTGAAATAATTAAATGCAAAAGAGTAATAAATATAGAATTAAATGCATATCTAATTGGAAAAACCCTTGGAGAAGAAAAGCTTGGAGAAAGAAATGAATTTGAGAGAGAGAGAGTTACTTGGTTGTGAAGGAAAGAGGGGGAGGTGCTCCTACATGTGGCCGGCCATGGTGGGGGGGGGGGGGGGGGGGGTTATTGGGTTTAGGTGAGATCCAATAACCCTCCAAACCCATTAGACTTAGGTTTAGTTGGTTCGGGTTTGGTTCGGTTCGTTTCGGTCTAATTTTAATTAACTAATTAAGCTCTAAAATGACTAATTAAGCCATAGAAATAGGGTTTATGGTTTCTAGCCTAATTAGGATGGTATGTGGGCCAAGCCCAGCTAGTATGTGGGTCCCACTAGTGTCCAAGCTCCCCGGGTCTCCAACTTAAGTCCAAATTGGATAAAATTTAAACCGACTCAAATAAATTCCTAAAAATCATATAAAATCAAATAAAATTCCTAAAAATCATAAAACTTGAAAAATGACAAAAATACCCCTAATTCAAAAACTGGGGGTGACATCAGCCCATGGAGCCTAATTAGTTCTTCCTTGCCTGCTCTAAGCAAAACCCCAATCTAATTCAAAACCTGGAATAAAGAACACTAGACCGATCAGATTAAAAAAATCGAAGATGTAGAACTTCTAACCTAGGGTTCGTTCAACAATAAGAAAAAAACCCTTTTGTTCTTTCATGGACCTTGAACTTCTTACCTAGTGTTGTGGATTTAGTCAGTCCCAGCCGGAAGAGAGAGAGAGATGAGCAGACGGAAGAGAGAGAGATGGGAGCACCAAAAATTTTAGGGAAAAGATGAGAGATGTAAACCTGTTGTTTAGGCTCAAGTCTAGGCGGCAAATTTTTTTAGGGAAAAGAGAGATATGTATATCGATCCCCTATTTCAATATTTTAATAGAGACTAAGATAAATTTGACAGATTTAGTTCGTCGAAAATATAGCTATTGTCCTAGTCCGTCGTTATTTGCGAATATAAATAGTCAAAAATTACTATATTCCTTCAGCATCTAGGTCTACTGGTGTTCCCCCTGGTTTGACTGATCCGACTTCTACACCGGAGACTACACATGTCGCTCCAAATGGGGCAAATCCATATCCTGACCTTTTGGTGGACCATTGAGTATACATACGTCGACCAGGATTTACAGACTCTCCTACTCTACTAGGACGTCCAGGTAGCATCACTCGTCCCGAGCTGTAGGACGATGGAGCGACGTAACTATTAATTGTTATTATACATAATTATTAATACTCTCTTCATTTACTAATAGTACATTGTTTATTTATTTCAGGTTCTTTCCCCTCCATGCTGGTAGAGATTTGGGCGACTTGATGTGCCATCGGTTCCATGGTCCTATCTGAACTTTGGGGACATCTCACATAATAGACGATTTATTTGGCTAGATATGCTGGGGGTATGCATAAATAAAATCGTCTTTTTTACAACATTTCTTAAATATTTGCTTTTTTATTTTTTCTTATTTGTAGAAGTTGTACTAGTGGCCGACGAACAGAGATCAGGCGATCCAGAAGTGCTACAAGTCCGTCGCCAGCAAAAGGTTGAGGAATATGATCAACGACCAGAAGGCGTTGGCTACACTTCCTGGAGATCACCGCAAAGAGTGGTTAAAGAAGAAATTTTGGGAGGAGATGAAGAAGAAGATGGACACTCTGGCCTTTAAATTCAAGTGCGAGAAGGCAAAGGCTGTCCGTGCTAAGGGTGGTCACCACATAGGTGGATCCATCCCAATTTCAGAGTATTGTTGACAGATGGTGAGTATTTTTATTTGTTATTTCTTCAATTATTTATTTAATGTTTAGTTATTAATTGTTACAGTACGAGGAGGTTGCTAGGACAGGCAGAGACCCGAACACCGCCGACTTTCTCAAAGTTTTCGAGCGTACCCGTAAGCGAAAGAAGGATGAAAAGCTCGTAGATGATCATACGACCAAAGCCTACGTAAGTTTACTCAGTGCTACCTAATTACATTTTTCTTCATACTTGACTATAATTATTTTACCTAAATAGCTAGTCTTAACTCTAAATATCCTAACCATAACCCTAATTAGCGATAAAAATTGAGGGCAAAACCTACAATATCTAAAATAATACTTAATAGCAACTAATATATGAATATTAACTCTAAATCTATTTACCTATATAAATATAGGAGACATAAAAAACTTTAGAGAGTCGGGTCGGTGAGGGAGGGAGTACTTGTGCGCGATTGCGCGGAGGGGGGGGGGGGAGCTGGGACTAGTCAGCCACCGACGTAAACTGCGAGGAATGACATGTGGATACAAACTGTCGGTAGAGAAAAATGCAGCAGTATGTACGATACCAAATCGTTGGCATCTCAGCTGTCCATTTACTCCAGAGCACCTCCTCTATCTCCACCTCCATCTCCACTTGTAGCTGCACAGCCCGACGTTAGTTTGGAGCAGACTACACAGATATTGGTGACCCTACAGGGTCAGATGACCTATGTGACCCACGTTCTAGACACTTGTGGTCTGATTCTTGCTACCACTGCGCCGGCTCCTGCTTTGACCACAGCGCCTCCTGTCACGCCGACGACTGTTCCAGGCGGTGTTCCTGCCCATGACCTACAGCAGATCATCAATTTGGTGATGACGCAGTTATATTCGTGCGTACAGCTGCCTCCGCCTCCGCCAGCTCCTCCACCAGTGGTTTGATATGTTGAAAATTTTTGTATGATTTTTTATTGTACTGGATCAGTTTATCTAACTTTATGGGATTTATGTATCATTTGAGGAATTTGTATAAATGTATTTTTCTTTGTCGTTACTCCATAGTTTGAGAAAATAGTTGATGGTATAAATATTTGTGTTTCAGTCTATTTTCTTTAATGTTGTGTTATATATATATATATATATATATATATATATATATATATATATATATATATATATATATATGTTTGAACATTGTAGGAACCAATTGTTTTTGCAATAATAACAAGCTCAACGACGGAATAGCGACTGATTACCGACGGATTACTGCAGGCCACCGACTGATACCGATGGAAATTTTTATCGGTAACGTGTTGTCTGATACCCAAAATTGTATCAGACGTCTTACCGACGAACCTTCTGAAAAAATGTAAATGTTGTCTCACAAAATTATGTTGCTTTTCTGTCGCAAAACTGTCGCAAGTTTTATCGATGGAACTTATACGTTGCTAATCCGTCGGTTCATTGTTGTTGCCAAATTCGTCGACAATTTATCGCTGCAGCGACAAATCACCAACGAATTTTTCTTAGCGACAATAAATCTAACAAACTATGACAGTCACAACCCTTCGACTCGTTAAAGACATCGTTGAAGTGTGGGTGCACATTCAAAGATATCTAACGACCTCAGGTCTGAATACCACTAGCAGCATGTCAGCAGCACTGACATGAAGAACATCGATATTAGCATACATCATGCATTAGGGTTCCTTCTTGTTGTCATTCACTAAATTCGTTCCACTACATGAGCACATATACTCTTGATATAATGTCAAGTACATTAAAATATAAGATAGCTGCAATAAAAATTGCTAGGTACTTAAGTGTAGCATGTCAATTCCGATTGAAGACAAGTACGATCCAAAATGTAAGTTCTTGACAACGAATAAAGGCTAGAAATTTCTTGGGCTATGTTTGGTAGGTAGGAAGGTGGAAAAAGTGGTGGAAAAAAAATTCAAAGAAATACAATTTCTATCAAAAAAAATCATTTCTTTCACTTGTGTTTAGCAGGATTGAAAGAAAATGACAATTATACACTTTTCTTTATTTGGTATAAAAAAAGTGGAAGGAAAAAAAAATATAGCCTTTATCAATTATATCCTAAACTAACAATATTTATTATCATTTGATTTTATTGAACTATTTTAAAATAGTATAATTCTTATGGTATAATTGTAAATTAAGATGAGCATCTATTTTTTCTTCCACATTTGGACGGATTAATTTTTTTAGGTTATGAGAGAAAACTAAACCTCCACTTTTTCTTTCATCCATTTTTCTTTTTATACAAAATAAGAGAAAATATATCATTCGTTTCTCTTTTTTCCTCTTCCATTTTCCTTTCTTTCATTTTTCTCTCGTACCGAACACACCCTTGGTGTATGATTAAGTGAGGTGGAGATTCTCTCTCTAATACCTAGACAAAATCAGAGAAACCGAGAAGAAGAATTGTTCTCATTGATGACCATATGTTTGTATACTAGAGTATATATACAACTAAGATGCCAAAGTAAAAAGAGACATAACAAAAAGATATTAATTACGTGTTTGTTGTATATACCAATTAAAAAGTAAGAATAATAGGAAGGCCGACATATAGTTGCATACACCAAACTAGAGTGATGCAAAGAACCAACTAATTATTTAATTATTACAATATTAAATTAGATAAATCCTTTTTAATTGATCTCCCTTTGGACTAAGTCATCAAATAACGGCATGGCCGAAGCATCTATCATATACCTATATATGGAGCTGGCCGAAGCCACTATTTAAGCCACTAAGAGTACCCATCCTTCCTTGAGCAAAGAGAAGTAGCAAATAATTAATGGCGCACTCTCAGAAAATATTGTGCTCCGCCCTCTTCCTGCTTCTCCTGCTTCTGATATCCATAGGTAGTTCTTTCTCTCTCTACTTGTTTGTGTGCATGCATGCTATGAACAAGAGCAACACAGCAAGAGGGATTTAAAGTGATATATATTTTTTTAATCAAAATTTATAGTACTTGAGAATTACAGTATGCTTTTATCTACACTTGAAAAATGTAGCAAGCCAACATGCTCTTCAAATTTAGAGCGTGTCTTATCTCATTAACAGTAATCCAACTGTACCCATCAAGAGAGAAAAAAGAAAAAAAAAAAAGTGGGAAGGGAACATAAGGTTAATATGGAAGATGTACTTGGTATGTTATTGGAGTGTGTCATTGTGTACCAATATGTAGGAGACTCAAAAAATAGTCATTTCCATATAAAGTATGGTATGGCGTGTCCTCACCGAGAATGTTCTTAGAAAGAAATTTACTATTAGTTATTTTATCTCTTTATTTGTTGCGCATGCATGCTGTGATTAGAAAGAAATTTTATACTTGAGATTTTTTTTAATAAAAATGTCTAGCATAATTGATCGGTACTTTTATGTTTTTTAACATTTATTAAATAGAAAGAATAATATGTTTTTATTTTGGAGTCAAAATCCCGACAAATAGTACGGATGTCTCTCATCTCACCAGTTGGCTTTGGTTTTGTTGGTAACATCCTATCTATGTTATATTACGTACATTTCTCTTCCCTCCAAACATTTATATGTACTTCACCTTTAAATTTGGAAGGGATGGGAAGGAGCGGAAAGCAAGGTGGCTTCTGCTTTGAACCAAGTGATGGCTTCTTTGGCCCCTGCTTGGATAGCAAGGATTGCAACAAACAGTGTAAAATGGAGAAATTCAATGAGGGCATATGCAGTGGAAACTTTCTGGGTGCCAAGTGCTTATGCAATAAAAACTGTCCAAATGTGCCGCCTGCCGGAAAGCGTTGATCCCGTTCGCGTTCCGATCACGAAATCATCAATTTGTCGTGTCCTATTATGTTTTTTTTTTTCTGAAAAAATATCCTATTATATTTTGAAATGTCTTACGCTTGTATTGTTAGTCTAAATCGATGCAACTGTAGTCGGTTATCCATTTTACTATTTGAACATCTGTAATGAATAAAGTTTTTCTTTCATTTTCATCATGTAAAACATGGAATGAAGGAAAATGTCAAAAAATAAGGTTCATGATCTTTTTTGACTTTGACCATATATACGATAATCCTACATAAGCGGATTGGATTTCTGTATATGGACAAATGACATGCTATATAAATGGTCTATAGGTTCTCCTTGAGACATCTCATTCTGCTCCATAAAAGTTGTTGAATAAGTTCAACACAAAAGTTTATTTTTTTTTCTTTATCTTTGTGATATATATATATTTTTCTTTATCTTTGTGATATATATCTTTGTGATATATATATATATATATATATATATATATATATATATATATATATATATATATATATATATATATATATATATATATATTCATTTTTTTTTCTTTGTGATATATATATATATATATATATATATATATATATATATATATATATTCATTTTTTTTTCTTTGTGATATATATATATATATATATATATATATATATATATATATATATATATATATATATATATATATGAGAGCAAGGAGAAAAGTGTTGAGAGAGTCGTTCTAATTCCTTTTCTTCTCTATAGTGGAACTGAATCAAATTCGTCCGTGGAAGTAGACATCTTGGCCGAACCACGCAAATCATTGTCTTTGTGGTTGTGAATTTTCTCTAACGTGTTATCTAATTTTTTGGATTTATTTTCGCTGTGTCCCAACAAGTTGGTATCAGAGCTTTGGAATTCTAGCAAGGTATCTGACAAAGTTCTTAGAGAAAGTTAATTGAGTAGATTCTTGATATGGCTCCGTCAAGCAGGATCGATAAGTATGAAATTGAGAAGTTCAATGGAAAGAGTGATTTTGGCTTTTGGAAAAACCAGATGAATAACGTGCTCATATCTCAAAAACTTCACAAGACTTTACGAAAAAAATTCAAAAAGTCTGTTGGCATGACCGATGATGATTGGGATGACATGGATCTCGAAGCATGTGTTGCTATTCGCCTGTGTTTGGAAATGGATGTCATATACTCTACAAAGGACGAAACCACCGTCGCTGGGCTCTGGTTGAAGTTGGAATCACTCAACATGACGAAAACTCTTACCAACGGACTTTATATGTTAAAGTCGCTCTACAGACTAGTAATGTAGGAAGGTACGTCAATTTGGGATCATATCTCAAAATTCAATCGAATTATTTCAAGGATGTTGACATACATGAAGATGATGACCTTTTGGCGCTAATCCTATTATGTTCTTTGTCCGATTCTTATGAAAATCTTATTCCAACATTATTATATGGGAAGAACTCAATTTTCGTAAGAGGCTACCAGTGCTTTATTGTCTAATGAAGTACGAAGGTTAGCTTCTAATGGCAAAAACTGTGGAGACCAAACCCAAGGTTTGGCGACAAGAGGGAGGACAAACGATAGAGCATCTTATAGCAGAAGGTTAAGATCCAAGTCCAAAACACCTATTGAGAAGGTAAAGTACTTCAACTGCAACGAGAAAGGACTATGCAAATAAGTGTTCTCGTTCAAAGAAGAAGAACAATAAAAAAAAGAATAAGGCAAAGAGAAGGTGATGAAGCAAACTGTGCTTCAGAAATCGATCGACAGAGATGGGGTCTATTTTTTGGTGGCACATGACAACATGAGTGATCGTTGGATTCTCGATTATGGATGCTCGTACCATATGTATCCAAAGAGGGAGTGATTTTCTTCATACAAGACAACAGATGGTGGTTCGGTGTTGATGGACAACAACAAAACATGTCGAGCTGTTGAAATTGGGTCTATCAAAGTGAAGATGTATGACGGAATTGTGTGGACTTTGACCAATGTCAGATATGTTCCCGACCTCAAGAAAAATCTTATTTGGCCCCAGCTTGAGTAGCAAGGACTGCGACAAACAGTGTAAAAAGAAGAACGTCCATGAAGGCATATGTAGTGGAAACTTTCTGGGTGCCAAGTGCTTCTGCAATAAAAACTGTCAAAATGTGCCGCCTGCCGGAAAGCGTTGATCCCGTTCCAGTTTCAGTTTCGAACGAAATCATCAGTTAGTTTGTCGTGGCCTATTATATTTTTGAATGTCTTATACTTGTATTGTTATTTTCGTCGACATATTTTATTTTGCAGTTCGCATGATAATAAAAATCGATGCAACTGTAGTCAGTTATCTCTTTTTCTATTTGACTATCTGTAATGAACAAAGCTTTTATTTCATTTGTCATCTGATGTAAAATATAGAAATATTGAACTTTGTTACAGTTCCGGACCAGTATCGATGAAGATCAAGAGTTACTTATTTTTTTGCATTTATCACATCATCACATTGGCGATACCAGGAGCTTTGCACATATTACTTGGTAGTTCATTTGGAACCATGACTCTGAAATTAGATGCTCATCCTGATAATTTTGGCTATTTTGTGAAAATGAGAGAGAAATGTTATAGAATTTTCCCATTAATAATATATATAAAGAGAGAATATAATAGAGGTGGTTGTAAATAGGGATAAGGACATCAATATTTGGTTTTATCCCGAATCACAACACTTTTCTTGAATGCCCTTTAATTATTGTCTTGTTAAAACTTTTCTTTATGAAAAACATATCTTTAATTTGAAAAAAAAATCCATAGTAAAAGAATAGAGTACAATAATATTCTTTGGAATATGATTCTTCAAAAGTCCAAATGGGTGCGACTTACATTGTTTTGTTAAAAACCTAAAATCTTTCGAAGAAAAAATTCAGTGGAAAAAATATCATAGAAGAAAATGACTCCAATGCACAAAGATATACTTCAAGATGTCTCCACTAACATATGTTTGCAACTACAGAACGCCCCCCCCACCCTACCCTACCCCACCCCAAAAATTATCATCTAGTTCTTATATTAATTCAAATAAAAAACAACAACACCCAATACGTTTGAATGTTACATACCACCCCAATACTTTATTGTCTATAGAATTGTATTCATTATACTCATATCCTTGTGAAGAGTGTTGGCCCATTGGTCATAATCACATCTGATTTTGATAATAAATTTAAACTTTGGTCGATACTCAAATAATACACTACAAGTACAAGAACAGAATGTCTACTTCCAACAAGTTACTGATCGTCATCTTCGTTGTTCAAAAACTACAGATGCAGATCAAGATTTATTTTTACATTTTATTTTGTATTTATTCTTTTATTGGGTTTAGGAAAATGTAAGATTTATCGGATTGGCAACTGGCCTTCTATTGAACTCCACTGTCCAAATAAGCCTACCTATATACCCTACATTCTTACTTAGCCTATACCCAATCATATATCAAATACCTATACAACAAGCCCATACAAAAATGAGCAGATGCCATACATCAATGTGTCATGAGTTCGCATTTTCTAATGCTCTTTACTCTCTGCATTTAAATTTCATAGTTTGCTCAGTACTTTATAACTGTGATACTACTTATATAATTTTTAATTGGTGATTATCTTTTAGCTGCACACACTCTATTCACCCCCTAGAGGTGCTCATCGTTCCTACAATTGGTATCAGATCCAGTTATATACAAATATAAGACTCTAGGGAGTGTATATATATATGGTAGGTGTGAAATATGTATATATATATATATATATATATATATATATATATATATATATATATATATATATATATATATATATATATATATATATATATATATATGGTAGGCGTGAAATCTATATTGACAGGTGAAGGACAGTCCACAAATAGACTCCTACTATTTGATAGAACAAACTATACCTATTGGAAAACATGAATGTCTTTCTTAAATCTCTTGATTTTGATCTTTGTTCAAAAATTACCATCTAGTTCTTATATCAATTCAAAAAAAAAAACACCCAATACGTTTGAATGTTACATCCTACCCCAATACTTTATTGTCTATTCAATTGTATTCATTATACTCATATCCTTGTGAAGAGTGTGGTCCCATTGGTCATAATCACACTTGATTTTGATAATAAATATAACATTGGTCGATACGCAAATAATACACTACAAGTACCAGAACAGAATGTCTACTTCCAACAAGCTACTGATCGTCATCTTCGTTGTTCAAAAACTACCGATGCAGATCAAGATTTATTTTTATATTTTATTCTGTATTTATTCTTTTATTGAGTTTAGAAAAATGTAAGATTTATCGGATAGGCAACTGGCCTTTTATTGAACTCCACTATCCAAATAAGCCTACCTATATACCCCACATTCTTACTTAGCCTATACCCAATCCTATATCAAATACCCATACAACAAGCCTATACAAAAATGAGCAGATGCCTATACATCGATGTGTCATGAGTTTGCTTTTTCTAATGATCTTTATTCTCTGCATTTTAATTTCATAGTTTGCTCAATACTTTATACATGTGATACTACTTATATAATTTTTAGTTGGTGATTATCTTTTAGCTGCACACACACACTCTATTCACCCCCTAGAGGTGCTCATCATTCCTACAATTGGTATCTGAGCCGGTTATATACAAATATAATACTCTAGAGAGTATATATATAAGGTAGGTGTGAGATATATATATATATATATATATATATATATATATATATATATATATATATATATGGTTGGCATGAAATTTATATTCACTGGTGAAGGGCAATCCACAAATAGACACGTACTATTTGATAGAACAAACTATACCTCTTGGAAAACATGAATGTCTTTCTTAAATCTCTTGATTTTGATCTTTGGTCTATAGTTATAGACGGTTACAAAAAGCCACCAAGAATAGTGATGGCAATCTTGTGGATGTAAAGCTGTCACTTTCCGTTCCTAGAATACGTATTTTTAATGCATACTATTAGGATGTATTTATTTTAGGATGTATTATTTTATATTCATCATGTACTGCTCTGTAATTAAGTTCCTTTAAATTCATGTTAATTAATTTCCTGCGATTTTATTTCCGTATTTGACTTCCTGCTCTTATACCCTGCTTTAGCTTTGCTTTAGGATCGGTTTAGATTGGCTTATTCATGTGGTTCATCATGAACCGAACCAAACCCCCACCTACCACCACCCCTTCCATTTAAATCCCATCCCCTTTCTCTCTCTTCATTACTTCACTATTACTCTTCTTCTTCCTCATAACTCTTTCACCAACCTAGGAGAACTAGGCAAGTGCCAACTTTCTTCTTGATGGATCTCCATTTTTATTGTTCCATCATCTTCCTTATTTGATTCTAATTCTCTTTAGTACTTGATATTTTTGATTTCCATAGCTTATTTATTGTAGATCTAAGTTTGTTGTATTTTTGGATTTTTTAGGTTTTGATCTAGTTAACTTTGTTATCTCCAAGTTTTGATGGTTCCATGTTGTAGAGAATTTTGTTCTACCCCATTTTGACCTATGGAAGTTCAGATTTGGGCTTAGAATGAAGGGATTAGAGAGCTTGAAAGCAATAGTTTCCATAGTTCTGTCCTTAGAAATTCGGAAAAGAAGAACAGTTCTGGCCACATGACAAAGCTTGACCGCATGAGTCTTCATGCGGCAAGTCCCCTGGCCGCATGGGCATTCTAGCCGCATGGGCATGGGCATTCCAGCCGCATGAGTTCATTCGTTTGAGCCGCATGAGACTGATTCCAATCCCAGCCGCATGGGCTTAGTCAGCCGCATAAGGCATATCTGCCGTATGAGTTCTTAGCTAGCCGCATATGCATTCGGTCTTGCAGCCGCATGGCGCTGCATGACTTTTCAGCCGCATATAGGATTGTACTTATTCTAGCTGCATGAAATTAGTTTTTCTTAGCCGCATGAATTTGGTTTTCCTTAGCCGCATATAGGCTTGTCCTATGTCCAGCCGCATGGGCGCATGTCATTTCGAGCCGCAGGGGCGCATGTCATTTCGAGCCGCATGGGGTTGGCTATCCCCCAGCCGCATGGAATTTCCTTTGGCCGCATGGTCGCATGTTAACCGTAGCCGCATGAGGCTGTA
Organism: Iris pallida; assembly: GCA_029216955.1. Taxonomy (NCBI): domain Eukaryota; kingdom Viridiplantae; phylum Streptophyta; class Magnoliopsida; order Asparagales; family Iridaceae; genus Iris; species Iris pallida. Next base: position 8,638,753 of record JANAVB010013598.1, on the reverse strand, counting down.
ACCTTTTTTTAGCCGCATGGCTTGGGCATTGCTGAGCCGCATGGGGCTATTTCAAATCCCGGCCGCTTAGGCGCGTGTGGTCCTAGCCGCATAGGCGCATGTTGTCCCGGCCGCATGAATTTAAGCTTCCTTAGACGCATGATTTCCTGGTCACATGAACTCTGATTCTAAAGCCTTTTGGCTGATCCTTGTTCCAAATTGACATTGATTGACATTGATTGATATTGATTGACCTTGATTAATTACCTTGGCTTTTATTAACATTAATTATTGCCTTGACATTATAATATGATAGTTGGTTATCTCGATTAATAATTGATCATGTATTCTTAGTCGGAACTAAGAGGCTGGCTAGTTGTTTTATTAGATTGAATGAATGAGACACGTTCATATTATGAACTATTATAATCGACTGGCTGGTCCCAAAATATTGGCATAGAGATACATGCAGGCTTAAGTTATTTATTTATCTAACTATTACGAAAGCAGCATGTGTACTTTATGGTCAAGGCATGATTATTTCGTGGTTAGTTTTGATTGTTGTATTACGCTATGTAAGACCTACAACCTAACCGTACTGGTATTGTTGTAGAAATGGATATCGTACCCCGTACGAAAGTACTCATTTGAATGACTATGATCCACGGCATAGGATTTCGCTTAACATAGAGGCTATTAAGTTAAGTAAAATAATGATTTCTTGGAGAGAACGGATTTTTGAGTTCTTACATGGCAGTCCTCTTGGGACTAGTAGTGCCCGACATGCCGGCTGGTCCCCACAGATACTGCAAACCTGCCACACGGGCATATAGCGGTATCTGGTTATATTATTTATTGTATATTGTATATTGATGACGAGCGTCCTGCTGGGACTCGTCTAATTCATGATTGGCGCAATTGATTGACTGGGTAAACTAGCCTTGCTTGCACATAGTAAGAACTGAGGAATCCTTTATTGCATATATCCAGGATAACTTGGAAATCACAGTAGCAAGCCGTAGTAGTTGAATGGCCGTTTAAATTGATTTGCTTGTGTACTTTATCTACTCTGTTACCTAACTGAGATGATCAGAATGTCAGGACATGACGGGCCAACTTCTGTCCTTATTTGGTTGGGAGGTTGGTTCGAAGTGTCGTGATGTTATGTGAATCCCAGTGGCAAGCAGAGATCTATTATTATATTCTCTTATTTACTGGTTTCATCCTTCATATCGTGCTTCCTTGCGGTACTTGCTATTAACCTCTCTGGTTTTGCTTGGTCAGATTTAGAGCCGGTCCCCGAGGATCCAGCTTACTTCCACCTCCAAGATGGTCAATACTAGAGGAATGATAGCAGGAGGACTCGAGTTGGTTCTTTACTTCACCACTCGTTTTGTTACTTACTTTATACTTGTCGTTTGGCACCGACATGTTAGTCGGATTGTCTTGTACTCATTTTTGCATAATTGTAATTAAGTCAGACTGCAGCTGATAATAATTGTGTATACTTTGCTACATCATCTGGCTATGCTTTGTAAGGCCAGATATCAAGAACATTTTGACTGAGCATTTGGGACGCCTTACTGCTTTATCTTACATGTTCTCTATTTCTGTTTCTTATTTGAATGATTGAGATAATAGATGTGAAGTAACCATAGTAAGACTTTCATGTAGTATGTACCCCCTCGTCTTTTAGACAGCATTGATCGTATTATACGGTATTCATCTACCCGTAATACGTAGCTGACTGAGTCTCCCCCGCTCTCCAGTATTCTGGTTCTGGGGCGTGACAAGGTTTTAGTGGTGGCCCATGTAGGTCTGAATTCAGACCTATGGGGTGTTTTGATTTATAGGATGTCTCAATCACATATGTTTCCCCTTGATCTCATGATTCGTTGTTCTCAACTCTAGCTTGACATTCCTATATCCTTTGACTTCATTGATCTTTCCTGTCCGGTCGTTTGATTGTTCTCTTGTCCCTTCTTAGGGGCACTTCGTCCGTATTTGTCAGAGCTGGACAACATCAACAAGGGCAACAAGGACAACCTGACCAGGTTGGTCAGCAACAAGGGCCAGTACTACCCCAAGAGGCTATTCAAGGAGAAGTGATAGTAGAAGCAGCAGCTGGATCGTAGTATCAGGAGGTTCCACCACCACCAATAGTTCCACTACCCCTGTAGGAGTAGACACACCGGCCCTTCTGGAGATCATAAGAGGGATGATGGCTACTCAGCAACACCAGATGTTAGCCCAGCAGCGCATGCACGCTCAGTTGCAGGAGCAGAACGTACTACTCAACCAAGGATTATAGACAGCTTTGGAAAGAGGGACAAGGCCAGATTCAGGAGCATCAACCAGGTTTTGTAAGTACAACCCCCATCATTTCGAGGGCACGGAGGATGCCATCTCAGCAGATGCATGGCTTAAGGATATTGATGCTATTCTGACGGCAGCTAAGGTACCGGCAGAAGAACGTGTGGATCAAGTAAAGTTGTTACTTCAGGATCTCGTACGTGATTGGTGGGAATCAGAGGAAGTAGGCATCAGACGTCCTGTTGCTTGGGACAATTTTACTGCAAGGTTCAAGACGAAGTACTACGGAGTTGTGGCACAGTTTGAGCTGCAACAGAAGTTTATCAACCTCAAACAGGCCGGCAAGACGGTAGATGCTTATGCAGCGGAGTTCTGCAGATTGAGTAGGTTCGCCCCAGAGATGGTAGCAACGGAGTTCCAGAGGGCTATGAGGTTCCAACAAGGGTTTCATCTTGAGCTCTTATAATTGATAGAGGGGCACAATTATCAGACTTTCGATGAGGTATTGACGGCCACCCGAAGGCATGAGATCACCATTCAGAGGATCACGGCAAGGACTGGAGGTCAGAAGAGATCCCACAGTCAGATTGAAAGAGGAGGGGAGCAGCGCCCCAAACAACAACACCATCCCTTAGCATTCGCATTCACGATATAACAATACGAGGGCCAGCACCACCACCAAGGCAACAACAACAGCAACAGAAGAAGAATCAGCAACCCCCAGCGGGCTGTACTTATTGTGGGAAGATGGGGCATACTAGAGATGTGTGTCGGGCATTGAACGAACTGTGTTTGATATGTGGAAATCCAGATCATCAGGGTTACCACATGTCCCATGAATTCGAGGTCAGGAGGACCAGTGTAGCAGTTTCCTGCTCTGCCAGCACCAGGGACAGGACAGTATCGAGGACCCGCAGTGGCAGTGAGACCATTGGCCCAGCGTCCGTTAATGCCACAGGCTCAGATGTTTCGGCAGCAGGGACCGTCGATGCAGCAACACCAGCATAGACCACCCCAGCATCATCAAGGAAGGGGCCAGCAGCAGTATCAGGCTAGGCCGCAGCATGGGAATCAACAAGAAGGTCGAGGGCATGCATTCATTCTGTCCTTGGAAGAGGCATTAGCATCAGGAGATGTTGTGGCAGGTAACATTCTCGTCGCCTCATATCCCGCTGTAGCATTGTTTGATTCGGGAGCATCCCATTCATTTATATCTGCACAATTTGCGACACGGCTAGGAATGAAATTTGAGGCATTGCCAGGGAGGTTAAACATACTCACTGGTAATGGGCTCGTAGCAGTTAGTAGAGTCATTCTAGCATGTAGCGTTGTAGTTTGCGGGCATTCTTTACCCGCCCGGTTGATAGAATTTCCTGTTGGAAATTTTGACGTTATCTTAGGCATGGACTGGCTGAAAGACAGTCATCTGACAATAGATTGTCGTAGAGGGAGTATATCTTTTGATATCCTGGGCATGAAGCGATTCACTTTAGTCAGATCAGAGGTAACTCAACAAGAGCAGGGGGTAGTAACGATAATGGAAGAAGTTCAAGTTCCGAAGGTAGTTGATGAATTTCTAGATGTATTTCCCGAAGAACTTCCAGGGCTACCACCAGTTAGAGATATTGAATTCAGTATAGAATTGGCGCCTGGAACTAACCCGATATCAGATCGAGTTTACAGAATGGCGGATTCGGAGCAGGCCAAGGTATATCAGCACATAGAAGAATTGAAGGAGAAGAAGTTCATCCAAGCTAGCATATCACCATGGGCAGCACCAATAGTACTTGTAGGAAAGAAGGATGGGTCATCCCGATTGTGCATCGATTACAGGAAGCTTAATGCGGCAACAGAGAAGAACAAGTACCCACTACCCAGGATTGATGACTTATTTGATCAGTTGAGCAAAGCTAGAGTTTTCTCCAAGATAGATCTTCGTTCAGGTATCATCAAGTGAGGGTTCGGAAGGAGGACATCCCCAAGACAACATTCAGGTTGAAGTATGGGTATTATGAATTCTTGGTAATATCGTTTGGTTTGACCAATGCTCTAGCAATATTCATGGATTTGATGAACCGTATCTTTATGCCGTACTTAGATTAGTTTGTCGTGGTATTTTTCGACGACATTCTTGTATACTCTGCTAGTAAAGAGGAGCATGAAGACCACCTCAGCAAAGTGTTACAAGTTCTGAGAGAGAACCAGTTGTATGCCAAGCTCAGCAAGTGTGAGTTTTGGTCGGATCATATTTCATTTTTGGGTCATATCATATCAGGAGCTGGAGTAGCAGTGGATCCCAAGAAGGTAGAAGCAGTAGAGAGTTGGCCAGTACCCAAGATCGTAGCTGATGTGCAGAGTTTCTTGGGATTGGCAGGATATTACAGAAGGTTCGTGTCAGACTTTGCAAGGCTTTCAGCACCCATGACCCGCTTGACACGAAAGGATGTACCATTCGTCTGGTCAGCAGAATGCCAGGCATTATTTGAGAATCTGAAGCAGAAGTTGATATCAGCGCCTATTCTTACATTGCCAGTTGGACCCGGAGGCTTCACTGTATATTGTGATGCGTCAGGTAAAGGACTTGGATGTGTCCTCATGCAACATAGAAAGGTGATAGCGTACGCATCTAGGCAACTTCGAGACCACGAGAAGAATTATCCAACTCATGACTTGGAGTTGGCGGCAGTAGTATTTGCTTTAAAGCTATGGAGGTATTACTTGTACGGTGATCGAGTAGACATGTACATAGACCACAAAAGTCTGAAGTACATCTTTACTCAGAAGGAGCTGAACATGAGGCAGAGAAGATGGTTGGAGTTGATCAAGGATTACGACGTAGAGCTTCAGTATCATCCAGGAAGGGCTAATGTAGTAGCAGACGCTCTCAGTAGGAGAGGCGGCACATTTATGTTGACAACACAGAAGCATATCTTAGAAGACCTTCAGGAGATGGACATCGAAGTTATACTTCCTAGTGATGTAGGAATTCTGGCAAGTCTACAAGTTCAATCCGACTTGGTAGACAGGATCAAGACAGCTCAGGCACATGACCCAAGGATTCAGAAGCTTAGGGCAGAATATGAGTCAGGACTCAGAAAGGAGTTAAAAATTCATAAAGATGGTACACTTAGGTTTCGATCACGTCTATGTGTACCTAGTGGAGATATCAGACGGGAGGTTATGGCAGAAGCTTACAGTTCTCAGTATTCTACACACCCTGGAGGGACCAAGATGTACCAAGATATCAAGCAACACTTCTGGTGGAACGGGATGAAGAGGGAGATAGTTAGATTCGTTTCCTGTTGCTTGGTATGTCAGCAAGTGAAGGCAGAACAGCAGAGGCCAGCTGGGTTATTGCAACCGCTTCCTATCCCGGAATGGAAGTGGGAGCATATCACAATGGACTTTGTGACCGGTTTACCAAGATCACCAAGTGGTAAGGATGCTATTTGGGTAATCGTAGATCGGCTTACGAAGGTAGCACACTTTCTTCCTTTCAGAGTAGGACAATCTACAGAGAAGTTAGCGGAGTTATATATACAACAAATAGTCAGGCAGCATGGAGTCCCTGTCAGTATTGTGTCAGACAGAGATACTCATTTTACATCACATTTCTGGAAGAGTTTACATCATAGTCTGGGTACCAAGTTAAGGTTTAGCACGGCTTACCATCCACAGACGGACGGGCAATCAGAAAGAACAATCCAGACTTTGGAAGATATGTTGCGAGCTTGCACCCTAGATTTTGGAGGATCTTGGGAGAGCCGCCTGCACTTAGTCGAGTTCTCATACAACAGTTATCAAGGTAGTATCCAGATGGCGCCATTTGAAGTACTATATGGTAAGAAGTGTAGGTCACCACTAGCATGAGACGATATCGGGGAGAGGAAGATGCTAGGCCCAGAAATGATTGTTCAGACAGTAGAAGTGGTTAAAGGAATTAGAGAGCGACTTCGAGTTACGCAGGATCGGTATCGTCATTGGGCGGACCAGCATCATAGGCCGCTAGAGTTTTCTGGTGGGGACCACGTGTTCCTGCGGATCTCACCTACTCGTGGGGTCATTAGATTTGGCGTTCGCGGGAAGTTGAGTCCGAGATACGTAGGCCCGTTTGTTATCCTCGATCGGATAGGCGATGTTGCTTATCGTTTATCCCTTCTACCTTCGTTACGAGAGGTGCATGATGTGTTCCATGTATCTCAATTGCGAAGGTATGTATCGGACCCAAGCCATATCCTTGATCATTCTGAGCTGGTTGTTGGTACCAACTTGTCTTACGAGGAGCAGCCTGTGTCCATTTTGGACCGAAGAGAGAAGATACTCAAGAACCGAACAATTAGCCTTGTCCGGGTTGCTTGGGATCATCACTCTTTAGGAGAGTCGACGTCGGAACGTGAGGATGATATCCGACACGGTATCCACACCTGTTTGACTCACAAGGTATATTTCTTTCTGTATACCTTAATTGTCTTAACTCCTCATGCTTGTCACCTTATGAGTAGAATTGCTTGGTGTCGTCAATAGTTAAACAGAGATATGTTACTTGCTATTGGCATTGTGAAATGATTGCTTACTCAATTGCTTTTGCTTGGATTAGTTAGCTTTGATGTTTCTATCCTGTTCGGATTTGAAATTTCGAAGACAAAATTTTTCTAAGGAGGGTAGAGATGTCACTTTCCGTTCCCAGAATACGTATTTTTAATGCATACTATTAGGATATATTTATTTTAGGATGTATTATTTTATATTCATCATGTACTGCTCTGTAATTAAGTTCCTTTAAATTTATGTTAATTAATTTCCTGCGATTTTATTTCTGCATTTGACTTCCTGCTCTTATACCCTGCTTTAGCTTTGCTTTAGGATTGGTTTAGATCGGCTTATTCATGTGGTTCATCATGAACCAAACCAAACTCCCACCTACCACCACCCCTTCCATTTAAATCCCCCCTTTCTCTCTCTTCATTACTTCACCATTACTCTTCTTCTTCCTCATAACTCTTTCACCAACCTAGGAGAACTAGGCAAGTGCCAACTTTCTTCTTGATGGATCCCCATTTTTATTGTTCCATCATCTTCCTTATTTGATTCTAAGTCTCTTTAGTACTTGGCATTTTTGATTTCCATAGCTTATTTATTGTAGATCTAAGTTTGTTACATTTTTGGATTTCTTAGGTTTTGATCTAGTAAACTTTGTTATCTCTAAGTTTTGATGGTTCCATGTTGTAGAGAATTTTGTTCTACCCCATTTTGACCTATGGAAGTTCAGATTTGGGCTTAGAATGAAGGGATTAGAGAGCTTGGAAGCAATGGTTTCCATGGTTCTGTCCTTAGGAATTCAGAAAAGAAGAACAGTTCTGGCCACATGTCAAAGCTTGACCGCATGAGTCTTCATGCGACAAGTCCCCTGGCCGCATGGGCATTCTAGCCGCATGGGCATGGGCATTCCAGCCGCATGAGTTCATTCGTTTGAGCCGCATGAGACTGATTCCAATCCCAGCCGCATGGGCTTAGTCAGCTGCATGAGGCTTATCTGTCGCATGAGTTCTTAGCTAGCCGCATATGCATTCGGTCTCGCAGCCGCATGGCGCTGCATGACTTTTCAACCGCATATAGGATTGTACTTATTCTAGCTGCATGAAATTAGTTTTTCTTAGCCGCATGAATTTGGTTTTCCTTAGCCGCATATAGGCTTGTCCTATGTCCAGCCGCATGGGCGCATGTCATTTCGAGTCGCAGGGACGCATGTCATTTTGAGCCGTATGGGGTTGGCTATCCCCCAGCCGCATGGAATTTCCTTTGGCCGCATGGTCGCATGTTAACCGTAGCCGCATGAGACTGTAACCTGTTTTTAGCCGCATGGCTTGGGCATTGCTGAGCCGCATGGGGCTATTTCAAACCCCGGTCGCTTAGGCGCGTGTGGTCCTAGCCGTATATGCGCATGTTGTCCCGGCCGTATGAATTTAAGCTTCCTTAGCCGCATGATTTTCTGGTCGCATGAACTCTGATTCTAAAGCCTTTTGGCTGAAACTTGTTCCAAATTGACATTGATTGATATTGATTGACCTTGATTAATTACCTTGGCTTTTATTAACATTAAATATTGCCTTGACATTATAATATGATGGTTGGTTATCTCGATTAATAATTGATCATATATTCCTAGTCGGAACTAAGAGGCTGGCTAGTCGTCTTATTGGATAGAATGAATGAGACACGTTCATATTATGAACTATTATAATCGACTGGCTGGTCCCAAAACATTGGCAAACAGATACATACAGGCTTCAATTATTTATTTATCTAACTATTACGAAAGCAGCATGTGTACTTTATGGTCAAGGCATGATTATTTCGTGGTTAGTTTTGATTGTTGTATTACGCTATGTAAGACCTACAACCTAACCGCACTGGTATTGTTGTAGAAATGCATATCATACCCCGTACGAAAGTACTTATTTGAATGACCATGATCCACGGCATGGGATTTCGCTTAATATAGAGGCTATTAAGTTAAGTAAAATAATGATTTCATGGAGAGAACGGATTTCCGAGTTCTTACATGGCAGCCCTCTTGGGACTAGTAGTGCCCGACAGGCCGGCTGGTCCCCACAGATACTGTAAACCTGCTGTTAGGGTTATATACTAAAAGCATCACTTTTGTAGTAATCTTATTTCCTTAAATTTTGAATGAGAATCATTTGGGCAAATGTTTGCATATTGTATTTGTTGCAAGTGTTAATACAAATGTCTGATATTCTATATTGTAGATAATATGGTGTGTGGTGTCACACAGAAGATCATATTATCAGTTTCCTATGGAGTATATAAATAATTCACAACCTAGATGGACTTGGACAATCTATTGGAAAGGTTGTAGTGTAATCTGGTATTAGTCTATCTTGACTATAGGTTTACACTAGTACACTTTGTGTGTATTGAACAGGACCACTTGAGGTTGTTCTCTTTGTACTGACTACATAAGTGAACAAACACCTCTGTTATTATGGATGCTTGTACTCTTAATCCGGATATAATAACGGACATATATATGCAATGTGCATTACTTTGACTCATAAAAGAGTGAGATTCATTATGGATCAACAACCTCTGTGAATTGGGTAATAACATTGTATGTATGATGGGCTGTTGATTATAAATGGAATCCATGTCCCGATACATCAGGTTGATGATGTCCTCTTAAGGAGCTCATAAGGATTGTCATGTAAACCCTGCAGGTGGATTATATCCGACATGACAAATAAAGTTGAGCGGTACTACTTAAGGATAAAAGATGTCGAATCAATATAGTCGTCAGTAACTTAATTTGATCGACGGACATACAATATCTTAACATGGGGAGCCAAACGAGCATATAATAAAAGGAGCCCACAAACATAATTTGGGATTAGGGAGGTAGTGCAACAATAGCTCATTAGTGGACCGAGCTATTGTTAATGGGCCTGGATTGTGTGTTCGGGCTGAACACGGGATATCCAGATCCGTTAGGAGGCCAAACCCTAATTTCTTATCATGGTCCCTGCCGTAGCCTATATATATCCTCTATTCTCTGGCCGCCAGATGACTGATCAGAAATCTGAAATTTTCTCTAAATTCGTGATTTACGTAAGGAGAGAAAGAGAGTACTGCCAAGAAGAAGAAAAAATTGGGAGATCGTCGCCCACACGACGTCCAACTCGAGGAAGGAATACGTGCAGAAGATCTTGGGGTCGTCTGCTCGAGGTTGCTAGAAATTACTTGTCTCCTTTCCGCCGCAGGTATAATTCGTGAACCATAGTTTCCGCCTATGAAGGGTTAGAACACGTATTAGATCTGTTTAACTTTCTATCGATCAATACGCACACCAAAGGAAGGGTCCTGGGAATCTCCAGTTCCATCAATTGGTATCAGAGCCACTTTGGATCTACGTATTGATTGATACGTCCATGTTGTCCAATAAAACTTGCGCTATATAATAGTCGGTAGATGTAGATCTATTCTAACTCGGTTTTGCAGGCATCTTAGATCCAACTATTATGGTCCAATGCATGTTTTTTGATTGTGTTGTTTAAACCGCGAACATGTCGTAGATGTTGTTGTTGCTGTGGATGTAATTAAAATCACGAGGGTTGACCGTGTTTAGTAATTTAATTTTTCAATCTAGATTATGTGTGAACTCCTTCGGGAGGCATAGGATTGATGTAATTTTAATTATTTTTGATCAATCGTGATGGCGATGGTGGCAGCAAAGATTTTGGATTCGGATAGTTGAGGACGGAGCAGCAAAGATGACCATAATAGTTGGATATTTTCTCTTATTGTCGTCATTTTGCTTTTTCTAATTATGCATGTTTATTATTGTGTGGTTGTTTTTTTTTGAAAAGCTAAGCCTACATTAATAATGGACAACATGGACATAATATCAACTAGTAGAAAAACCCTCATTTTTAAATAACTAAGTGGGAGAGGATTTTTATTTAGTATAAATCCTATGGTCTCCATTACTGATTTGTAGGTGATGTAATTATACTTGCGTGTCGGCTTTAGTGCTTTCCTCCATATCGGATGAGTATAATTATGGATCACCAGTACAAACTTCCTTATGGATAATTGTAGAAAGTTACCTAGTATGTGTTCACTTCTCCATCTGAAGGAACTCATTATAAGGTAATGGACTTAGTATTAAGTAATGGTATACACTTAGATACAAATAATGGTATCCTCCCCATCGGAGTCACTGCTATTATTTGTATGACCAGAGCAAGACCAGCATATTAATTTTATTTATCATAAAGTTATATTGACATGATAGTAAAATTAATAAGAAAAATCAACTTGAACAAAGTTGAATTTGTATACGTCCACACTATCGTGGCATGCTAAATTCATGGTGTTCAAGGTGTTGGTAAATTTTTTATTATTGTTTTGAGGGAATCAATATTTAGTTAATTCAAAAAGTTTTTTTTGCCCTACATAATTTTATTTATGTGATTCTCAGGATTTCAAAAAATGGGTTCTTTTAGTCCACTTATGGTGATTCTTAAAGAAAACAAACTTACTGGACCTAATTATATTAACTGGAAACATAATTTGGACATTGTTCTGACTGCTGAGGAGTACAAATATATACTTGTTGAGGAATGCCCACCTAAGCCTGATGCTAACTCTGATGAAGAGGTCAAAGAGGCTTATAAGAAGTAGAAAAGGCAGATGAGATGGCGCGGTGTTACATTCTGGCATCTATGTCAAATGTACTGCAACATCAGCATCAGGCCATGACCACAGCTTATAACATGATGTATAACCTCAAGGAACTCTTCGGACATCAGAGTAGAGCAGCTAGGCAGTTTGCTATGAAATGTTTGATGAATACAAAAATGGCTGAGGGGACACCAGTAAGGGATCATGTTCTCAAGATGATGGATCATCTGAATGAGATGGAGATCCATGGTGCTGAAATCGATGGGGAAACCCAGGTCGATATCATTCTCGGGACTCTGCCTAAAAGTTTTGACAATTTCTGCCTTAATTACAACATGAACAAAAGATTGTATAGTTTGGCAGAACTTACAAAAGAGCTACAGGATGCTGAATCTCTCTTTAGGCAGAGTGGTCATATTTTTGTTTCTGAAAAGGCTTCTACTTCTAAGCCAAAAGGCGATAAGAAGAAGAATAACATTCAGAAACAGGCAAACGTAGCAAAGTAGGGCATGGGACCTCAAGGCGCGGTGAAAAAGCTGAAAGATAAATGTTTCAAGTGCAAAGGGTCAGGACATTGGAAGACTGATTGTCCACTTCTCAAACAAGGGAACAAAGAAGGTATATCTCATTTACTAGTAGTTGAAACATGTTTAGCGGTGTTATCTACCGGCACCTGGTGTGTAGATACATGAGCCACTAATCATGTCTGCAATACATTGCAGGGGTTCCAGAAAACCAGACGGCTCAGTGATGGAGAGATATGCTTGTTCATGGGTGATGCTACAAAAGTATCGGTTGTTGTATTAGGAGATGTTACTTTATCTTTTGGTAGAAATAAGTCTTTGACATTGAGAGATTGTCTTTATGCACCTTCACTTAGAAGAAATTTAGTTTCTGTTTCTATGTTAGTTAAGGATGGATATTCAGTTTATTTTAATGACAATATTGTTATTAGAAAGAATAAATATTTTATCTGTTCTGGTGCATTGGTTGATAATTTGTATGTCATTAATCCTATTTTGCCCACAATGCAACTTATGGAAATGAATAATATGTCATCTAACTTAAATAAGAGAAAAGAACCTTCTTGTATGAACCAAACATATCTTTGGCACTTACGATTGGGGCATATTAACCTAAGAAGGATTCAAAGACTGGTTGAAGATGGACCTTTGAGTTCATTGGAAGTGGAGGCACTACCAGTCTGTGAATCCTGCTTGGAAAGTAAAATGACCAAAAGGCCTTTTACGGCAAAGGGATATAGGGCCAAAGATGTGTTGGAATTGGTTCACTCTGATTTGTGTGGACCCATGACTATCCACGCTAGAGGTGGCTTTGAATATTTTATCACATTTATTGACGATTATTCAAGGTATGGATACATTTATTTGATGCGCCGTAAGTCTGAGTGCTTTGAGAAATTCAAAGAGTACAAGGCTGAAACGGAGAAACGTCATGAAAAATGTATCAAGTCTTTATGATCAGATCGTGGTGGCGAGTACCTCTTTGGAGAATTTAGGGATTATTTATCAGAGGCTGAGATTATATCCCAATTGACTGCACCTAGAACGCTCCAACAGAATGGTGTAGCCGAAAGAAGGAATAGAACTCTTATGGAGATGGTTAGATCAATGATGAGTTATTCGGATTTGCCAGATTCGTTTTGGGGATATGCCTTAGAGACTGCAGCTTATATTTTGAACTTGGTTCCTTCTAAGTCAGTACCTCTCACTCCCACAGAGCTGTGGATTGGGCGTAAGCGTAGTCTGAAACATGTTCGCATTTAGGGTAGTCCAGCACATGTGCTGAATGGGAAAACATATAAGTTGGAATCTCGTACAGAAGTACGCTTGTTTGTAGGCTATCCAAGAGGAACGAAAGGAGGTTTATTTTATAGTCCTAAGGATCAGAAGATCATTGTTAGCACCAATGCCCGATTCTTAGAGGAAGACTATGTGATGAACCATAAACCCACAAGTAGAGTTGTTCTAGAAGAACTGAGACGTGAGACACCAAGTACTTCAGTATCAACAGTACAAGAGGATGAACCACAAATAACTGCACAACGTGTCACAAATGTTACACCACAACCGATAGTGCCTCATCATAGTGGGAGGGTTGTGATACAACCTGATAGATATATGTTCTTGGGAGAGTCATCAGACTTCGTCCCTGAGGAACAAGATTATGATCCCTGTACCTACAATAAAGCACTCCAAGATAAAGATGTAGAGTCTTGGCAAAAAGCAATGATATCTGAAATAGAATCTATGGATTCTAATCAGGTCTGGGAGCTTGTAGAACCACCCGTTGGTGTAAAAGCCATTGGATGCAAGTGGGTCTATAAGAGAAAAAGAGGATCAGACGGTAATGTTGAAACCTTTAAAGCTCGGCTTGTAGCCAAAGGTTTTACTCAAAGAGAGGGTATCGATTATGAGAAAACATTTGCTCCTGTAGCCATGCTTCAGTCTATTCGGATTCTTTTATCTATTGCAGCTCATCTCGATTATGAGATTTGGCAAATGGATGTCAAGACAGCTTTCCTTAATGGAAGTCTTGAGAAAGACATCTATATGAAGCAACCAGACGGGTTCATTGAAAAGGGCCAGGAGCATCTTGTTTGTAAGCTCAAAAAGTCCATTTATGGACTTATGCAAGCTTCCAGATCTTGGAACATCTGTTTTGATCAGGTGATAAAATCCTATGGATTTGATCAATGTCAGGATGAATCATGTGTATACAGAAAGTGTGACGGAAACATGGTGGTGTTCCTAGTACTTTATGTGGATGACATCTTGCTCATTGGAAACAATGTAAAGGTATTATCTGATGTAAGGGTATGGTTATCCAAACAGTTTGATATGAAGGACTTGGGAGAAGTAGGTCACATCCTTGGGATCAAAGTTCTACGAGATCGCAAGAAAAGGATATTGGGCTTATCCCAAGCTTCCTATATCGATACTGTACTAACTCGTTTTAGTATACAAAATTCTAAGAAAGGTTTCTTACCTTTTAGACATGGAATTGCTCTATCAAAGGAGCAGTGTCCGAGGACACCTAAAGAGATAGAGAATATGAAGACAGTTCCTTATGCTTTAGCAGTAGGAAGCTTAATGTATGCAATGCTATGTACGAGACCAGACATCTGCTTTGCCGTAGGCATGGTCAGCAGATATCAGTCTAACCCAGGACAAGAGCACTGGACTGCCGTAAAGCATATTTTGAAGTACCTGAAAAGGACTAAAGAGTATATGCTAGTTTACCAGGCAGATAGTTTAGTTCCCTTGGGGTATACAGACTCAGATTTTTAGTCAGATAGGGATTCCAGGAAATATACCTCAGGTTATGTGTTTACTTTGGGAGGTGGAGCCATTGTGTGGAGGAGTATCAAGCAAAAATGTATTGCTGATTCCACCATGGAAGCCGAGTATGTGGCAGCCTCTGAGGCAGCCAAAGAAACGATTTGGCTCAGAAACTTTCTGTTGGACTTGGATGTGGTACCTAGTTTGCCTAAGTCTATTACACTTTATTGTGATAATAGTGGTGCAGTGGCAAACTCGAAGGAACCACGAGCCCATAAGACAGGCAAACATATTGAGCGTAAGTACCACCTGATACGAGATTTCATAAAGAAAAGAAAAGTTGCTGTGATCAAGATAGCATCAGCCGACAACCTAGCTGATCCC
Organism: Iris pallida; assembly: GCA_029216955.1. Classification (NCBI taxonomy): domain Eukaryota; kingdom Viridiplantae; phylum Streptophyta; class Magnoliopsida; order Asparagales; family Iridaceae; genus Iris; species Iris pallida. The sequence goes on along the minus strand of JANAVB010013598.1, from coordinate 8,623,574 downwards.
TTTACAAAGAGCTTACCAGCTAAGGCTTTTGACAGTCATGTTGAGGGAACGGGAGTCAGATGTGTAACAGCATGGCTTTAAGTATAAGTGGGAGATTTGTAACAGTATACTGAAAAGCAATGCTTTGAGTATAAGTGGGAGATTGTTAGGGTTATATACTAAAAGCATCACTTTTGTAGTAACCTTATTTCCTTAAATTTTGAATGAGAATCATATGGGCAAATGTTTGCATATTGTATTTGTTTTAAGTGTTAATGCAAATGTCTGATATTCTATATTGTAGATAATATGGTGTGTGGTGTCACACAGAAGATCATATTATCAGTTTTCTATGGAGTATATAAATAGTTCACAACCTAGATGGACTTGGATAATCTATTGGAAAGGTTATAGTGTAATCTGGTATTAGTCTATCTTTACTATAGGTTTACACTAGTACACTTTGTGTGTATTGAACAAGACCACTTGAGGTTGTTCACTTTGTACTGACTACATAAGAGAACAAATACCTCTGTTATTATGGATGCTTGTACTCTTAATCCGGATATAATAACGGACATGTATATGCAATGTGCATTACTTTGACTCATAAAAGAGTGAGATTTATTATGGATCAACAACCTCTATGAATTGGGTAATAACATTGTATGTATGATGGGCTGTTGATTATAAATGGAATCTATGTCCCGATACATCAGGTTAATGATGTCCTCTTAAGGAGCTCATAAGGATTGTCATGTAAACCCTGCAGGTGGATTATATCCGACATGACAAATAAAGTTAAGCGGAACTACTTAAGGATAAAAATGTCGAATCAATATAGCTGTCAGTAACTTAATTTGAACGACGAACATACGATATCTTAACATGGGGAGCCAAACGAGCATATAATAAAAGGAGTCCATAAACATAATTTGGGATTAGGGAGGTAGTGCAACAATAGCTCATTAGTGGACCAAGCTATTGTTAATGGGCCTGGATTGTGTGTTCGGGCTGAACACGAGATATCCAGATCCGTTAGGAGGCCTAACCCTAATTTCTTCTCATGGTCCCAGTCGTAGCCTATATATATCTTCTATTCTCTGGCAGCCAGATGACTGATCAGAAATCTGAATTTTTCTCTAAATTCGTGATTCACGTAAGGAGAGAAAGAGAGTGCTGCTAAGGAGAAGAAAAAGTTGGGAGATCGTCGCTCACACGACGTCCAACTCGAGGAAGGAATACGTACAGAAGATCTTGGGGTCGTCCGCTCGAGATTGCCAGGAATTACTTGTCTCCTTTTCGCCGCAGGTATAATTCGTGAACTCTAGTTTCCGCCTATGAAGGGTTAGAACACGTATTAGATCTGTTTAACTTTCTATCGATCAATACGCACACCAAAGGAAGGGTCCTGGGAATTCCCAGTTCCATCACCTGCCACACGGGCATGGAGTGGTATCTGGTTATATTATTTATTGTATATTGTATATTGATGACGGACGTCCTGCTGGGACTCATCTAATTCATGATTGGCGCAATTGATTGACTGGATAAACTAGCCTTACTTGCACATAGTAAGAACTGAGGAATCCTTTATTGCATATATCCAGGATAACTTGGAAATCACAGCAGCAAGCCGTAGTAGTTGAATGGCCGTTTAAATTGATTTGCTTGTGTACTGTATCTACTATGTTACCTAACTGAGATGATCAGAATGTCAGGACATGACGGGCCAACTTCTGTCCTTGTTTGGTTGGGAGGTTGGTTCGAAGTATCGTGATGTTATGTGAATCCCAGTGGCAAGCAGAGATCTATTATTATATTCTCTTATTTACTGGTTTCATCCTTCATATCGTGCTTCCTTGCGGTATTTGCTATTAGAGGTCTAACCTCTCTGGTTTTGCATGGCCAGATTTAGAGCCGGTTCCCGAGGATCCAGCTTACTTCTACCTCCAAGATGGTCAATACTAGAGGAATAATCGCAGGAGGACTCGAGTGGGTTCTTTACTTCACCACTCATTTTGTTACTTACTTTATACTTGCCGTTTGGCACCGACATGTTAGTCGATTGTCTTGTACTCACTTTTACATAATTATAATTAAGTCAGACTGCAGCTGATAACAATTGTGTATACTTTGCTACATCATCTGGCTATGCTTTGTAAGGCCAGATATCAAGAACATTTTGACTGAGCGTTTGGGACGCCTTACTGCTTTATCTTACATGTTCTCTATTTCTGTTTCTTATTTGAATGATTGAGACAATAGATATGAAGTAACCATAGTGAGACTTTCATATAGTATGCATCCCCTCGTCTTTTAGACAGTATTGATCGTATTATACGGTATTCATCTACCCGTAATACGTAGCTGGCTGAGTCATTCTCCCGCTCTCCAGTATTCTGGTTCTGGGGCGTGACAAAAGCCACATAATAGATACACATATTCAGAGAAGAAACAAGGCAGTCTGGACGTAAGAGCGATCAATGCACTATTTTGTGCTACTGATAAAACTGAGTTCAATAGAGTATCGACATGTGTCACTTCGCACGTGATCTGAAAACTTCTTGAGGTAACTGATGAAGGAACTTCACAAGTAAAGGAATCCAATATCAACAGACTAACACAAGAGTATGAGACTTCAATATATAAAGCCAAATGAGTCAATTACATAAATGTTCACACGTTTTCTAGATATAACTAATCGTCTATCTTCTCTTGGTAA
>JANAVB010013598.1:8310870-8615870 GCA_029216955.1 Iris pallida | reverse complement strand
AGTGAACAATAGGACAGGACAGGCTATACAAACCCCCTCTTTAAACATGTGCATACCCTGCATACAGGGAGAACTCCTAGTTCTTGTTGGTGCTTTCTTTACATGGAGAGAGCTTGCTCTCAACATACCTTGTAAAATTTTAGTCCCACATCGGAAATGTACCATGAGTTATCTCAACATATATACTTGGTTGTGTTGTTGAGAGATGCACATGGGGTGGTGACCCTAAGGAGGGAACCATGTGGGTGATTTTGCTAGAAGGTAAGAATAAGGCTCCAAGGATTAAGCATTAATGCTTTTGTTATTCTCTTGGATTAATTCCATTTGGAGCTAAGCCCCAAAGGGGCTTAGCGACTCAGACTCGGACTCAGGCTCGGGCTCATGGGCTCATGAGGCATAATGTGGCGTTTTGTTGGCGCACTTTGCACTTAGCACGTCAGCAGTCAGCCTGGCCGCATGGAGGGTTCCGCTGATTGTGCAGACTACAAGTCAGTTATGGAAAGACTGATTCAATGCGATTAATTCAGATCCTATCTTTGTGGAATTTGAATTAATTTCGTTGCTATCTTTGTGGGATTTAAATTAATCTCGTTGCTATCTTTTTGGGATTTGATTCAATCTTTCCATAACTGAAGAGGCGACTAGGGTTTCCACCATCTCTCTATATATACTCTCTTCTGGCCTCCTTTGTGGGTACTACGAAAAATATAAGTCAGAAATAGAGAAAGAGAGAGAGAGAGCTGCTGCCGCCATTGTAAGTCCATCCGAGGAGTCAGAATAGAGGTGACTTCGAGCATTCCACAAGTTCTTCAAACTTGCTGGTTCCTGAAAGCAGTTCGTGTGGGGCGAATCTGCTTTGAGCAACGGTGTTTTGACACCCCAGCAACTGTTCTTCATCTAATCTTTCTCTAGATTATTGTAACTCCTTCTGCCCCAATTGCAACACGTTTGCAAGGAAGAACGAGAGATCTTCTCTTCTCTATTTCCCTCCTTCATATTATAATTTGGCTATTTGGTTTTTTATATTATTGTAGATCTTTGTTGCATCTGTTTTACCATCTTTGATCAAGCCCCGGGACTAACAATATCAAAGCAAGATTCTTATAGATGGAAAACATTAATGCTTCGCTCGTCTAATCGGACTACTGCAAGTTGGAAAAGTTCGATGGAGAGCACTATCAAGTCTGGAAGAGAAAGATTTATCTAACTCTTCAACTAAAAGACGTTGATCATGTTCTGTTGGAGGAAGAACCCTCTGTTCCAGATACTGGATCTATTGCCGCAATCAATACGGCTACCAAACTCCAGGCCAAATGGAGAAAGGAAAATAGCATCTGCAGGCTTCTCATCCTGAATGCTATGGAGGACTCCCTGGCAGAATCCTACACGAAGAAGGAACTTGCCAGAGACATATAGGAGTCTGTGGAAAAACTGTATAAAGAAGACAAAAATAGGAGCAAAATGTTTGTGGTTGAAAAATATCACAAATTGCCCTTTGAGGAAGAGAAGTCCATGTTGCCACAGGTGAAGGAATTTTTGAAGCTACGTCAGAAACTGGAAGACGAAGAGATGCCCCTTCCTGACAAGTTTGTCGTTGGAGGGATCGTCTCAAAACTTCCTACTGGATGGAGTACCTTCTATGCAAGGATGCACAGAAAGAAGCTAGACATTAGCTTGGGAGATCTACTTCAAGAGATCCATATTGAGGACGAGATGCGTTCCCAACAGAAGGTGGACACTCTGTCCAAACAGTTGGCTAAAGCCAATCTAGTGCAGACGAGAGATCCCAAGGGGAAGCAAGTGGCTTCTCATCCTAAGAAGAAGGACTTCACTAATCTAAAAGTGAAGGGTCCTTCATTCAAGCAACAGAAGACTAAGTCCCACGTGACTTATTACAATTGTGGCAAGAAAGACCATTACAAGAGTGAATGCAGATCTAAGCCTAAACAATCAGAGAAATGTGAGCCTAATAAGGTTTCATTGGTTTCTAACTTTGTTGCTATGATCGCACAGGTTACAACTGTGGGGGTTAACTCTGACTGGTGGATAGACGCTGGTGCGACTTGCCATGTATATTCTGGCAAGGAATGGTTCGTCACGTACCAGCCGATATTTAAGAAGGTTGTCATAGCGAACCAGGCCCAAGCTGAAGTTCTGGGGATCGGGACCTTGGAACTGAAACTCGCTTTTGGGAACACTCTGACGCTTCAAGGTGTGAAGCATGTTCCGGCGATTGCCAAGAACCTGATCTCTGGGAGCCTGCTCTGCAACGCAGGCTTGAGGATGGACATCAATGCTGGTCAGATGGTAATGTCCAAGAAAGGAACATACTTCAGGAAGGCTTATCAAACCGAAGGAATGTTTAAAATTCAGCTTGTCAACCAGTTTGATGACATTAATGTAGTTGCATTTTCTGATTATTCTCTTGAGTTGTGGCATAATAGACTAGGACATGTTCATTGTAAAAGAATTAACAAAATGTCTAGTCTAGGACTTATCTCCAAATGTGGGAGTAAGGTGGAGAAGTGTGAAGTGTTTGCTCAGACGAAGATCACAAGGAAACCCTTTCATCGGGTCAATCGAAGCACAGATCTTCTGGAGTTGGTGCACTCCGATATATGTGACTTCAAATATTTCTCCACGAAGGCCGGGATGAAGTATTTCATAACCTTCATCGATGACTTCTCAAAATACGCGTTCGTCTACTTGCTCAAGTTTAAAGACGAAGCCTTCGAGAAGTTCAGAGAGTTCATGGCCGAAGCTGAACGGCAGACTGGACAACAACTCAAGAGGTTAAGAAGTGATCGAGGTGGGAAGTACAGGTCTCATGAATTTGCATCGTTCTGCAAAGAACATGGAATCATATGCGAGACTACTGCTCCATATTCTCCTCAATCCAACGGAGTAGCGGAGAGGAAGAACAGAACGTTGACAGAAATGATGAACTCAATGCTGCTAACCGCGGGTCTTCCTAAATGCTACTAGGGATAAGCTGTATTGACGGCCACTTTTATTCTAAATAGAGTGCCATATACAACTTCGGACGTAACTCTTCATAAACTCTGGTTAAAAGTCAGACCAAACTTGAATGTCATTAGAGTGTGGGGGTGTCTGGCGTATGTGAAGCTCCGAGATCTGAAGATTCAGAAGCTAGGGAAAAGGACTACGAAGGCGATCTTCTTGGGATATGCCGAGAAGAGTGATGCTAGAAGATTTCTTGATATTGAGTCAAATCATATCATCGAATCTCGCAATGCTGAATACTTTGAAAACAAGTTTGCAAAAGACAAAAACATTGTTCTTTCGGACATTCCGAAAAATGATGTAGGTGCAAATAAGACTGAAATCTCATATGGGACAGTAGTCCAAGAAGAAGCTGTTGTTGATGAAACAACTCTTGTACGAGAACTTGCAGAGCCGTCAGCTAAGCGAGCGAGGAGACCGAAAGACTTCGGAGATGACTTTGTCACCTATCATGTGGAAGCAGATTCGCTTACCTATGATGAGGCAATGAAGACCAGAGATGCTATCTTCTAGAAGGAGGCAGTGAATGACGAGTTTGACTCTATCACCTCCAATAACACGTGGGTGTTGGTAGATCTACCTGAAGGAGAAAAGCCTATCGGATGTAAATGGATCTTCAAGAAGAAGATGAAGGCAGATGGAACTATTGACAAGTTCAAGGCCAGGCTGGTAGCCAAGGGATTTTTTCAGAAATAGGGGATAGACTACTTTGACACGTACGCTCCAGTAGCTCGGATGACCACCATCAGGATATTAATCGCTCTAGCAGCTATACATAAGTTGGTGATACATCAGATGGATGTAAAGACAATATTCCTGAATGGGGAGCTGACCGAAGAGATTTACATGCAACAACCACATGGATTTGTCGTCAAAGGTCTTGAAGACAAAGTCTGCAAGTTGGTGAAATCATTGTATTGTTTGAAGCAAGCTCCCAAGATGTGGCATGAGAAGTTTGACAAAGTTATTAGGTCAAACAGCTATAGAGTCAGCGAGACGGACAAATGTGTTTACATAAAGTTCGCTGATGGAAGAGGAGTCATCGTTTGTCTGTACGTGGACGACATGCTAATCCTAGGCACGGACATAGGCTGTGTCACAGAGACAAAGAATTTCCTCTCAACCAAGTTTAGTATGAAGGACTTGGGGGATGCAGATGTCATCTTGGGCTTAAAGATCATCCGGACAGACACTGGAGTAGCGCTATCACAATCTCACTACATTGAGAAGATGCTCACACGCTATGTATAAGGATCTTCCAGGGATCGATACGCCATACAGGTGTGATCAGAAGCTGAAGCCAAACTCGAGGGAAAGCGTCAGGCAGCTGGAGTATTCTAGCATTATCGGAAGTTTGATGTACGCAACCACTGCCACAAGGCCTGACATAGCTTTCGCCGTGGGAATGCTGAGTCAGTTCACAAGCAACCCAGGGGTTGAGCACTAGAAAGCTGTAAAGCGGGTGATGAGATATCTCAAGAAGACTCAGACATATGTACTGCACTACAACGGGTATCCGACAGTAGTGGAAGGCTTCAGTGATGCTAGCTGGTGTTCAGAGGTAGAAAGCGAGAGATCCACAAGTGGATATGTCTTTTCCTTGGATGGAGCTGTTATATCGTAGAAGTCGAAGAAGCAAACTATACTCGCTCGTTCCTCCATGGAATCTGAATTCTATGCACTTGAAACTGCAGCAGATGAAGCAGAATGGCTTTGGGAGATCATGTATGATCTTTCAGTGGTTGGGGCTCAGATACCGGCAATACCGATATACTGTGACAACCAGGAGACTGCGACGGTGGCATCAAATGACCTCTTCAATAGGAAGAAGAGGACTGTGCGGTTGAAGCACAGGACAGTACATGATCTTATCAAAAGAGGTATAATTACAGTGGTTGATGTTCGGAGTTAGGAGAACCTGGCAGATCCGTTCACAAAGGGCCTCAAGCACCAGTTGGTCGATAACACAGCTTGTAAAATGGGCTTGAAGGCATTCTGATAGTGTGTCTTTGTAATCCTACCATAAAGTTTTATGCTATTAGTTCAAAGAGAAATCTACTAGGCATCTAACTTTTGGTTCAAAGGAGGATCACTGACTGGGAAACTATCAGGTAACAGTGGATATTTGTTCTCTGGAACATGGAAGAAATACGGACCCATAACCACTGTTGTCTACTATATATTTTTTGCGAAAAAAATAGATCCTGTGGAAGGTTGGCTTAAACGCCTTAATGAGTTCTCAGGCAGAGTGAATGCCTGGTGTGCTTTACAGGAAGCACGGTAGAGCAGCACTACAAGGAGTGAAACTCTATGCTACAGTGGGGTGACTCCACCATGAGGTTCCCAGGTAGGGGTAATGCCTCGGCTTTGCAAGCCAAGTCATAGCGGCATAGCACCGCAAATAGGCAGGTAGCCTAATGCTGTATGACGTAATTAAAGAGTTGTAGACAACACTACAAAGGGAAGGATGGCCCCATGATACAGTGGCACGACACCACGATGAGGTACCCAGGTAGGGGTAAAGCCTCGACATTGCAAGCCATGTCGTTGTGGCGTAACACTGCAAGGAAGCCTTAGGCTTCATGCTGAGTAGATTGGCACTACAAAGAGGCTGAGACCTCATGCTACAGTAGTATGACACTACGATGAGGTTCCCAGGTAGGGGTAATGCCTCGGCTTCAGGCCATGTCATAGCGGCGTAGCACCGCAAGGAAGCGCAAGGCTTCATGCCATATCTCTTTAATAAAGAACTCACCTATAGTGTATGGAAAGAGATATCAGGCCGTCTCTTGAGGGTAAACTTGTAGACGCCCAAAATTATACACTGAAACCAGGCTGGCACTGGGCCTTTAATGTGCAGCCAGAAGCACACTTAACTACACTTTGTGAGTGGGAAGAATTACAATTGTGGTGCATAATTCAAGGCGTAGTCCATTCTTGTACCATATTGTTATTTAACCCATACGGGAAGATTCAAGTCGTCAGCGACATCTATCCTAATACAAAATGGACAGTTACTGTGGGGAACGCTCAACCCTGGACACATATATATGTTGTGATATGTGGGAGATTGTTGGTGCTTTCTTTACATGGAGAGAGCTTTCTCTCAACATACCTTGTAAAATTTTAGTCCCGCATCGGAAATACACCATAAGTTACCTCAACATATATACTTGGTTGTGTTGTTGAGAGATGCACATGGGGTGGTGACCCTAAGGAGGGAACCATGTGGGTGATTTTACTAGGAGGTAAGAATAAGGCTCCAAGGATTAAGCATTAATGCTTTTGTCATTCTCTTGGATTAATTCCATTTGGAGCTAAGCCCCAAAGGGGCTTAGCGACTCGGACTCGGGCTCATGGGCTCATGAGGCGTAATGTGGCATTTTGTTGGCGCACTTTGCACTTAGCACGTCAGCAGTCATGCGGCCTCATGCGGGCCATGCGGCCCTTGCGGCCCATGCAGCTCATGCGGCTCATGCGGCCCATACGGTCCATGCGGTCCATGCGGCTCATGTGGTCCATGCGGTTCATGCGGTCCATGCGGCTCATGTGGTCCATGCGGCTCATGTGGCTCATGTGGTCCATACGGCTCATACGGTCCATGCGGCCATGAGGCTCATGCGGCCAGGCTGCTGCTGACGCATGGAGGGTTCCGCTGACTGTGCAGACTACAAGTCACTTATGGAAAGACTGATTCAATGAGATTAATTCAGATCCTATCTTTGTGGGATTTGAATTAATTTCGTTGCTATCTTTGCGGGATTTGAAATAATCTCGTTGCTATCTTTTTGGGATTTGATTCAATCTTTCCATAACTGAAGAGGCGGCTATGGTTCCACCCTCTCTCTATATATACTCTCTTCTGGCCTCCTTTGTGGGTACTACGAAAAATATAAGTCAGAAATAGAGAAAGAGAGAGAGAGAGAGAGAGAGAGATGATGCTGCCATTGCAAGTCCATCCGAGGAGTCAGAACAGAGGTGCCTTCGAGCGTTCCACAAGTTCTTCAAACTTGCTGGTTCCTGGAAGCAGTTCGTATGGGACGAATCTTGCTTTGAGCAGCGGTATTTTGACACCCCAGCAACTGTTCTTCATCTAATCTTTCTCTAGATTATTGTAACTCGTTCTGTCCCAATTGCAACACGTTTGTAAGGAAGAACGAGAGATCTTCTCTTCTCTATTTTCCTCCTTCATATTTAATTTGGCTATTTAGTTTTTTATATCATTGTAGATCTCTGTTGCATCTGTTTTACCATCTTTGGTCAAGCCCCGGGACTAACAGTTCTATCTGTTACTAACCCTCTGATCATTTACAATAGACAAGGCAATGTATTTGAAGGGGAAACTCACTAAGATCTGGGTATCGAACTTCATGACTGAACACAATCATCATGACTAAATAGGACAACAACAATCTACACACACATTCTTGTAAACCACACATCCCCACACACTATAAATGCATCTAAAACCAATCTAAATTCCTAGATAAACATACCAATAATAATCGCAATACAAAATAGACCCAAATCAATAGGTAAAACTAAAATTAAAACATAAAAATCCCTAAGAGTCATTTCATCGAACATTTGGTGTGTATCCGATACTCTAGTGATACGCACCTCAAACGAATCCAAACTTGACACAAATCCTTCCTAATGCAATAGGGACCCTAAATATATGTATCTCCATTAAAGAATGGAAAATTTGAAGGTTTAGAGGGCTTTTACCAATTGAGAGATGGATTCAAATTGAGAGATGGATTCTCCATGAAAGCTTCTAGATCTAGATCTCCACCAAGGTCCAATGGTCAAATTGCTCCACATACTCCCAAGCTAGGCAATAAAGGCTTCCTCTCTCCATAAGGAAGAGATTGCAATTTGTTTGAGAGAATTTGGACTCAATTTGGATGTTGGAGGCAATTTGGAGAAAAACACAAATTAGGGTTTGTAGAAGCATGGAAAATATCAGAATGATGATCTATGCGGCTCGGAACAGGAGAACCCCATGCGGCTCATACAGGAGTAGTCCCATGCGGTTCAGAAAGACTCTTAGTTTCATGCGGCTCGGGGCAGGAGAGTCGATGCGGCTTACATAGGGACAGTCTTATGCGGTTCAAAGAGCACCCCAGCCGCATGCGGTTCAGAGGTACATGCGGCTCACATACGACCAACAGAGATATGCGGCTCGATCAACACCACGTGTCCCCATGGGACCCCTTCACACAGCTGGCCATCGAGTAATGGATTCAATGCTCTGTCATGATTTGATAGCTGACGGCTCTGACATGAAGTGTCATATTGGTCCTGTCATAATGACAGACTCTTTGGGAACAGGAGAAAATCTCTGACACGATCCGAGATTGCCACGTGGCTACTCCCATGCGGCTCAATTGAAGAACAGCTTCATGCAGCTGGCAAGAATCATCTTCCTGCGGCTCACCAAGAAGCCATCCCATGCGGCTGGCAAGAATCATCTTCCTGCGGCTCACCAAGAAGCCATCCCATGCGGCTCGCGAGTACTATACCTATGCGGCTCACCAAGAAGCCATCCCATGCAGCTCGCAAGTACTATACCTATGTGGCTCACTGAGACGCTGTCTCATGCGGTTCATAGATATCATGCGGTTCTGACAGGATCCACTATTAAGACACGTGGCGGAGATTCAATGGCCCCTACGACTTAACAGCTGGTAGCAAGGATGATTATAGGATGCAGATCAATCAGAGATTTACCAGATCCCAATGACCATATTTAACGTTATCCTCATAATTAATGAGATCAGGTCATATCATTCATGATCAAGCCAATGGGACACGTGGTGAGAGATCCAAGCTTGACACAACCAATCATGAAGATTTAAAGCAATCAGCATTAATCATTCACAGGATTCAATACTATCCCCATTTATGGCCCAGATCCTTCATGCCTTAAACTAATGGTCCAGATTGATTATACATCAGGCCGCCGCCACTTTGAGAATGGGTAATCATCCAAATCCTAATGATGCCCCCACTATTATAAATAGCAAGGTGCCATTCCCTTGTAAAATATACACGATCAGAAGGCGATAGACAGAAAGAGCTTCCCCCCTAATAATCAGAAAGAAAATACACAGAGAAAGAGAAGTCAGAAGAGCAATACGAGGAGAGCAAGAAGAGCATTTCTTCATCAACGCCAACCATCTCTTCACAGGAGCCAAGGCTGCATATCGATCGTCCAAGGAGTAAGGCAGGGCTGCCGTCGCCTTCCCGAGCCTCTATCGTCAACCCCCAGAATCTAAAATAAATAATTGTACTTAGGCTGCTGTACCTAGGTTTTCGTCCCTAGGCTTTCTTTGTACGAGCGAGTTTGTAACGTGAAGTAAAAGTCCGGTCCTCCGATAATTGTTAGCGCGGGCTCACCAAGCCCAGTCAGCTGCCCCAACCTCTGACCATTGGGGCGTTCCGCTGATTATCACGCGGGACTCTGATGAGAAGTTGTACAGAACTACTCGAATCCAGCCCCCGGCGGCGAACGGACAGAGTGGTTCCTCTGACCTGCGCGAGGATATCCTCCACAAGCGCAAGGAAAGAGACGGGTCTTCTGTGTGCAAAGAGTCCTCGCTTGGACGGCACTGCACCCAAATCATCGTTAACTGCTGTTGCAACAACGCGACAGTGACGAAAGATCGGCCGTCAGTCTTCCAAAGACTACAGCGTCCGAGCTCAGAAGACGAGGCACCTCCTGTTGTCTCCTGCAATTCCACTCAGAAAGTCCCCGCCGACGGGAGAGGAAAGAAGGCAAGCATCTCCACCCCGAAGACCTCAACCACTACAGCTAAGAAACTGTCGTCTAAGCGGTTGTCGTCCACCGGAGTATTCCAACACACCTGTTCAAAGATGAAATCTGCTACAGTAGAAAATTATCATCCACATCGCTGGGGGTTGAGGGTAGCAGTCCTCCGAACATCCACAACAATTCGATGTTTCAAGAAGACGAGCCCGGGGAAACAATTCTCCCATCAGGTACAACAGACGCTGATGTCCCCGAGGACATCAATGACTCTCAAGACGAAGCAAACTCTGAGGCTGGGGGTACTGTTCCCTCCGAGTCCGAACCAGAAAAGAATATTCCCACATATTCCGATGACTTCTCGGTACATGGGTATGACTCGGAGGATACATCTCCCACCGTCCCTTCCGTTTCTCATCATACAAGGACGGTGTTCATGACAGACATCAATCAAAGTGGTTCCAGTAATCGCCAGTGCATCGACAATCTCGAAGCCATATTACTTGCTTTGGTCAAGTCTGTAGACGAGATTAAAGCAGCCCTTCCAACTCTGTAAGGAGGGATGCCTGGCCAAACAAGTGCGGGTCCCGTGGTCAATGCGGACTCGAATTCGGTGGCACCGAACCCGGGCAACAATCCCCCCGAAATAATAGCCCCTACCGCGACAGATGAGGCCCGAGAAGTAAGAAGAGAGGTTCAGGAGCTCCGAGCCATGTTTCATGCCCGAGAAAACGCTCAAGACCTCAGAATTCGGCAACCATACCCTGCTGAATGGAGGGATGTTCCATTCCCACCAAGATATAAGCCGTTCAATATCAACCCGTATGATGGCAAGACCTCAGCAAGTCGGTACATCACTTACTTCGAGGTCACCACCGACCATCTGCCCCATGATGATGCTATCCTCACGCGATTATTCATTGGGGCATTGGAAGGAGTCGCCTTCGACTGGTATCGCAATCTGCCGGACAACTGCATCCACTCCTTCGCCGGCTTCAATCGCCTGTTCTTGGAGAGATTCTACGAAGTAGGGCAGGACGTCACCATGTCCACACTCATGGACGTCGTCCAAGGGAAGAAGGAGTTGACAAGGAACTACATTGAGCATTTCTGCCAAACCGCCATGAAGCTGCCCTCCGGAAATCCAGATTCCTCTTTAATTGAAATCTGCCAAAAGCGACTGCTTCCAACGATCAGTCTCTGGATGGGCGAAAGTCAATTCAAAGATTGGAAGACGTTCATCATCAGCGCCACAAGCACCGAAGAACGACTGAAGAAGGCTCGCCAACTGGGATTGCACATCTCGGAAGGAGAAAACAAGGGCAAGCGTCCCAACAACGATAATGAGGATAGCCCCTCCAACAATCGAGACAGCAAGGAAAAGCAGGCTATGGTGGCCGATACAACACAAAAACCTAAGCCGAAGCCAGCAGACAAACAATGGCCGCAAATCACTTACTCCTTTGAAGACGGTCACGTTAAGCCCATCTTGGACATGCTCATACAAGGGGACAGGATTCAGCTTCCTCCACCAAGACGGGAACCACGGCCGGCAAAGATGGAGAATCCAAACTACTGCCATTATCATCGCTATGTCCATCATGCTACACATGATTGCTACCAGCTGAAATGGTACATACAAAACCTCATCGATTCGAACGCTCTAGCCATCGATTTCGAAGAGGTAACCATGGCGGCCAATATAGTGTCCGTACAATTCGGCAGCTTCCCTCCGACGGAGACTCAAGACGGGGTGGTCCCCGTCCCTCTAGCGATAATGGAGATTACCAATCTTCTACCTCCCCGAGATCAGGCTGTCGGTCTAGTACCCCTCACCATATCTCGAGGGGAGGTCATGTGGATCCATCCAGACTTGGTGTCAGAAGTGACTCAGCCCACACCATCTTCCATCGACAAGAAGAAAAGTAGAAAAGTCAGGACCTGCCACACAATCTCGACAGACAACGAGGAAGCTACAGCCGTCGTCACACGGTCCGGAGCACAATCCCAACCTGTGGTTGACAATCCAGCTGAAAACCATCAACCCACTACAACTGATGCCCCGGGACCGGCTCAGCCTTCGACGACCGACAAGCCTAGGCCGAGGGAGACTCGCTTCGACAAATCCCTCAGAAAAGAGGCAGCCCAAGGGCTAGAGAGGCCCTACAACTTTGACATCTTAGCGCAGTTGGCTAACACACCGGCCAAGTTATCACTGTTAAGGCTCTCTAAGGACGTTCGTATTGCATTAAGCGAAGCACTCCCAAATGCCGATGTCTATCTGTCTCAATCCAACCTCACCGGGGAGGACTCACCTGTGGATCTCCAGGACAGTGCCTGTACGGGAGCAATGCCCAGTATCGTCTTCACTCCGCAGGACATGCTCATCAAAACCAACCTACACGATCGCCCACTATACTATACTGGATACATCGACGACGTAAAGGTGGATCGGATGCACATTGATCCAGGCTCTTCCATAAGCATCATCCCGAAGGGTCTGCTACATCATCTCCGTATCCCAATGCATCGCCTGACACCTACAAGCACCGCCATCAGCGGTTTCAATTCGGGCAGGAGCTATCCTATTGGGAAGATTCGTCTGAAGTGTCAAATTGGCGACCTCCAATCCGAAGTCACCTGTTACGTCATAGATGCAGACACTTCATACAACATCCTCTTGGGGCGTCCGTGGATACACGATAATATGATCCTGCCTTCCACACTGCACTAATGCTTCAAATATGTCAAAAATACGGCTTCGTGAAGACGAAATTTGCTGACATCGATCCCTTCAAAGGGGTCGAATCTTACTACTCGGACTCCTGCCTATACGAACAGTCGAAGAGGCACCTTGATGAAGGAAATGTACAAGCTAGTACCGAGACGGCCACAGGATCAGAAGAGCCTCTGACAATCCACCTCCAAGCTCGTAAACCGGGAAGGTCCGCACCCCTTACTGCCACTCTGCGGAAGGACGCGATCAGCCTCTCGGCACAGGAAGAGCAGATGATAATCCGGCTGCCAAGGTCCGGCCAAGTGCCGAGACCCACAATGGGGCCACTGACAATCAGACTGCCGAGAGTCGGTCAACCCCAAATAGAGAAGCTCAATCCCTCCGATTGGCCACTGACGATACACCTTCCTAAGAAGGGTCGTCACCCCGATGCAAGGTCTGACACTTCTAGCGAACCGGCCACTCCTCGCTCCACAACAAGTACCAAACTGGGGGTCGTTAGTCTGCCAACAACTCCACGCTTTGCTCCATCAACTGAACCACTGACAATCAAGCTTCCCAGGACGTCCTTTCAGTCTTCATTCACACAGGGGGTAGCCGAAGAGGAACCAGAGTTAGCTAAGTATGTGGCTGTCCACACTGATGTTCCTTCCGCTGATGATGTAATCCCCCTAGAAAAGATACCTTACTTCATCAATAAAGGGTTATCTTTGAACTACACCGAGCTCAATAAGCTATGTACAATATATGTTATGGAACACGGTATAGGCACTCACCTACACACACAAGTGACAAATGTGTACACCGCGATCCAGCTTACTCCAGTAGAAGACGCTTACCGAATAATCGAGGGAGGGGATCATCCGATCATCTTCGGCATGACGAACAACCCGCATCCCTTCACCATAGATGAAGCCGACCTGGAGTCAGATGCCGGAAGATTACCTCTGTATCTTTATAGCCCCCAATCCAAATATCTCATGCAGAAACAGGGGTATGATCTGGAGACGATGCCAGGTTTAAACTACGGTACTGGGCGACGATTACCTTTGAAATTGCCAGTCCCAGCGGGCAAACCACGAGACTACTATAGCAAAACTCAATGCGAGTTGGGGTATGTAACGCCTACTATGACCCCTGAGAGTTCAGATGAAGAATGCGACTGGCAGTCACATTCAACCGGGTCACCAACTTCTGACTCGGATACCAGCATCGGAGATGTGTTCAGACAAGTCATGACAGTCAACATGGCATTCGCCGACGCTTACGAAGAAGACGAAGACATCTCCGAAATCCTCAAGCTAGAACCGTGGGCCCAGCAGTTGGACACACAATAGAAAAAACGGTTCGAACAAAGAGAACCTCCTACTGAAGATGAGGTCATACAAGTGGATCTCGGCAGCGAATCTTCTCCAAAACCAATTTTTGTCAGTAAAAGCCTAACAGACGAAGAACGGGAGTCGCTGCTAGATTTTGTCAGAGAATACATTGATGTGTTCGCCTGGAGCTATGAAGACATGCCAGGGTTAAATCCCGACATTGCTCTTCACAAACTCAACATTCGGCCAGATGCGAAACCAGTCAAGCAACAACAGCGACGCTTTCGCCCAGGCATCATGAACGCGATCGAAGCCGAAGTCAACAAACTGATAGCCAACGACTTCATTCGTGAGGAGCAACACCCCGATTGGGTCGCCAATATAGTACCCGTCCTCAAGAAGAATGGAAAGATTCGAATCTGCGTCGACTTCTGCAATCTGAACGAGGCATGCCCCAAAGATGAATTCCCCCTTCCTATCACAGACATCATGATCGACAATACCTGCGGCTTCGAACGTATGTCATTCATGGATGGCTTCTCGGGGTACAACCAAATCAAAATGTCTCATGATGACGAAAATTATACATCATTCCGAATACCGATTGGCACATACTACTACACAGTTATGCCTTTCGATTTACAGAATGCTGGTGCCACATATCAAAGAGCCATGAGCATCATCTTCAGAGACCACTTACGCAAGACAGTGGAGTGCTATGTTGACGATATAGCCATTAAGAGTCGTTGCAAGGGAGACCATCTACAGGATCTAAAGACGGTATTCGACCTAATACGAGCGCACAATTTGAAAATGAACCCTACGAAGTCCTTTCTGGGCGTATCCAGCGGGAAGTTCTTGGGCTTCATCATCACGGCACAAGGTATCCATGTAGACCCTGAGAAGACGAAAGGAATCATGGAGATGGGTCCCCCGAGAAATCTTCGCGAACTCAGAGGCCTCCAAGGGAGGCTAGCTTACATCAGGAGGTTCATTTCTAACCTTTCCGGGCGATGCCGACCATTCACGCACCTCATGAAGAAAGGAGTCTCATTCGTATGGAACGAGGAATGTCAGCGTGCTTTCGACAGCATCAAAGAATATTTGTCAAATCCTTCAGTTTTGGTGGCTCTGGTTCCTGGAAAACCATTCCTGCTCTATGTACGAGCAATGGAACACTTCCTCGAGGCTCTGCTAGCACAGAACAACGACGCAGGCCATGAGCAGGCCATATATTACCTCAGCCGAATGATGATTGGGCCAGAGCACCGATACACCGCTGTGGAGAAGAAATGCCTCATACACCGCTGTGGAGAAGGAATGCCTCGCCCTGGTGTTCGCCATTCAGAAAACGCGACACTATGTCACCGGACAAACGATACACGTGATCTCACGAATCAACCCTCTCAGGGTCCTCATGACTAAACCAAGGGCACTCAGCTCTCGTCTCGCTACATGGACAATATTGCTGTCCCCTTATCATATGATCTTCGTCCCACAAAAGGCAGTCAAAGGTCAAGCCCTGGCAGACTTCTTAGCAGCCCACCCAGGCTCGGAGTCCTCCAGGATATATAAAGAGAACCCAGATGAGGTCGCCGACTCGCATGCAACCTCTCACGAGAATATATGGCAAATGTTCTTCGACGGTGCTTCGAGGACCGGACCTAAAGGTAATATAGTCGTCGGAGTCGGGGTAGTGCTGATCTTCCTTCCGGATTGGTGATTAACCGCGCTTATTCCCTCACAGAGCCCTGCTCTAACAATGTGGCCGAGTACAACGCTCTTGTCATTGGCCTCCAACTTGCAAGAGAGCTGGGGGTAGAATACCTTGAAGCATACGGCGATTCCCAACTAATCGTCAATCAGATCCGGGGCTCATACGAAGTCCGCCACGAAGACATGATCCCTTATCACCAAATGGCGATTGACATAATCTCCTCGTTCGAGGGGTTTTTCATCGAACATGTCCCCAGACTCCAAAATATCGAAGCTGATGCCTTAGCTGGTCTTGCCGCTTCCCTAGCAGTTTCGAATTATGATCGCCAATCAGTGGATGTGATAGGCCACGAACTGGTCTGTCCCAAGAACAATGTGCAATTCGTGGCAAGTTATTCCGCACAGACAATCGAGGATGCCCCAGATTGGAGATAACCATTCATCGACTTCGTCGTCTACGACATCCTGCCCGAGAACCCAAAGGAATCCACTTCCATCAGACGGCGTTCTCTCAGATTCTTCTACGATACAGAGACGAAAATGCTGTATCGCCGCTCCTACGACGGATTACTGCTTCGGTGTCTGTCAAATACAGAAGCCAAAGAAGCCGTACGAGAAGCTCATGACAGTGTCTGCGGGGCCCACCAGCCCGGCCCAAAACTGCAAGACCGCCTTCGTCGAATAGACTACTATTGGCCCACAATGGTGGCAGATGCGACAGATTATGCTAGAAAATACAAAGCCTGCCAAGTCCACGCGGACTTCATTCACCAACCATCCGAGTTTCTACATTCGACAGTGGCGTCCTGGCCGTTCGAAGCATGGGGAATGGATATCATTGGTCCAATCACCCCACCTTCATCCCGAGGACATCGCTTCATACTTGCGATCACTGATTACTTCTCCAAATGGACGGAAGCTGTCCCACTCGCAGAAGTTAAGACTTCAAACGTGATCAGCTTCCTTAAGTATCACGTCATCTACCGCTTTGGACTGCCCCGAAGGATCATCCATGATAATGGTCCGCAGTTCGCAAGCCACGCATTCTATCGGTTCTGCGATAAGCACCGTATTCAGAATATCGCTTCGACACCGTACAACCCGGCAGCGAACGGGTTGGCAGAGGCATTCAATAAAACAATCATCAAACTCCTCAAAAAGTTTGTCTCCTCCAACAAACGCGACTGGAACGAGAAGCTCGGTGAATGCTTATGGGCTTATCGCACTACAGTTCGAACAGCTACCGGAAATACATCATTTTCCCTGGTGTACGGGAGTGAAGCAGTCCTCCCATTGGAGACTCAGATCCCCTCACTACGCGTTGCCCTCACACATCAATTGACGACAGAAAAAAACTACCATCGCCGGCTACAGGAATTGGAGGCACTAGACGAAAAGCGCCTCTTGGCTCAGCAACGAATTGAGCTATACCAAGCACGCATCTCCGGAGCCTTCAACAAGAAGGTCAAAATCAGAACATTCCAGGTGGACGATCTCGTTCTGGCAGTCCGAAGGCCGATGGTCATGACTCACAAGACCGCCGGCAAATTCCAGCCAAAGTGGGAAGGCCCATTTATCATTGAGACAGTATTCTCCAACGGTGCTTACCGTCTCGCAAAACAAAACGAAGACTTGCTCATGTTGTCCGTCAACGGCAAGTTCCTGAAGAAATATTATGTCTAAACAATATTCTCTCCAGATCATCGAGTCATGTACCCGCTGGCACCGCTAAACTCACATCCACAATATTTCAGATTATTGAGTCATGTACGGCTGGTGCCGCTGAACTCACCTCCACATTCCTTTCAGATTATCGAGTCATGTACCCGCTGGTGCCGCTGAACTCACACTTTCTCAATATTCTAAATTATCGAGTTATATACCCGCTGGTGCCTCTGAACTCACATTCCGGTCACTCTTTCAGATAGTAAGTCACGTATGATTATACCTCTGAACTTCCTTCCTGGAAGAGATCCTCCCTCATGATCCACTACCCGCACTCTCAGCGCACAAAAAGGGTAATCGATCCACAAATTTCCGAAACGGCCATGTCCTCATTACCTCTAAGTCGTTTTCACTTCCACCAAAAACAAACCGCCCCCTCGCATAGAACTTCCACGTTCTCCTACCTCTGAGTCGTTCTGTGTACCCCCTCTTTATTGACCCCACTCTTGCCATATCCTCATTACCTCTGAGTGGGAAGGCTCCGTCGAAGAAACCCTCGTGCTTGCCATGTCCACATTACCTCTGAGCAAGTATGTCGGTTCCCTTTCAACCTATTATCTGTACCCACAACCGGAGTACGACAAGGATAATAGGTCCACAAATGTCCTCTGTTGACCACAAATGTCCTCTGTTGACCACAAATGTCCGCTATTGACCACGAATATCTTCCGTGAAGTCTCCCCTGCCATGTCCTTATTACCTCTGAGCAGGAAGATTCTATAGTAAAACCCTCATGCTTGCCATGACCTCATAACCTCTGAGCAAATATGTTGGTTTCCTTTCATCCCATTATCCATATCCTGAACCAGGGTACGCCAAGGATAATAGGTCCACAAATATCCCCTGCTAAGCTTCTTAGCATAAATTCACCATCTCACCATGCCCCGGGAGCCCAACTGCTCTACGGCATTCTTTTTCCCAATACCGAGAGCACCCATGACCACTTTGCCGTGGCTGTTCCGGATATCCTGACCAAACTTTTTATCCGTACCTAAAACCAAGTTACGCCTAGGGTAACAGGTCCACAAATAATCCCCCAGCAAGTCCAGTTCCACGAACACCGTAAGTACAAGAAAGAGAAGATGAGTTGAAACATGCTCATTCATTCAAAATTTAAAGTGCTACATCATTTAGGATCACATCCTTTACAAGATCAAAATAAAAAAGACGAAAAAGAAAACAATAGCAATAGAAAAACAGAAAGCTGATCACTGCTCCAGGGCACGTAATGCCCTGAGACGGTCCGTCAGCAAGGCAACCGACCGCTCAAACCTCTGGGTAGCTCGATGCTCCGCCTCTTGGGTCAGCACCGCCTCATCCTCCAGTTGAGCATGGGCTTGCCAGTTATCCTCGAATCTCTTAAAGGCCCGCTCCAGGTTGATAGAAGATCGGGAAACCCTCTCGGCCTCCCGAGCAATCGACTCCTGTTCCGTACGAGCAGCCTCCAACTCTGACTCTAAGAAGGCCAACTCCCTCTGGAGTGCAAGAATCCGCTCCTTCGTATCAGTGATTCCAGGAGAAGCAGACTCTTCCCGAGCCCGACAAGCCTACCTTCGACGACCCAGCCTGTCATACGAAGCGGAGAACTTGTCAAGGTCCCCCTGCACAACTGGCCCGGCAGTATCTCGAGCGAGCTTGATCCTATCCCAAGCAGCAATGAGGAAGCCCCGCTCCCGTTCAATCGCAGCAGGCAAGCCCGCCTGCCGTATCGCCAGCAATTGGGTCACAAGCTGATCAGCCTCTGCCAACTTAGGCTCCAGGAGTGCAGCCAACCCCACCCCGCTAGAAAGAGACTTCAAAGTTGCAACCTGACCCCGAGCGCACCGCAGAGACAGAGTAAAAGGGGTCTCCCGTTCTACGGCAGCATCTACGCCCCTCTTTAAATGATGATAGAAGCTGTCGACCACATCCTGTGTCACCTCGTCCAGAGCCTCCGAGGAAGCCGGTGTCAACGGGAGTGTAGCCGGCAACGCTGAAGAAGACGTAATAGAATCTGCCGCTCCTGCCACAAGAGAAACAAACTCTGCACGGAAGGACGCATGCACAGCGGCCAACTCCTCTTCAGCGGCCCGCAGAACATGAATGCTCGGCAGAGTCGAGAGGTCAATCTCTGGAGCCGTATGATCAACAGACGATGAGGTGGAGACCATCGCCAGCTCCATTCCCATCTGCCCGGGACTGGCGGGAGGCCCCTCGACATGAGAAGGCGAAGGAGAGGAAACGCTCCTTTCTCCCAGATCACGGCAGGCCGAGCCTTCCCCAAGAACATCCGCGGTGGGAAGTAAAGGGTCAGGACCTGTAGGGCCAAGGCAACCATGAATCGATTTGACCCGGAGGATATGTTGATAGAGCAAATAAGCCCCCTCACTAGTCAATATTTGGCTTATCTTACCAGTAGAGGAGTGTGGAGGCTGAAGTTCGCCTACAGCCACCGTAGCCTCTTCACCAACAGTCTCCGAGTTAGGTATAATAGGCTCCTCCGCCCCTGTACCCTCGGGAAGGGATGCAACAAGATCGACGTCGCCTTGCTAAAGTTCAGCGATCTCGGAGACGGGCCCGAGGAAACCTTCGTCACCCCGGGCTGAGGCCTCAGCAACCTGGGAGCTTCCAGCCGCCGCTGAGAGAGCCCCCGCAGAAAGGACCGCGGCACACATGTCACTAATCAAAGCAGTAAGGGCCAGATCAACGCCAGGGGCAGTAGACGGTTCAGGAGAGCCTGGTTCGTCAGACGCCTACAAAAAAAATAGTCAGGTCATATCTCCAAGAGAAAAGAAAACCACAATAAAGAGATGGCTCCGGCTTGGTCTTACCTCCGGAACATCGTCTGCATCTTCACCCTTCTCGATAATAGGTAATCCATGAGACCTAATGGCAGCTCTATTCACGAAAAAGGTCGATCTGCTGTCAGAAGATTCACGTCTGACTCGTTTACGTGAGGGACCAGACACAGCGGGAGGCTGTTCTTCCCTCACTACTTCCTCTTGTGTAGCAAGTATTGGATCCTCTGCCAGTTCATCGGGTGTGGGAAGCGGTTGATCCGATACTTCTTCACCCCCTCCAGAAAGGGAGTCTCCGCTATCATGATCATCATCCTTCTCAGCCGACTCGAAAGTCTCTGATTTAGGGAGGGGAGTCTGGAGCGCTAGTTACTTTCTAACCTTGGCCCCCTTGGGACTCTCCTCTAAACCGGTACCCACGATGAAACTGGTACTCGGATCGAAATTAACAGGAGGCTTGTTCGCCATAACATGATACAAAGCAGCCACGTACAAAATTTTCCTCGGCGCCTTAGCATCGGGGACCGAGAAGCTGGCCCGAGTATGATAAGCGTCATAATAATTCTACGCCCTGACACCATAAAGGACGGTACCTTCAAAGCCTAAGCAAGGGTTGGGAAAATCAAGGAATAACTGGCTATAGCCAAATTGGCGGGAAAACCTACTGGATAAGTAGGGCTCCAGGTACACATTATCACGGTTACGATAAACCAGATGCGCGGGGCGGATGTTGTGCAACCAGGTGAGCATATTCGGAGACAGAAAGTGAGAAGGTCCGGTACCATCAAGGTATACATTCCTCACTTCCTCATCAGAAAAATGAGGAACAGACACAAAAAAGTCACACCCATCCACCCTCGCCAGCGCCCTCCGACAAGCTGGCATAGTATTGTATTCCCAAGACCGGCGATGGCATTTGAAAAGGAAGGCATCTTCATCTGTAGCATCTTCCGCTATTCCAGGTCCCATCAAAGACTTGTAGTGCATCGCCAACCACCCCATCAAATAGTGGAAAGGCAGTTCTATGCGCTCAAAATACAGCATCTTATTGCGCGCAATAACCTTGGACGAGAATGTTCGAAGACCATGGTGTATGCTACACACCATAGCCGGAAGAAGGGCCAGTCTAACTCCAAATACCAGTTTAACGGCGGGAAGGATGAAGTGGCGACCGATCCTCTCGATAGAACCTGCTCCCCCCGAGACTACGCAGTTCCGCAGCCATATCATTAAAAATCCAGCCAGGAGCGCCTTCTCTGACATCTGTGTGGTTCCATAGTAAAAATAGCTAAGAGAGTCAGTTTGACTCCCGAATATGTCGCTCTTGGACCGCGAATTCTTGACGCTCCACATCAGGTCCTTTATCTCTCCACGCGTTCGAGGGGCTCGAGGAGTAACTTCGCCAGAAGGGTCAACTTTAAAGAGATAATTAACCCAGGATGTTGTGTGGGGAGCGGTCCCTTCTGAGCTATCCATCGTTTTTATAGCCATCTGGTGACAAGCACTATGATGACACAGCAACTCCTGATACACCGCAACAAAACCTGGGAGTCGTCGGTTCAAGTCTTCGAACTCCTCATTCGACGGGGTATACACCTCGAAAGGCTCGTTCCCCCACGGAAGTTTGGAGACAGTATACATCTCATGGAGAGCAAGCCCCAACTCCCCTCCGGGTGCAAAGGACGTTCCCGTTCTCCGATTATACATCTTCAAGAGCGCCACGAACAATGGTTTATTGATAGAAAGCCCGTGACAAGTGCCCCGAATGGCATGATAAAGTCCCACCTCCTGCAGGAATGTTTCGTAGGTCTGCAGAACCCAAGTGGTCAACTGGGCCCACGTAGAAGTGGGGTTTATCCAGTTCTGTAATGCCAGTCTACCAACATGATAAGATTTTTTGCGAGCAAGTCGATTCAGGAATGTATCAGCTTGAGTGAGTGTGAAGTTGGGACCGTATACATTCATGAAAGAGCCTGGGGCCAGACCCATCATGTACCGGAGGACGGAATCCTTACCCGCGTATGCTGACCGCATGTTCGGGTTATAATGGATGTTGCCCATCAACATCCCTGATTGGGTAGGAGTTAAGTTACACACCATCTTCCTGTCCAACAACAACATATTGAACCACGACAGAGGATAATGACGTTCCATGAGAGGAATATGGATCGCCACCCCATCCAAAGAAAAATCCCAGTTCTCGAAAATCTCTAATACTCGGGGATTCTTTATGATTAAAGCATCTCCAAAGAGGAATGAAGGCTTCAGGTATATTCCATCCAGCTTCCCAGTATTCATCATGGCACGGAGGTAATGGAGGGTTTGATTCTTGATGGCGTTCAACCTCTCCGAAGGCTCATCAGCAGGGAATTGATTCAACACATGCTTAATTAAGTCATCAAGACGCACGCCCAAGGCGAACTGATTTGAGCCCACTATAAGTTCCCCCGCAGGATTTACTGGCAGATTCACTGAAGAAAAACAAAAGAAACAAGTCAAAAAGATAGCCGAAACACAAACTATGTGATGCTTATGCGACTTAGCTCAGTATAGCCTCATGCGGCTCAGTTTGAAAGAGCTCATGCGGGTCAGTCCGAATGAGCTTATGCGGTTCGGTTCGAAAGGAGCATATGCGGTTTAGCTCAGATGAGCCCGTACGGTCCAATTCGAATAAACTTATATGGTTCGGCTCGAAATAGGCTTACGCGGTTCCGTACGGATGAGCTTATGCGGTTTAGTTCAAATGATCTTATGCGGTTCAGTCCGAAATAGGCTTATGCGGCTCAGTTTGAAAAAGCTCATGCGGTCCAGTCCAAATGAGCTTATGCGGCCCTGAGGATGAAGTAGTTATGCGGCTGCAAACAACAACTTTCATGCGGCTCAGACCTAGGTCATATCCCATGCGACTCGAACATGAGTTGGACGCGCAGCATACTTGGAAATACAGGCTCGCGCATAAAATATGCGACATAGCCGTGACAGTTCATATTGATGGTCCTACCAGCAATAGGCGGGTGAACATCGGGGTAAAAAACAGGCACATCAGCCGGCGGAGGAGCCGCCACGTTCGCCGCCATCGATGGAGACGCGGCCTTCTTGTCCTTCGCTGCCGCAGACGACGATGCGGCCTTCTTGCCCGTAGCAGCGGTAGTCTTCTTGGGAGCCATTGGCAATCGTTGATGAGAGAAGACGAAGAGGAAGTCGGCAACAAGGAGTTCGAGCAAAAGAGAGAAGGTAAAGAAACCCTCAAAGAATAAAATTACTCCTATTTATAGGCGAAGGAGGCTCAAAAAATCAAACAAATGCCTCGATCCACGTGCCGCCTAAAAGAATAAAGGAAAAATGCTTCGGTAAACAAAACTGACCCTTGGGATCCTCCCCCAAGAGGCGGCAAATCAAGGGCATTTAATGCAGAAGATTTGCACACGTGGTTGGAACACGTGGCAAAAAGTCTATGCGGCCTAACAAGCTCATGCGGCCAGATAAATCCATGCGGCTGAATCATCTATGCGGTCAACAAAGGCCATGCTTCTTATTCAAAGTATTTCAATTTTACAAATTGAAAACTTTGAAGGGGGTCTTGTAGAAGCATGGAAAATATCAGAATGATGATCTATGCGGCTCGGAACAGGAGAACCCTATACGGCTCATACATGAGTAGTCCCATGCGGTTCAGAGAGACACTTAGTTTCATGCGGCTCGGGACAGGAGAGTCCATGCGGCTTACATAGGGACAGTCTTATGCGGTTCAAAGAGCACCCCAGCCGCATGCGGTTCAGAGGTACATACGGCTCACATATGAGCAACAGAGATATGCGGCTCGATCAACACCAAGTGTCCCCATGGGACCCCTTCACACAGCTGGCCATCGAGTAATGGCCCTATTCAATGCTCTGCCATGATTTGACAGCTGACGGCTCTGACATGAAGTGTCATAATGGTCCTGTCATAATGACAGACTCTTTGGGAACAGGAGAAAATCTCTGACACGATCCGAGATTGCCACGTGGCTACTCCCATGTGGCTCAATTGAAGAACAGCTTCATGCGGCTGGCAAGAATCATCTTCCTGCGGCTCACCAAGAAGCCATCCCATGCGGCTGGCAAGAATTATCTTTCTGCGGCTCACCAAGAAGCCATTCCATGTGGCTCGTGAGTACTATACCTATGCGGCTCACCAAGAAGCCATCCCATGCGGCTCGTAAGTACTATACCTATGCGGCTTACTGAGACGCTGTCTCATACAGTTCATGGATATCATATGGTTCTGACAGGATCAACCATTAAGACACGTGGCAGAGATTCAATGGCCCCCACGACTTAACAGCTGGTAGCAAGGATGATTATGGGATGCAGATCAATCAAAGATTTACCAGATCCCAATGACCATATTTAACGTTATCCTCATAATTAATGAGATCAGGTCATATCATTCATGATCAAGCCAATGGGACACGTGGTGAGAGATCCAAGCTTGACACAACCAATCTTGAAGATTTAAAGCAATCAGTATTAATCATTCACAGGATTCAATACTATCCCCATTTATGGTCCAGATCCTTCACGCCTTAAACTAATGGTCCAGATTGATTATACATCAGGCCACCGCCACTTTGAGAATGGATAATCATCCAAACCCTAATGATGCCCCCACTATTATAAATAGCAAGGTGCCATTCCCTTGTAAAATATACACGATCAGAAGGAGATAGGCAGAAAGAGCTTCCTCCCTAATAATTAGAGAGAAAATACACATAGAAAGAGAAGTCAGAAGAGCAATACGAGGAGATCAAGAAGAGCATTTCTTCATCAACGCCAACCATCTCTTCATAGGAGCCAAGGCTGCATACCGATCGTCCAAGGAGTAAGGCAGGGCTGCCGTCGCCTTCTCGAGCCTCTATCGTCACCCCCCCAGAATCTAAAATAAATAATTGTACTTAGACTGC
Organism: Iris pallida; assembly: GCA_029216955.1. Classification (NCBI taxonomy): domain Eukaryota; kingdom Viridiplantae; phylum Streptophyta; class Magnoliopsida; order Asparagales; family Iridaceae; genus Iris; species Iris pallida. The sequence continues at coordinate 8,590,855 of JANAVB010013598.1, read as the reverse complement.
TGTACCTAGGTTTTCGTCCCTAGGCTTTCTTTGTACGAGCGAGTTTGTAACGTGAAGTAAAAGTCCGGTCCTCCGATATTTGTTCTGCTCTTTTATATTTCATGGCAAACAGGGTTAGGGTTTGTAATGAAAGTGGAAAGAATGAGGAAATGTTTACTTAAATAGACAAGGGAGAGGCTAATTATGGCCGGCCATGAGGTTGGCTGGGGCTAGGTTTGGATGAAAATGCCTAAAAGCCCTTTCTAACATGTCATGTAAAGCACCTTTATGGAAAGGCCCATTGTGGGTTATGGTTTGAGTCAATTAATAGGCTCTATATGGTATTCTAGCTAGATTAGGGTCTAACTAACATGTCTAATCTCACTAACTAAGTTTCTATTGTCATGGCTAACATCTAACCAATGTAGTTTTTAAGGTTTCACCAATTAAGACACTAATACAATACATCAATTTAAAATATATAAAATAATCAAAAAATTACCAATTACCAAAATATTCTTGTTCTAGAATGTAGTGGTGACAGACACTGACAATGAAGAGTCAGATGGTGATGAACCAGCTCTATTGGTCAAAAATTTCAGAAAGTTCTTGATGTTTGAGAGATCAAACCGAAAGAAGAAAGACGTCCAAGAAACTATATGCTATGGACGCAAAAAGAGCGATCATATCAAGAAAGACTTTCCATTAACCAATAAAAGCAGTCGATACGAACGATCAAGCAGGAAGTCAACAACTGGTCATAAGTATGTACAAGCATCTGGCATGAAAACAAGAATAATGAATCGGAAGAGGAGGAAAGACACAACAGTTCTACAAATGTCTGCTTAATATCATTTTATCAGGTATCGGACAATCCACTATATAATGATTTTAATTTTGATGAACTCTCTGATAATCTTAGCGACTTACTTGATGAACACAAAAGTTTGTTAGACAAGTATAAGCAATCTCAAAAAAAGATAAAAGTATACACAACTGAAGTGGCTAGATTGTCTAGTTTATTGCAAGAAATAAAGGAGACATCTACCACAGGCAACACAAAAGAATTGGATAATGTTAAGCTAAGTCTTCATGAAGCTCATTATACAGTTGATCAGAGAGAGGACTATGCAAAAGTGCTTCTTCTAAACGATCCTGAGAAGTGGTTACGAATAGATGCAAAATAAAGTCTGAAAGACATGAATGAGAAACATGTATCAACTTGTTCAATCACTCAAAAGATAGAGATAAAATTAGGCAAACTGGTTGCTCCTGTTAAACTGCCTAAGATATGTCCTACTACACAGTATATACCAAATAGAACACCATCAAAGAAAACACTCAAGCAACATGTTCCACACAATCATGATTTCACTTACAAGTATCCATGCAAGACAGAAAAGACTCATATTTGTACGAAATCAAAGGACAATCACTCTAGAATTATTTGCCCATACTGTGGTCAATACGGACACATATCATACTATTATAGAATTAGAAAGTTAGTAGACATGAATAAATATACATGGTTACCAAAATTTAATAATGCTAGACCCTTAAATAAATGGGTACCAAATGTCACATCTACTCTGTGGACACACACAAAAAAGGAGAAGAAGCGCTGCCTTTTCTTATTGGCGCAAGGCACCACAAATCGAGTACGCCTGATAGATCATGTACTGAGGATCCCCGAGTACAAAATTTTTTTTAGGAAATAGGACGATGGAGATCGAGCGACAGTTGCTCCTTTACTCTGTTGACACTTCGATTTACAAAAGTGGGAGAAAACCTAAGAAAATTGCTAACTCTCGGCTCACTGGCAAGAAGGGTAGCAATTTGGCTCTTGAAATGCTCTCCGTTCTGTCCTTTTGAAGAGGTATGAGACCCTTATTTATAGTCATTTTGCACTGAAACGACTATTATGCGCCCACATGGGAAAATATACTAATTTTTCATGTGGGTGCCTAGACTTCCTTTGGGCGCATAAGGTGTAGGCGCATGAAGGCTGCATGATCGTGGGGTTGACGTGGCCGCATGCTTAGGTGTACGACTGATCGTGGAGACTGACGTGGCAGCATGCTTCGGTGCACGACTGGTCGTGGATGTTGACCGAGTCATAGAGCTATCCTAACTTAGACGCATAGGTTGGAATAGGGCTATACGCCCCCCTCTGGAGGAGCCATATGGGCGCATAGGCTTTGCTGTGGGCACATAGGGATGGGTGCATAGGCTTTGCTCTGTAAGTGTCAGCCACTCTCTAGCTTGGGTGCATAGCAATCTCTGACTTAGGCGCATAGCTCATTTCTGGCTTGGGCGCATAGATGCTTTTAGATTCGGGTGCATGGATACTTCCTGACTTGAGATGCTAAAAATTTTATGCTTTTACAAGACCCCTTTCAAAGTTTTTGATACTCGAACGAGTTCGAAATACTTTGAAAGAAGTATGGGAGACTGTCTGAGCGCATAGCAAACTCCTTCTTTTGGGCGTATAGAATTTTCCTAGCCTGTCAAAAAGATGGCTGTTCAGATCTTCCTCGAAAATCTGAACTGTCAGATTCATCGGATCGGAATTTGAGGAGGTCCATCCTTCGTGCGTTGTCCATATCAGCAAGTAGTAGCCGCATAATGTGCAAAAGACCAAGTCTCCGTGTGGGCACATAGGCTATAGTGGGCACATAGTCTATGTGGGCGTATAGTCTGTGTGGGCGCATAGCCTTGCCTCCATGCCTATAAATAGGCCTTAAGGAGAGAGAAAATTCATTCTTCTCTTTTCCTCAAAAAATTTTAAGAGACCCTTCATCTCCTCTCTGCACACGAATTATGTCTTCCAAGGCTGCCAAGAGATCTGCAAAGGGCAAGGAGGCTGCACCAAGAGGTTCTCCTCCTTCGACAGCGTCCCCCCTAGTTTAAGACCCGATTCTGGGTGAGGCTCTGCTTCAGAAATAATGTCTCGAGCATTAATTTGTGACGCTCAGACTCTTCTCTGCTTGGGCGCATAAATATTGATATGCGCCCAAAGCAACACGCTTCTGTGAGCATTCTTATGCGCCCACAGAAGCATGCGCCCACACACTATCGTGTGTTATGTGCCCATACGCTGTTGTGTGTTATTTGCCTACACAGAATGCTTCCATGACAGAGCGCTGTTATGCGCCTGAACTGTTGTGCGCCTACATGCTTGTTGCATGCCATGCGCCCACTTGTAGCACATGTGTTTGAGGACTTTATGCGACCATAGGCAGATAACCCTTTGGGCGCATAGGATTTCTCCAGTACTTAGTTTCTTTCTCTGCAGATTCTAAGTCTGACTTTCTTCTTCTGTCTTTGTAGTTGACATGGTCATTCCGGAGCTCGGTGGAATCCCTTTCGGCTCTGCTTGCCAAGTTCTCGGCACAAGCCTCGTAACTAACATGATTAGAAATATTTATGCCAAGATCAACCATGACTAGACTTCGGTACGAACGATCACTATACTCGAACATGATAAAACTTTCCTGAAGCAGATGATGAACAATAAAAAGTTTATGCTCGGAGGGGTGCAGAGCTACAAGAGACCGTACTTTCTGTTCGGTGACACCCTGGAGTTTGAGGGTGACGAGCCGAAATGTCTAAGGGACCCTCTGGTGGTCAGATTAAACGACCTGAGAATGTGGTTGCCGTCTATGGAACGCCAATACCCTCTGTCGACGTTTACCGATTTAGCTGTCCGGAGACAAATGAAATGGGATCTGACCCCTGAACTTCATGGAGTCATTTTTGGCAAATTCTAATTTAACTCTGGTGACCGGAAGAAAGACACCTTCAAATGTGTCAAGGGCTCCACATCCTATTCTACGAGGGGGCTACATCTTGGGGCCATAATAAACGACGTTCCAACTGATCTTCATCCGTATGCTGTCAAAACCCTTTCCAATCTGATGATGTCAAAGAAGGAGACGTATCCAAAAGGGAAGCTGTGGATGAAAGGTTGTAGGTACTCTGTCCCATTCTGGAGTGGCCTTACTGAATGGGTGCTTTTGACCTACGAGGATACACTAAAAGCTGCCAGCTTTTTTTATGCCGTCAGAGCCACTCAATATGGCGTAAAGACGAATTGGCACATGTTCATTTCTCTGGTGGAGTTGTACAACCATCGCACCAGTACTTTATTCACTCCGGGCAGGAAGATGGGCCTAGCTTTACATGAGATGCAGGTAATATCAAAGCTGCCCTGGAGAATGGAGCCGTACGAGGAATACGTTCCTTGTGATAAAGAGCTTTTAGATTTGGAGAAGGAAAACCCTAAGATGGTGGGAGTGTACAAAGAGTTATTCTGTAACTTCTTTATATGCTACAGGATCACAAAGAAGGGCAAGACCGAGGGGGCCATTTCTTATACGAGGTCTTGGACTAACTATGTCTTCATTAAGAAAGAGGAAGAAGATGGCTCGGTCTTCTTCTCAACTCGCATGCCCTCAACAAAATCTGAGATAGAGCAACTGATGATAGATCACAGGGCAGCGGATACCGATGACAACGATAATCCGGAGGGACAATCCCCGATTTATCACTTCTTTCGGCAGGCTGAGTTCAAGTTGTCGAAAAAGGCTGTGTTGGCCGTCTTTCTGATGACGTGGCTCCGCGACTGTGTAGTCCCTGGTAGTTCAGGGTCTATCGAGAGGATGAGCTAGGGTATAATTCTTCCAACTGAAGACTGGTGTTCGGATACCGGCTCGCCCTGCTTCTTGCAATGGTCTGTGCCATCCAACGCGGTTTGCGGGACTTTACTGTAAGCGCGGTGATTCCTGATGGTAGAAAGGACTTTGCCAAGATTGAACTTCCCTTTCATTACTTAATAGGATGGCTGGTACTACACTGTCCTAGATTAATGAATGTCGGGCTGATGGCAGACTCTTTGGCAGGAGATGCCTTTCTTCGAAGGTTCAATGACGTAGACTGGGTCGTCACCGGGGTGCCTGCTTGTAGGAGGGCCTTGAGTTTCCTACAGAATTATGAGTTCTTAGAGTATCCCCTCCATCTGGCAGTAGTCGCACCGACGATACTTTAGTAGATGAGGGTGCGCTCACTACGAGCTGGAATCTTGGAGCATTTCGTTGGCTCCAGTCTATCAGGCCTTCTCATCTGGGGCTCAGGGATAGGAACCACACTTTTCTAGAACCTTATCTGCCAAGTCGTTTTGTACGACAGTTTGGATATAGCCAACTTCTTCTTGGCAACCCTAGCCCGCATCTCGATTCGCTAGGAAGTTTGATTGACAGGGGGCGTGCATGGGGCTATTACAACGCCGGATGCTCATGGGTAATTTTTACTTTGCCAGAAGATAAACCTGAAACTGATCTGCTCCTTGCTGCTGCAAAGTTTTATACTCAGGTCAATACCCTTAATCCTCGGTATGACCGTGAGTAGAGTTTAGTATCGGGGACTAGGCTTGCCCCCACTCTTGCTGATATAGGACGAGCCTGAGCAATGAAGGTCCATAGGAGGGAAGGTGCCGTACCTGCAGCAGAGCCAGCTGCAGCACTACCAAGGAGGGCAGCTCTCGAAGAGTCGGCTGCTACAGCACTGCAAAGAGAAGCTATTGAAGAGGATACTTCTCTTCCTGATCTTCCTCAAAAACGAAAATCTTCGACTGAACTAGCTCAACAGTCGACTTTTAAAAGGAAAAAAAAAACTTGCTGTCAGAGGTGTAAGAAGGTCAAGGATGTGGGTGCCGGCTCGCCTCCTCCTATAAGATCTTTTCGACGAACTCAAGGGAGTGGAACGGCATCATGGGCCGTTACTATCCCGAAGGTAGATCTGGATTCCATAGTCATCTTGGTAGAACCAATACTCGTGTTGTCTTCAAGTAACACTCTCTTACCCTTGTGTTTGTCTTTGCACAGGACGTTGAAGTCATGCCCGAGGCAGGTGCCTCTTCGTCTGAAGAGATAGATGTGACGACGGTGTCTCTCATTCGTCCTCAACCGACGGATGAAGCCAGTCCTTCTTATGATATCTCTTTAGGAGATATGTCTGAGCTCGGGGCTTTAATAAATAAGTTGGACGAGAATCAAGTCTAATCGGCTCACGCTCCAGCGGGTATGTTATCTTTGCGCTTTACCTCGGATGAGATTTTTTGCCTTTGATTCTGTGTACTCCTCGTGAGGCTGACTGCCATCGTATATTTCCTTGTAGATAAGGAGAGGAAATAATATACAGAGGTTACCCTTGACACTGGGCAAGACAAGAAGTTGCCCCCGGGTCTCCCTGTGTGGCTGGTGCAAAAAGTTTTGTCAGTAAACCAGCATCAGTTGTTGTAGAAGTAGTTAAACGGCACGTTGGGACGGCCGCTATTAAACATGCTCTGGGTCCAGCTGGGGCCCTTATTTTTGAACCGTTTTTTGGTGAGTCAACATCGGTAGCTGAAGAAGTTGATCAACATACCGAGGCGACTGTTACCGTCTCTGCTCCAGGTCTAGCTGGGGCCTTAGAAGACAAGCAACCTATATATGTTTAAGTTGAGGTTGACATTGAGCGACCTGGGTCAGCTCTTATTTTCCTTAGTTTAAGTTGACATTGAGCAGGCAGAAGGTATAAAATTACAACTCTTTCACACTCTTTAAGTTCTTCTTCCCGATGCTGATATGAATATTGTTTTCTTGTCAGGTTCGGCTTCTTGTCAAGCATCTTCTCTTGGAGCGGAATATCCTCATCAAGCTTCCTTCCCGACGACCTCCTCCGAAGACGACGAGATGGCCCAGGAAGTCGTCAGAGCTTTCTATTAAATCTTGAAAGTAAAGCTTCCTGGAGTTCAGAACCGGAACGCCTCTTTTGGCCCTGTGAAGGTCGTTGCTGAATGTCAAGTGGCGGCCCTTGAGAGCATCGCCAGCTACGAGGAACGGGCTAATGGTCTGAGATAGGTTCTGAATGACTTGGAGGACCACGTAGCCAAACATAGGGAAGCCAAACAACGAAGCCTGACGTTGCTATTTTGTGAAGAAGACGAGGCTTTAATCGCGGCTCTCGCGGAGGAGGAGGCTACTTTCCAGGCTAGGAAGGATGCCCATGCTCAAGAGATCTGCGAATTGGCTGATCAGTATGAGCAGTTCAATGCCGCGAGTGGGGCTCGTGTTGCTTTGACAAATAAGCTGGCTGTCCAAATCACTAAGAAATATAATCACATCGCACAGATCCAAAATGAGATTGCCCAACTGGAGGCCAGCTTGAGGACAGTTGTGTCTGAATAAGAGGATTATTCGGTTCAGGCTGCCGTGACTGCCCACAACTTCAGACCAAATAAAAGAACAGCTGGTGAAGTTGGAGGGAGAGAACGTGAAACTGATCCCTTTCCAAGATGAAGCTGCCCGACAGGAAGAAGCACGCCATCATGCTACTACCAAGTCCGAGATCGAGATTGTGGCTCTATGGGATTGCATCAATCGGTTGTGTATCCCTTAGATCTTCTTTTGTAATAGTCTCAATTAGCCGTCAAGACTCCTGTATCTTTTTTTTTCTCCGTCATTTGATGGACATTTTTAATAAAGTATCTTTTGGCTTTCAAATTTCATGAATGAAGTTTGTGAAATATCAGAACTAGAAGTAATGTGGATATAGTAAGGATATTTCTGGTGGGTATTCTGCTGGGGAATTGGATGTGGACTCGTTACCCGTTTTATATTCAAGGTTCTTGAATATAGATAATAAGTTGACAGAAGCTGGTAATAAAGGTATTATGGACGTAATAGCAGAGAATATTTTATACCTCGACCAGAGGTAATAGGGACGTGGACGGGTATATAACATTTAAATAGGAGTCAGTAAATAATTCAGAGATCATATGGACGTGATTATCTTTGACGAAGGGATATTTTCGGTAGGTATTCCGTTGGAAAATTTGATGTGGACTTATTATCTATATTATGTTCAAGATTCTGAAACATAGGTAATAAGTTGAGAGAAACTTCTAGCAGAGGTAATGAGGATGCTGTAGCAGAGGATGTTCTATATCTGACCAGAGATAATATGGATGTGGACGGATATATAACATTAGGTAGGAATGGATAATTCAGAGATATTATGGACGTGATTATCTTTGACGAATGTTTTGCTCAGAGGTTATATGGACGTGGGAAAACATTTCTTAATTATCCCACTGGGGAAATAATTATCGAAAAACAGTTCAGAGGTAATATGGATGTGACTGTTTTCGTAAGATCAAGTTTGGGCAGAGTCCAAAACGAAGATAATTCTACTGGAGAATCTTTTTCAGAGGACCTATTATCCATGGCGTATCCAAGACTCTTGAAATACGGATAATAGTTAGATAATTTTTTGAATCACGTAAACATTGTACTTTATATTTACATGATTAAAATATGGTATATGTGAATGCTGTACATGAAGGTTACACATAATATTTCTTCAGGAACTTGCCATTGATCGGCATCATGAGCAAGTCACTATCAGGTTTGGTTAGTCGATACGCACCGTTAGAATACACTGATTCTATAACGAAAGGACATTTCCATTTAGGCTAAAAATTTTCTTTTGTCTTGTGCGTCATGACCATTGGTCTTCTCACTGCTAAGGTCAGATCACTAACTTGAAAGATTCTTTCCATCATCTTTTTATTAAAGGCTCTATAAAGGCGTGCTTGGTATAGCTCAATACGCTGTTGAGCTAATAAGCATTTTTCATCTAGCACTTCCAGCTCTTGTAGTCACAGACGGTAACTTTCTTCGGTAGTCAACTTTCTGGCTAAGGCTACTCGAAGAAAGGGAATCTAGATTTTTTGGAGAAGAACTGCTTCACTCCCATAAACTAGAGAGAATGTCGTACTGCCAGTTGGAGTCCGGACCGTTGTACGATAGGCCCAGAGACATTCGTCGAGCTTCTCATTCCAATCATGCTTGTTTGAAGACACGAACTTCTTAAGAAGTTTGATGATAGTCTTATTGAAGGCTTCTGCTAATCTATTAGTTGCTAGATTATAGGTGGTAGAGGCTACATTCTGAATTCGATTCTTATCGTAGAACCGATAGAATGCATGGCTTGCGAACTGAGGACCATTATCATGGATGATCCTGCGAGGTAGGCCGAAGCGCTAGAAGACGTGATGTTTGACGAAACTGATCACGTTTGATGTCTTTATTTCGATGAGCAGTATAGCTTCCGCCTATTTGGATAAGTAATCGGTTATAGCTAGGATAAATCGATGTCCTCTGGAGGATGGCAGACTGATTGGGTCGATGACGTCCATACCCCAGGATTCAAAAGGCCAAGGTGCCGCCGCCGATTATAGAAACTCCGAAGGTTGATGAATGAAATCGATATAGAACTGACAAACCCTATACTTCTTTGTATATTCAAGAACATCTGCTATCGTCGTGGGACAGTAATAACCCATTCGTCGGAGGCGATGTTGTAATTTGGGGCCTGGTTCGTGTGCACCACAAATTTTGTCGTGAGCCTCACATAGTGCATGTTTGGCTTTTGTGTCTGATAAACATCGTAACAGTAGCCCGTTGTAAGAATGTCGGTATAGCATTTTGGTGGCTATATCATAGTAAAATCTAAAGGATCGTCGTTGGATAAATACTGCTTCCTTTGGGTCCTCAGGGAGGATTCCGTAGACGGCGTAGTCTATGAAAGTAAATCTCCAGTCTTTGACGTTGTTGTCTGTTTCTGTTGTGTTACTGTGATGAATATGCAAGGAATCTTTTGCATAAAATTACTCTCGACCAAACACTGTGATCGAATGCTGAGTATTGACAGAAACGGTCAAGGAAGCAGCCAGACCGGCTAAAGCATCTGTTTCTATATTCTGTAATCCAGGTACGTGCTCGATGAAAAATCCAGCAAAGGTAGAAGCCAACTCGATCATCACTTTGTGATATGGGATGAGATCTTCGTGACGAACTTCATAATCCCTTCGGACCTGACTAACTATTAGCTTAGAATTGCCGTAAGCTTCTAGATAGTCAACTCCCAGTTGTTTTACCAATTGAAGGCCGATCAGTAGGGCGTTATATTCGGCCACGTTATTGGTGCAAGGTTCCACGAGAGAATACGCACGGTGTATAACCAGATGGTCAGGTGACACAAGCACGATGCCTACTCCGGCCACGATATTTCCTTTAGGTCCTGTTCTTGATGCACCGTCAAAGAACATTTGCCAAATGGGAGTTTCCTCAGTTGTGATGTTAGACTCAACCACTTCATCCAGGATTTCATCGTAGAGTTTGGAAGATTCTGGCACCGGATGAGCTGCTAAGAAATCAGCTAAGGCTTGGCCTTTTACTGCCTTCTGAGGGACGAACAGCATATCGTATGGAGTCAACGGCATTGCCCATGTAGCTAAACGGGAATTAAAAGAACCCGGTTTAGTTATGAGTATTCTGAGAGGATTGACTCTTGATATGATATGGATAGTCTATCCAGACACATAGTGACGTGTCTTCTGGATAGCAAATACCAGTACGAGATATTCCTTTTCTACAAGTGTGTATCTGTGCTCGGCACCCACCATCGTGCGACTGAGGTAGTAGATTATCTGTTCATGACCACCTTCATTCTTCTGAGCTAATAGGGTACCAAGGGAATGATCCATAGAGCAGACATATAACAAGAAGGCTTTCTAATTATCAGAGCCACCAACACTGGGGGCTTGTGAGATATTCTTGATGTCGTCAAATACGCATTGACATTGTTCAGTCTAGATGAAAGATACTCCTTTCTTTATGAGCTGAGTAAACGGTTGACACCTTCCATAAAGATTTGAAATGAATCGTCTGATATAGGCTAGCCTTCCTTGAAGTCCGCGTAGCTCTTTGAGATTTCTTGGAGGATGCATATCGATAATAGCTTTCACTTTCTTCGGGTCAAGATGTATACCCTTTGAAGTGATAACAAAACCAAGGAACTTGTCGCTGGAGACTCCCAGAAAAGAATTGGTTGGATTCATCTTGAGTTGGTGTGTACGCATTTGTTCGAACACCGTTCTCAAATCTTGGAGGTGGTTGCCCTTGAGATGACTTTTAACCGCGATATCATCTACGTAGCATTCTACTGTTTCACGCAAATGATCACAAAAAATTGTGTTCATAGCTCGCTGGTATGTTGCCACTATATTTTTCAATCCGAAGGACATCACCTATAGTAGTATAACCCCAACGGTGTTCGAAAAGATGTATGTTTCTCATTATCGGGGAACATCTTGATCTGGTTATAGCCTGAGAACCCATCCATGAAGGACATTCGCTCGAAGCTGCAAGTATTGTCGATCATTACGTAGGTGATCGGTAGAGGAAACTCATCTTTTGGGCATGTAGTGTTCAAATCACGGTAATTGATATAGACTTGAACTTTATCGTTCTTTTTCATGACTGGAACAATGTTAGCAACCCAGTCAGGGTGTTGTTCTTTGCGAATGAACCCACTTGAAGTAAGCTTCTTGACTTCACTCTTGTTGGCCTCCATAATATATGGACAGAATCTCTATTGCTGCTGCTTCACTGGCTTAGCTTTAGACGAGATATTTAGTCGGTGCATAGCAACTTTATGGTCTAAGTCCGACATGTCTTCATAGCTCCATGCGAAGACGTCAATATATTCTCGTATAAGCTGTATAAGAGATTGTCGTTCTTCACCAGATAGACTTTTGTTGATAAAGATTGGTTTAAGAGATGATTCATCTTCCAAATTAACTTGGACGACTTCGTCTTCAGTAGGTGGTTCACATTTTTCGAAACGTAACTCCCACCTGGTGTCCATCTTTTGAGTCTATTATTCGAGCTCGATTGATTGAACATCTTCTGTAACTTGGTCAACTGACACCATGTTGACGGACAATATTGCTTTGAACATGTCCCCAATGCTGGAGTCTAAGTCCGAGAGGCAGGAATCAGAAGAATGAGAACAACGATCCACTTCGACGTCTGATCCTTCAGGAGTTGTTGGAGGAGTAACATAACCCAAACCAACACCGTTTTATTGATAATAGTTCTCGGGTTTGTCGAAAGAAGCAAAGTGAAGTATTGGCAATCGTTGCCCTTGACCGTAGTTTAGTCCCTGGTCGCTTTTTATATCATATCCCATGTTCTGGACGATATTCTTGGCCTGCCAACTTTATCGGTAAAGTTGCATTTTTCCAGAATCATAGTCAGGTTCAGTGTTGCGAGTGGAAGGAGTAAAGTCCAGAACGAACAAACTTTTGCCAATTATTCGACCGAAGATGATCAATTCTTTACCCTTCTTTTTAGCTGGAACGATGAAGTAGTGGATATCTTCTGGCCAAACTTTTTCCCGTAGACGAGGCGTCATGACATGCATGCAGAGATGTGGTCCTATGCCATGCTCTATGGCGTATAACATATCTATGTACTGGTTTACAGATTGGTAGACATCTGAGTAATTCAAAGATAAACCGTTACTTAGAAAATATGCAAGTTTTTTTCAGAGATAACATCATCCACTGAAGGTACATTATTTTGAGTATTGATATACTCATTGAGGGGATCATTGTCTGGAACATGAGTCACAGACTTGATTAAGTTCACCACGTAGGGTAACTCATCAGGATTGGGAAGATGGACTTCAGCAGGTTCCACCCGTGTAGTTTTGCGGAGAGTGATGGTCAATGGTTTGACAATATCAAGATTCTTCTTTTTGACCCGAATTGTGAGAGACTTTGGTGTACTTTTTGGAGTAGCACGTCCTTTGACTCAGATAACCAGGGGACCGTCACTGGTGGATGAATTAACTTCAGCTTCATCGTCAGCTTCGTTGCCATCATCCTTGGGTGGCTGAGATTGATAAAGTACCGAATCTCCATAGTAGGCTTCAATACCCTTAAAAGGATCGACATCGGCAAACTCCTTCTTCACGATGCCATCACTGTTGACGTACTTGAAGCACTGGTGAAGGGTAGAAGGAACGATCATGTTCTCGTGTATCCACGGACGCCCCAACAAGACGTTGTAGGACACATTGGCGTCAATTACATAGCAAGAAACCTCTGTTCGGAGATTACCAATCTGGCATATGAGAAGGATCTTGCCCAGCGAATGACTTCTCCCGGCATTGAAAGACATGATAGTTGTATTGGTTGCAGACAGCTTGTGCAGAGGGATCCCTAGAATTTGGAGTAAATTTCTAGCGATGATGCTGAGGGAGGAACCTGGATCGATATGCATCCGATCCACCTTAATCGCCCCGATATATCCTGTATTGTACAGAGGTCTATCACGACGATTGTTTTTGAGTAGCATGTCCTCTTGTGAAAAGGTGATTGTTTCACTTAACAAAATGCCTAAAAATTGGCTTTTGAAATAAAACGAAAAAAAGTACAAGTTGTTCTGGGAAGTATTGCTATGAAAGTCTGATCTGAAGGCGATCGCTTTGTTCCTTGGACCATAAGATGATGATGAAGAGTACTGCTGGAAGATGAATAACCGGAAGAACTAAGTCACCAGAAAGGTATCGACACACATGGGCACTGATGGCGAGGTCGAATCTTTCCTACTTTGCTTCACTCTTTTCTTGAATAAAAATTAAAGAAGAATGCTCTGGAAAATCAAAGACTCTGGGCTCTGATCTTTCTTTTTTTCTCTTCTGTCTATATGAAAAATAAGCTTATTTATAGACTTAGCCCATTGTGCGTAAAAAGTAACAAAATCCTGTCTTTACGCTAGTAACTGTCACCCACGATGGAAGCCACCCTCTACGCACGTTGACACGTGTTCCCTTATTTCAACAAAAATAGGGAGCACGTACACATGTTTCTCAATAAGTGTGGCATGAAAGCCACGTAGACAAACCACGTTTTAAAGTAGTCAGGAAAGATCGGGCGTAAAAAATGACCCAAAATATGCTCCGAGCGCAAAGTGGCAAACTGGCGTAAAAACATCCCAAAATAAACTTCCCAGCGTAAAGCGGCTAAAATAGCCTTGAGCGTAAAACTTAGCCCAAATAGACTTTACGCCCACAATAGCCTTGAGCGTAAAAGCTCGAATAACTATAGTGCGTAAAAAGAAGAAATTTTATTGAGCGTAAAATAGCCTCCTCTGCACACCATACGAAGAGTATTGGGTTTGGTGAAAATTCGATATTCTCGACTTCTGTGCTGTATGCTGTTAGAAAAATCATTTTGTCAGATCAAATCTTCTGCATTAAATACGGCCTAACAGTCTGTCCCCGGGCGTAAAATTCAATAAATAGCCTTGGCATAAAGTAACTCGCGTAAAGTTCAATGAAAATAGCCCTGGCGTAAAATAGCTCACGTAGAGAGTTGCTTGCGTAGAGTTCTCAATTTCTTTAACTTAGTCCATAAAGCACTTTTTACGCTCCTACAAGACCCCCTTCAAAGTTTTCAAATATTTTTAAATATTTTCAAAATTTGAAATACTTTGAACAGAAGCGTAAAATCGGGACATTTCAACAGTCTTGCATAAAATTCGGGATACGCAACGGTCATCCGCGTAAAAGTTGGGATATCCAACAGTCGGCGTAAAAATCGGGAATTTGAACCGATTCAAAATTCTCTATAAATAGAGTTCTTTGAAGAGAGAGAAAAAACTTTACTTATCTTTCGTATTCTCGATCTCTCTCCTTTTCTCCCTCTTTCAAACTCTTACTTTCAATCCAATGGCTCCCAAGAAGTCGTTCGCCGCCGACAGCAAGGGCAAGAAGCCCGCCGCCGACCGTGTGCAAAATTCCGTCCGATCATCAGCAACGTCTCAACAAAGCAACCCCGCCGTGGCTCCGGCAATGAGGGGTAAAGCGTTGAACTTCGGCCATGAGTTCGTTGGAGAAGAGGAACCAACGAAAACCGAAAAAACTCTACGCCCTTGTTGTTCGTGCTAGCGTAAAAAACCTTAAATATGCCCAGGTATATCGTGTCAGCGTAAAACTTGAAAATATGCCCATATCTACATGTGTCAGCGTAAACTTAAAATACACCCATATTTACATGTGTCAGCGTAAAATTCAAAATGTACCCACATTTACATGTGTCAGCGTAAAATTTAAAATACGCCCACGCTGCTACATATAGATGTTAGTCTGCGAAACCAGAGATTCTGGGTTCGATACCCAGCAGAGTTACCATTTTATTTCACTTAACAAAATGCCTAAAAATTGGCGAGAAAAAGTACACAAGTACAAGTTGTTCTGGGAAGTATTGCTATGGAAGTCTGATCTGAAGGCGATCACTTTGTTCCTTGGACCATACGATGATGATGAAGAGTACTGCTGGAAGATGAACATCCGGAAGAACTAAGTCACCAGAAAGGTATCGACACCCTTGGGCATTGATGGCGAGGTCGAATGCTTTCCCGCTTTGCTTCACTCTGTTCTTGAATAAAAATTGAAGAAGAATGCTCTGGAAAATCAAAGTCTCTGGGCTCTGATCTTTTTTTTTCTCTTATGTCTATATGAAAAATAAGTCTATTTATAGACTTAGCCCTTTGTGCGTAAAAAGCAACAAAATCCTGTCTTTATGCTAGAAACTGTCACCCACGATGGAAGCCACCATCTATGCACGTTGACACGTGTCCCATTATTTCAACAAAAATAGGGAGCACGTACACACGTTTCTCAATAAGTGTGGCACGAAAGCCACGTAGACAAACTACGTTTTAAAGTAGTCAGGAAGGATCAGGCGTAAAAAATGACCCAAAATATACCCCGAGAGTAAAGTGGCAAACTGGCGTAAAAACAACCAAAAATAAACTTTCCAGCGTAAAGCGGCTAAAATAGCCTTAAGCGTAAAACTTAGCCCAAATAGACTTTACGCCCACAATAGCCTTGAGCGTGAAAGCTCGAATAACTATAGTGCGTAAAAAGAAATTTTTTTATTAAGCGTAGAATAGCCTCCTCTGCACACCATACGACGAGTATTGGGTTTGGTGAAAATCCGATCTTCTCGACTTCTGTGCTGCATGCTGTCAGAAAAATCATTCTGTCAGATCAAATCTTCTTCATTAAATGCGGCCTGACAGTCTGTCCCCGGGCGTAAAATTCAATCAATAGCCTTGGCGTAAAGTAACCCGCGTAAAGTTCAATGAAAATAGCCCTGGCGTAAAATAGCTTACGTCGAGAGTTGCTTGCGTAGAGTTCTCAATTTTTTGACTTAGTCCATAAAGCACTTTTTACGCTCCTACAAGACCCCTTTCAAAGTTTTCAAATATTTTTAAAATGTGAAATACTTTGAACATAAGCGTAAAATTGGGACATTTCAACAGTCTTGCGTAAAATTCGGGATATGCAACGGTCATCCGCGTAAAAGTTGGGATATCCAACAATCGGCATAAAAATCGGGAATTTGAACCGATTCAAAATTCTCTATAAATAGAGTTCTTTGAAGAGAGATAAAAAAAACTTTACTTATCTCTCGTATTCTCGATCTCTCTCACTTTTCTCCATCTTTTAAACTCTTACTTTCAATCCAATGGCTCCCAAGAAGTCGTCCGCCACCGACAGCAAAGGCAAGAAGCCCGTCGTCGATTCCTTATCGATTGACCGCGCACAAAATCCCGTCCGGTCATTAGCAGCATCTCAGCAAAGCAACCCCGCTGTGGCTCCGGCAATGAGGGGTAAAGCGTTGAACTTCGGCCATGAGTTTGTCGGAGAAGAGGAACCAACGAAAACCGAAAAAACTCTACGCCCATGTTGTTCATGCTAGCATAAAAATCCTTAAATAGGCCCACGTCTATCGTGTTAGCGTAAAACTTGAAAATACGTCCACATCTACATGTGTCAGCGTAAAACTTGAAATACGCCCACATTTACATGTGTCAGCGTAAAATTTGAAATACGTCCACATTTACATGTGTCAGCGTAAAATTTGAAATACGCCCACATCTACATGTGTCAGCGTAAAACTTGAAATACGCCCACATTTACATGTGTCAGCATAAAATTCATATTACGCTCACATCTATATGTAGCAGCGTAAAATTGAAAATACGCTCACGTCTGTTCGTACTAGCGTAAAATTTCACCAGTAACAGTCATTTGCGGAAATTTTCTTTTTTACACTTAAAAAAGTTTGTATCAACTTTAATAAGCGTAAAATTTGCATAATCAGAGTCTTCAATTTTTATGCGTAAAATTCAGACCAAATCATCTGCGTAAAAAAACTTTAAATTAGACTTTCACTAATTTGATATTTTTTCTTTTTTCTTTTGGCAGTAGACTTGCAAATTCACCCTCTTGCAGAAATATTTGGCTCGCCGACTGGTATGGTGGGCTCAAACTATCTGGAGAACTTATCACATATAAAGTTTCCTCAATCCAACCCTAAATACCCTGAAGGGAGAGCTCAACTGATAGCTGCTCAAGGGGACAGGATGTTGCTGTCCATGATAAATGGAGAAGTGTTGGTGTCACTAGAAGACGAACAATTCTTGAAGCCAGCTTTTCTATTCGGGGATGCGATAGACTTCAAATCGCAAACTCACCCCAAGAAAGAGGCCTGGGTATTCATGTCTGGAGAAAGGGCGATATATCTCCCTGACATGGATAGGGATTACCCTCTATCTGCTTTTGTCCATGCTACTCATCCTCGTCAGATGCTATAGAATTTGACTCCCAGTAGCTACGATAGGCCGGGCAAGATTATTTTTAAGAGAGAGAGAGAGCTAGTGACATGGGCTACCACATTAGTACTCCCAGTGGTGGTGTCGTCCCGTTCTCTGGTCTATTACCCGGGTTCACACCAAGCGAAGACTCATCTGTGATCCAGCCAGTACAGTCTTCCATGTTTATTAATAAGTTCATGAAAGCTGCTGTTTTATATCCTCAGACCAACCCTAGGCTAACAGGGTGGCTGACTCCTTATAGTAATAACTGGATCCAAATCAGTGCTTGGATCATGAAGCACTTTAGAACAGAACTGGAAGCTATCGGCCTATATGAAGCAGTAGCCTCTACAAGTTATGGCATACCACCGAACAGTAACTTGTTCATGGCTTTATGGGAATTGTATATGAGTTCAACAGGAACTTTTGCAACTCCACACGGTAAAATGGGTCTTGCTCTGCATGAAATGCAATTTATCTCGAAGCTGCCAATGGGCGAAGCCCCTTATGAAGAATATGTTCCCTCCAATCGGGAACTAGCAGAAATAAGAGAGAAGAACCCTGAATTGGTGCAGGTCTATGAAGAACTCATGTGCCATTATCTAATTTGTACCAGTTTGTATGAAACTGGTCACATTTGGCATATATAACTAAATAGACAACCTATTTATTTTACCATGAAAATAGGGTATCCAAGAAAGAGAAGGGTAGGTTCTGAGAAAGCAAGACTCAAACCATCAACCCTTGCTCCATAATTCCTGCAGATGTAATCCAGGAATTGATGGTCTCACAGAAATCTCGAGACCAATATCTATCCACCAAGACCAGAGACATCCCTGTGGGGACTGAGACCTTAAGCTATCTGAGGCATGGTAGTCAGAAGATGTCAAGGAAAGCCTTGCTGGCATGCTTCCTATCCCTATGGATACGAAGATAGGTCGTGCCGGGGATCAGTACCATAGACAGGATCCACCGAAACGTATTATGGCCAGCAGTACGTTTGGTGTTCAAAGACAGAATCAACCTGCTGTCGGCAATGGTGTGCTGAATAAATGCAGGTCTACGGACTTTTGGTGAAGAGTTGATTAATAATGCTCCTCACCGAGACAATTTTCCAAGGGTGGAGCTGCCGTATACCTATCTGATGGGTTGGTTATTGCACCACAAATGCAATTTGCGGCCACCAGGCCCTGAAGATGAAGCGGAGATCTTCCTCCAAAAATTTAGCAAAGCCACATGGACTGCCACGACAGTAGAAGACACCCGAGCAACGTTGAATTACTCTCATGGCTGGAACTTCTTCTGTACAAGGCTACCAGTTCCAGCCGACTGTCTCGGTGTACAATTTGAAGACAGAGGAGAGAAGACAACTTCTTTGCCAAAACCTGTCTTTAATTGGCTAATGTGCATCAGACCCTCCCATCTGATGTACAGGAACAAAGATAACTGTGCATTTGAGCCTTATCTACCGTATAGGTTCGCTCGCCAGTTTGGATATGACCAACTTCACGTTGGCAATCCTTCCACCAGTTTCCATTATTATAGAAAGTTGATTGACGGTGCAAGAGCATGGAGATACTTCCACACCGCATGTACTGGTGCTAAATTCAAAATATCTACTGCCACCAGTACAACCGAGCTACGTATACTCCACCCGTATGCTCGTTTCTACTCATCCATCCGCTCTTTTGCACATGGTTATAGTATGCAAGGGAGTCTTCAATAGCCCAAGGAGGGGAACATCGAGGAACCAATCAGAATAACTCCTGACATACCCGATAACACTACTGTTACAGATGAATTTCTGGCAGTAATCCCTACAGGAGCTGGAGAGGTAGCAGCGGGACCAATAGTTATTGGGAAAACCTGAAAATGGAAGCAGAGTGCAGCTACTACTCTTCCAGTGAAGACTCCCGAAGAAGAAGGTTACCGTCAAAAGGCCTTCCAAACCAAGAGCTACTACTCCAGAGGGTGATATTCCGGTCGAAGAACCGCCACATGTTGCGTCTTCTTCAACTAATCCTGGAGAAGGATCCTCAGCCTTCGAATTAGCCACATCAACTGAAGCTGTAGGAATCCTATCTCCATGGCGCCTTAGCACTTCACTTCATTTAACTTTGCCACAAAAGGCACAAGTTGTTGAAGGCGTCGCCCCAGAGCCTATCCCACTGGATGAACTAGCTCTTAATTTTGATGATGAAGATTGGGATGGGGATTATGACGCATATTTGGCACGTTCCACACCTACTCCAGGTAAATAGAATTTATACAAAATCCATACAAAACCATGATTTTTTGTATATTGACTTGTTTTTGTTTAATTTTTTGTAGATGTTATCATTGCATCAAAGCCTATGGCTCCTCCTTCTCCTCAAGAAGATATTTACGAGGAGAATGCAGAATCTGAGGAAGAAGACTCTTCTTCAGAAGAAGAAGATGTTCATGAGGAAGTATTACCAGAGCCCAAAATGGAGACCCTGGAAGAACGACCTTCATCTATGGAGGTTAAACAAGAGCCATGAGTGCAGGCTCAGCTAGAATCCTCTCCTCCTGTTGAGGGCGGAGATCAAGAACAACCTATAGTAAAACCTAATGTAGAGGAAGAAGCATCTACAGCAGAACTGACAGATTTAAACAACAAACCAGTTGTAGAAGGATCTACTACAACTGAAATACCTGAAGTTCCTGCAGAACCAATAGCTGATGAAGGTGACGAAGGTAGAGTCAAATCATCAACTAAAGCTTGTAAATTAGTAATGGCATCCTCTGCTATTGTTACTGATCCAGTACAAGTTCTTGAAGAGACAAGGCCTGAACCTGAGTCAACTACCACAATTATTACCCCACTCGCACCAATCATCGTCACCGAAACTCCCGTAGTTTCAGTTCTAGATACGACGAGCAACAACTGTTGATGACCCTATTTCTGAGGCTCCTGAGTTAGCTTTGGTAGCAGTAACAACAACGGCTACACCTCAGCCTACTGAAGAACAGATGATAACTCTAGAGGGGGTGAATAGAGTTTATAACAATAATAGCCAATTAAAAATTAAACTCTTTTACAAACTGAAAGTAATCAGAGTAAATGCGGAAATAAATAAGGAGAAAGAAAGCATACGCAAACATAGCCAATTTTTAACCTGGTTTCCCTCGTAGAGGTCTAGTCTAGGCCTGAGAACTCTAGCTCAGGATTAAATCCACTATTTGTGAAATAGTAGTTACACCTTGTGCCTTTTCTTCAGAAGAGCACGTCAACTTCTTACAAAGATCGCAGTAGCGATGCTTGGAATTTTTTAAGCGACTTCTTGAACTCTTGCACAAACTCCTAACTGAAAAGTATTGAGCACTTGAGGCTTAGGGAGCTTGTGGCTAGTAGATGAAGAAGGGTATGGCTTGTATAGAGCTTTAGAAAGAAGAGATGAGAAGATTGGATGAATAAAAATGAGAGAATTCATGGCCTATTTATAGGATACTAGGTAGGCAGAATTCAGCCATAATTCTGGTTGAAATATTCAAAAATTTGGCCGTTGGACAACTTGCAACCAGCCAACCCTAAAGATTAGGATGCTGATTTTTAGGATGCAGAGTTCGGCCCGAACTCTGTCTCCAGAGCACAGAATGGGTCAATAGGTAAATTGGCTCATTTGGATTTTTGTGGAGCTTTTGATTTGGGGTATGGGTATAGGTTAAGTCTCAGATGCTCAGCACAGCTCAGTTTACATAAGTCTAGACTCAATAAAATTATAAAATACAGACTCAAAGATATGTTGTATTGCAGATGCGAGCTGTCTTTGGCTTGTACTGACTTTAGTCTTCATGTGTCGTATTGGATTATCACAAGTATCATATAGTCAATTCTATCAATATTTGGTTGACTGTGATTTTGTGTCAATAATCTTCCCCATATTGATAATTGACAAAATGATATTTGTATATTCAATATTCATACCTGGGCACATTTAAAAATAATGGCGTAGCTCTCCCGTAATCAGTGCCGAGCTAGCAATAGCTCCCCCGTAAATAATGCCCTGTTCCGGTTGTCCATTCTCTTCCCAACACACATATACATAATGATAGAAAATATGCTATAATGAATATAGCAAAGCAATATCTATAATGAATATAGCAAAGAAAATATTTCTCCCCCTTTTGGCATTTATCAAAAAAATCATAATAACTGGCAAGCACACTAATAGATGATATTGCATAGAAACTGATAAAACTACTGAATGTCTCAAGAGTCACAAATAAGAAATAAGTCTACGACAATCAAAGTGCATAAAAGCAACTACATCAACTAAAATCCAAAATATTGAAAACGTAAACTGCGATCCTCAGTAGCAGCAGCAAGTAGACATCCATATCCATCATCGAGCTCGTGAAGGGCCAGCGTCGTCGAATGGATCAATGAAGGAACGACGAGGGTCCACGAAGGCCGCATTTGGATCCAAGTAGCGGATAACCCAAGGGTCATCGATACGATATCCATCGCGAGCAGGGTCCCACTCCATGGGAATAGGCATAGAAGCATGCCGGGACATAGAGTACCAAATATCGTGTAGTGAGTTGCTAATGGCACTCATCTGCAAGGTAGTCCGGTAGTCAAGCTGAGTCCAGCGATCATCCTCTAAGGTGAATCGATCGCGGAGCATAGTCTGCAGTGACTCAAGAGTAGCAGGAGGAGGAGGAGGATCCTGTCCAAGAGAAGGGGCATCGGGCTCATCGTCTGAGTGCTCGGACACAACAGGTGAGCCGACTGATGCCTGAAGCCGCCGTGCCTTAGAGAGGAAGGCAGGGGCAGGTAGGAACTGGCACTCATCAAGAGGTACGCGAAAAGCACGAAAGAGCATAGGAAGATAAAGAGCATAAATCAAGGATCTTGGTTTCTTCCTTGCGTTATTCATCCAGTCCATCATGGTACGTGGAAGATTAAATGGAACATGAAAGTGGAGATGATACAAAGCCGAGATTTCAAAGTAGGTAACCTCATCGGTGGATCCCGCTTTGGGTAGAATTGTGTTAAAAATAATCCGATGAAGTTCATAAAAATAGGGATTGAAAAACTTGGCCAAAAGCTTGCGAGGACGTGTGTTAGGGGTACACAAGTCGTCCTTAAAGCTTTCGAGGGAAGACCCATCGGGAAATTGAAACTATCGAACTTCAACAAGTTTTTCCCATGAGTTTGGCTCCGGGAGTTCAAGGTGTTCGGCCAAGTCGAAATCATCGAAAGAAATATCAATGCCCGCTACCCGTGAAAAAATATGTGTATCATCATGAGTTAGGTTGCAATAGAACATTTGTATAGCTTTGCGATAGATAACCGAGTTGGTCGTGACAAGTTCATCAAGACAAAGATCATGGAAAAGTGAATCATATTGAGAAAAAATAATAAAATTGATAGGATGACCCGCAAACACTAAACCATGCATTGGAGGCGTCAAGTGATACAAATATCCGGTCGTCATACATGTTGAGGTCGAGTGGACAAGGTGGGTTGAACAACGGGTGGATAGGTGGTTGATTGGGTTATTCAACGGGCGGTTCAACACGAGGAGGAGCATTCGAAGAGGACGCTCCCTCGGTTCGAAGTCTCTTCCCCCTATTGAACAATCGTGGAGCCATGAAATAATAAAGATAATTGAAGAAATTAAGATGGAGAAAAGTGTTGAAATATACCTCAATGTGATGATAAAATATGAAGGAGAATGGTGAGAGAATCCTTCTCCTTGAGTTTTGAGAAGAGATATGCTCTAGGAAGGAAGAACTAGGGTTAGGGTTTGGAGAAAAATAGTTTGGAGAAGTGTAGAAGGTGGTAATAGAGGAGAGAGAAGAGGGGAACCCGAATATTTGTGTAAGGGTTCGAATGGTCGGAACAGATATTGACCATTGGATTAAATTTTGATCAACGACTGAGGCTGCTCCCGGTTCTGGAATAGCCAAGTCGAATTCGGCCCGAACTCTGGGTAAGGCAGAGTTCGGCCCGAATTCCGGTTGCTGGAACCAGAACAAAAATCAGGCCATAAAAATGATGAAGTGAAAAAAAATGATGAAGTGAGAGAAACCAAAAGAATATGATACATGTATAAAATTGAGAAAGACTTTGTTAAATAATCAACGCTGAATGACAGTGAAGTTAGAAAATTTGTATTGTAGCATGTGATAAATAAAAATAAACTATGTAATAAACAAGGAATTATGCCATAATTCAATATTTTGAAGCTACCATGGGTTAGCTGCAGGGGCCGGATCCCAGCTAGCGGTAGTCCTGAGGACTAGTGCACCGTGTCGCTTAGGCTTTTATGCCTTGTTGTCAGAAGGACCCTTTCGGCTTGTACCCATAGTAATTTCATCATAAAGAATCAAGACATACTCGATATTTACGCAGGTTATTTTAATAAATAATTGCTTCATCCAAAATTCTAAGTTCACGACAGAGAAAATTGAAACGCTCTTCGGATAATAGTTTTGTAAAGAAATCTGCTAACTGATGATCAGTGTCAATAAAATCTAAGTTAATAGTGACATTTTGCTGATAATCACGCAAAAAGTGGTGACGTATTTCAATGTGTTTCGTGCGTGAGTGACATATGTGGTTCTTAGTAAGATTTATGGCACTAGTGTTGTCACAAAAGATTGGAATGTGCATAAAAGATAAGTTGTAGTCTTCAAGGGTTTGCTTCATCCACAAAATTTGTGCACAACAACGCCCGGCTGCGATGTATTCAGCTTCGGTTGTGGATAGTGCGACAAAATTCTACTTCTTGCTGAACCAAGAGACTAGAGCCTGTCCTAATAAATAACACGTGCCACTTGTACTTTTACGGTCGACCTTACATCCGGCAAAATCAGCATCAGAGTAACCAATAAGTTCAAACGACGTTGATTTGGGATACCATAGGCCCACTGTAACTGTACCCTTAAGGTATCTAAAGATACGTTTAACAGCGGTCATGTGTGATTCTTTAGGATTAGCTTGATATCTAGCACACAGGCAAACGCTAAACATAATATCAGGACGACTAGCAGTTAAATAAAGTAGACTGCCTATCATACCTCGATACTTACGTTGATCCACAGGTTTGCCACTTTCATCTGGTTCTAGTTTAGTTGTAGTGGCCATTGGAGTGCTGATAGGTTTGGCGTTGTCAAGGTCAAATTTCTTCAGCATGTCCTTTGTATACTTTGACAGACAGATGAAAGTTCCATTTGATGTTTGTTTAACTTGTAGTCCAAGAAAGAAGTTGAGCTCCCCCATCATACTCATCTCAAACTCGATCTGCATACACTTGGCAAAATCTTGACAGAGAGTTTCATCTGTAGAACCAAATATAATATCATCAACGTATATTTGTACTAGGAGAATAGTGTCTTTGAAAGATTTTATGAAAAGTGTGGTATCAATTTTCCCTTTTGAAAAACCTTTTTCAAGCAAGAAATTGCCTAGTCTTTCATACCAAGCTCTAGGGGCTTGTTTAAGGCCATATAGCGCTTTCTTCAGCTTGAAAATATGGTCGGGAAATTTGTGATTTTCAAAACCAGGGGGTTGTTTTACATAAACTTCCTCCTTAATAAATCTATTCAAGAAAGCACTTTTAACATCCATTTGAAATAATTTGAAATTTTGAAAATTAGCAAATGCACAAAGCATCCGAATGGATTCTAATCTCGCAACAGGAGCATACGTCTCATTGTAGTCGATACCTTCCTCTTGGTTGTATCCTTGAGCTACTAGACGAGCTTTGTTGCGTGTAACTGAACCATCTTTATTTACTTTGTTTCTAAAAACCCATTTGGTTCCAATAATCAAGTGATTTGTCGGTCTAGGAACGAGTTCCCATACTTGGCTCCTCACAAATTGTTTGAGTTCCTCTTGCATGGCAGAAATCCAAAATTCATCATTAAAAGCTTCTAAAATATTTTTTGGCTCAATTTGTGAAATAAAGGCAGTACTAGCAATGGAGTCTCTTAATGATGATCTAGTAATTACTCCGCATGAAACCTCACCTATTACCAAATTTTCTGGATATGACGGCTTGAAAGAGAATTTCTTTGGCAAGCCCTCTAGAGAATTAGTTTCGGTAGTGGTATTCATTGGAGTAGAAGTTGATGGCTCAACCTCATCATGAAGAGTAGCTGCTGCACTGTTATCTTCATCAAATGTCATATTTGCAGACTCTTCCATAATTAATGAGGGTTTGTTAAATACTCTATATCTCTTGCTCTTAGCAGCATAGCCAAGGAATATACCATCGTCAGCTTTGGCATCAAATTTGCCTAAGTTGTCTTTGGTGTTAAGGATAAAACATCTACAACCAAAAACTCTAAAATAAGAAACATTTGGGGTTCTTCCAAACCAAAGTTCATAGGGTGTTTTCTTCGTAATAGGACGAATAAGCACCCTATTCAAAATATGGCACACTGTGCTGACAGCTTCAGCCCAAAAGTATTTCAGAAGTGAAAACTTATTCAACATGACTCTAGCCATATCGCCAAGAGTCCTATTCTTCCGCTCCACAACAACATTTTGTTGAGGAGTTCTTGGACAAGAAAACTCATGATCAAAACCATTGGAATCACAAAACTTTTCAAAATTAGTATTTTCGAATTCGCCTCCATGATCACTTCGGATTCGAGTGATCATGTGGCCTTTTTCATTTTGAACTTTCTTAACAAAAATCTTAAAAACTGAAATAGCATCACTTTTATTTGTAAGAAAGAAAACCCAAGTAAATCTAGAAAAGTCATCAACAATAATAAAGGCATAGAATTTTCTACCAAGACTGGCTACTCTACTAGGGCCAAATAAATCCATATGAAGTAATTACAAGGGTCTAGTAGTACTTACAGAGTTTATGGAATGAAATGAGGACTTGGTTGCCTTATTCAATTTACATTCGGCACATACCGTGTCCTTTTTGAATGTGCCTTTTTGAATGTGATGTCGGGCAAGCCTCTAACTAGCTTCTTAGTCGATAGCCTGGATATAGTATCTATATTGGCATGACCAAGAAGCTGGTGCCACAATAATCTTTCATCCTTGTGAGCATATAGGCATCTACCTATAATATACCCTTTTAGGTTATTGTCGAAGGATACATATCCTTCTCTCTTCATCGATAGTGATGCGAAAAGATTAGCGTTTCTCGTCATATATATGCCACGAGCATCCACTATCGAGAAT
Organism: Iris pallida; assembly: GCA_029216955.1. Classification (NCBI taxonomy): domain Eukaryota; kingdom Viridiplantae; phylum Streptophyta; class Magnoliopsida; order Asparagales; family Iridaceae; genus Iris; species Iris pallida. Next base: position 8,564,137 of record JANAVB010013598.1, on the reverse strand, counting down.
CTACTTACTCTTAGTTGAGGAGGGAAGGTCCACCTACATCAAGAGTAGATGTGACCTTTGGTACCCAAGTTCTTGAGGGTCCTGAAAAGTTAGTTTTCGGAAACTATGCATATATATATTTCTATCAACTAATCTTCTAACTCTACATTTTGGTGAAATGTGTCCATGTAATCTACAATAAGTACAGATAGCATTCCTATTTATGCTAGGAGCATGTTGATGATGTCTATATGTAGAATGATGTGGAGTAGCATGGTGATGATATCTATATGTAGAGTGGTGTGGAGTAGCATGGTGATAACTATATGTGGCTGCAGGATGATATTTATATCTATTAGCAGTATGATGGTGATTTTGTTTAGGTGCAACATAGTGATGATTGTATCTATGTGTAGCATGATGATTATGTGTCATATGAGAATTATCTCTACGTGCATGTGGTTTGTGTGCTTTATGAAAGTGAGTGTATATATAAGCATGATTACGTGCTGCAGGTGGATGGCGTGGTTGACTAGTATTAGTAGTGTCATGCTTTGTGTGTGTCTTATGTGATTGGGTTTAAGGTTGAGCAACCTATTTTCCTAATCTAGTCTCTAATTTCTTAGAGACAGCCTGTAGTTCATCAATCATAGCATTTAAACCATATATCTTAGTAATAGAAATCTTGTGTCTACACTTTTCTTCAACAAGATCCGTGTTGAGTGCGGTGATTTCTTGTGTTTGTTGTTCAATACGTACTTCGGCATCATGAAGGCTTAATTTAATCTTAGAAACCTCATTTGTGATTTTCGTGGGTGAAGTGTCTCTAATGTTATCAAGCAATAAAGAGAGTCTTTGAATTTCGACTTCATGACTTTTAATCTTTTCCTTGGCATGTTTATATTTACCAATGACTTTCTTGTGGTCATCAAGTAAATCGGTGAAAGCATCGCCAAGTTCATCAAAAGTGAAATCATCAAGAGTTTCGTTTGATACCTTGTCGGATATTGCCATTAAGCACACATTTGCAGTGTCTTGAGGAGAGTCCTTTTCTTCCTCGGAATCATTAGCTTCGCTTTCATGCCAAATGCTTGTGTTGGCATATTTCTTTGAGGAAGCCTTCTTGTATGGTTTCTCATAACGGTTGCTCTTCTTTAAGAATGGACAGTCTTTTCGGACGTGTCCAGTCTTCTTGCAACCGTAGCATGTTGGCTCTTCTTCGTCATCTTCTTGTGGTCCCTTCTTTCTTCGATTGAAGCAAAAAAATTTCTTGAAGTTACGGACAAGAAGAGCTTGATCATCACCTTCCGAGTTGTCGTTATCCGTCTCTTCGGGGTTAGCCCTTCGTCGGTGAGCTTTGAGGGCGATCTCCTTAGCCTTAGGAGCAGGCTCTTCGAAGTCTTTGAGGTCAAGCTCATGAGTCATCAGCTTTCCCATCAAAGTCTCCATGGACATAGTTGTGAGATTATTTCCTTCTATGATGGCTGTCACCTTAGGGTTCCAAATCTTTGGTAGCCCCTAAGTATCTTGCGGATCTTCTCATGATTTGTATATTGTTTGTCGAGAGAAGACAAGGGGTTGATGATGTCGAGGAATCTTGTAATCATTTGTGTGATCGTCTCATTTAGCTTCATCTTGAAAGCCTCATATTCTTGAGTGAGACGACTTATTTTTGACTTCTTGACTTGGGTGGTTCCTTCATGCGTCACTTCTAGAAGTGTCCATACTTCATGAGCGGTGGTGCATGTTGAGACCCTGTTGAACTCATTCTTGTCTATAGCACAGAATAAAGCATCAATAGCTCTTGCGTCTAGAATTGCCTGTTTCTTTTCCTCGTCAGAATATTTGTCATGTAGTTTCTCAACGAGATCACCATTGACAACTATCCTGGCGGGCTTTTAGTAACCATCGGTGACGATGGTCCACAGGTCAAAGTCTAGCGACTTAAGATAAAAGCTCATCCTTGTTTTCCAATAGGTGTAGTTTGTTCCATCAAATAGGGGAGGCCTATGAGTGGACTGCCCTTCACCGTGATTAGAAATCATGGATTGTGTGGTTGCCATGGATCAGCTCTAGGATGTTAGTCCTTGTAGAGAGAACAGAGCTCTGATACCAATTGAAGAACAGATGGCAACTCTAGAGGGGTGTGAATAGAGTTTATAACAATAATAACCAATTAAAAGTTAAACTCTTTCACAAACTGAAAGTAATCAGAGTAAATGCAGAAATAAATAAGGAGCAAGAAAGCATACGCAAACACAGCCGACTTTTAACCTGGTTTTCCTCGTGGAGGACTAGTCCAGGCCTGAGAACTCTAGCTCAAGATTAAATCCACTATTTGTGAAATAGTAGTTACACCTCGTGCCTTTTCTTCAGAAGAGCACGTCAACTTCTTATAAAGATCGCAGTGGCGATGCTTGGAATTTTCCAAGCAACTTCTTGAACTCTTGTACAAACTCTTATTTGAAAAGTACTGAGCACTTGAGGCTTAGGGAGCTTGTGGCTAGTATATGAAGAAGGGTATGGCTTGTATAGAGCTTTAGAGAGAAGAGATGAGAAGATTGGATGAATGAAAATGAGAGAATTCATGGCCTATTTCTAGGATACTAGGTAGGCAGAATTCGGCCAGAATTCTGGTTGGAATATTAAAAAATTTGGCCGTTGGACAACTTGCAACCAGCCAACCCTAAAAATTAGGGTGCTGATTTTTAGGAGGCAGATTTCGGCCCGAACTCTGTATGGAGGCAGAGTTCGGCCCAAACTCTGTCTCTAGAGCACAGAATGGGTCAATGGGTAAATTGGCTCATTTGGATTTTTGTGGAGCTTTTGATTTGGGGTATGGGTATAGGTTAAGTCTTAGATGCTCAGCACAGCTCGTTTTACATAAGTTTAGACTCAATAAAATTGTAAAATACAGACTCAAAGATATGTTGCATTGCAGATGCGAGCTGTCGTCTGGCTTGTACTGACTTTAGTCTTCATGTGTCGTATTAAATTATCACAAGTATCATATAGTCAATTCAATCAATATTTGGTTGACTGTAATTTTGTGTCAACACCTACTACCAAGGCAGCATCTGCTCGCAGCCTTCAGATAAGGGATTTGGTAGACATCGCTGCAACACCGAGTTTAAGTGTAGAAATGAATCTCTTAGTTGAGATACATACAGATACTTTTTACAAGACTCTGGCAGCTTTAATCAAGATGGTCCTGAATAAGGGTCTCAATTATGAGAGCTTGAAGACGGCGATGGCTCTTACCATCAGAAATGTTGCTATGTTCAATGATGCGGCAAGGGCAGCAGTATTAGAGAAAATCGTGGAGGAACTTGAACAGCCCAACAAAGAATATCTTAAGCTGTCAAGTGAAACCGTTGAAAGTCTCATCCAAGAAGAGTATGACGCTTTAACTGCTGAATACCTCGCTCAGGAGATGACTTTCAATAAAGCCCTCCATGAGCACAGTATAAAAGTTGCCAAAGAAAAAGCTTTTTTGGCTAAAGCAAATCCCGAGCTGGATAGCCAGAGAGGAGCCTATGAAGCTTCGAATATAAGAATTCGTGAACAAAATGATAAAATTCACGAAATCGAGGCTGAACTAGCTCGCTTGAAGGTAGAGAGGGAGCAGATGATCCTAGCACGTGACCAGCAGCTTACACAGAGCTCGATTTTGGAAGAACAAGTCTATGGAGCTGAGGCTACCATCAAAACTCTTGATGAAGCTAAGGATAACATGATAATCAGTTTTGCCGGACTTTCTCAAATTTGCACTCCCGAAGCTCGACGCGCCGCAGCTACCAAAACTGTATTGAGCTCTCGTGACAAACGCCTAGCAGAACTGCAGAAATTACTTTAAGATATCTCTACCCCGCCGTAGGCAAAATAAAAAAGCTTTTTGTAATCTTCTATCTTTTCTATTTTGTAATATTTACAAAAAGATGAATAAAAGATTTATTTTGAGGTCCTATCATTTATCTTGGATTTAAACAATAGGTATGAGATAGAAAACACTTATCAGAGGTAATATGGATATGACAAGTTTTCTGAACTCAATAGAATATATCTATCCAGAGGTAATGTGGACATGATAGATAATGAATCTCTTTTTTCTATTTAGAGTACACGACACTATCAGAGGTATTATGAACGTGACAGATCGTAAAAAGTCAAAGAAAAATAGATTAATATCTATTCAGAGGCCAAATGGACATAATAGATAGGAAAAGAAGTAGATTTAATATTTATTCAGAGGTCATGAGAACATGATAAAAAATAAATTTCTCTTCTTTAATCAACTGATAAGACAGAAGATCATAATTCTCTTCGAAGAAACAAGTAATCAGCTTAACCAAACATTGGTAGCTGGGGAATAAAGAAAAAATTCAAACATAATATTTCTTCAAGAATTTGCCATTAATCGGCATCATGAGCAGATATCCATTAGGTGTAGACAACCTATAAGCACGATTAGAGAATACCGACTCAATTACATAAGGACCTTCCCATTTTGCTTGGAATTTTCCTTTGCTTTTATGAGTCATCACCATCGGTCTTAGAACTGCTAGAACTAGCTCACCGACTTTAAATACCCTCTCTTTAACTTTACGATTGAAAGTTCGAGATATGCGTGCTTGATATAGCTCAATGTGCTGTTACGCTTGAAGATGCTTCTCGTCCAATCCTTCAAGTTCTTGGAGTCGTAAGCGATTGTTGTTCTCTATAGTTAGATCATTAGCAATGACTATTCTAAGAGATGGAATATGGATTTCCAATGGGAGAACTGCTTCACATCCATAGACCAATAAAAATGGTGTAGAACCAGTAGGAGTTCGGACCGTCGTTCGGTAAGCCCATAAACATTCTCCAAGTTTCTCATTCCTATCACGTTTATTAGAAGAGACAAAATTTTTGAGAAGTTTAATAATTGTCTTGTTGAAGGCTTCAGCTAAACCATTAGTAGCTGGATTATAAGTCGTAGAAGCCATATTCTGGATCCGATTCTTATCACAGAATCGATAAAATGCTTGACTGGCAAATTATGGTCCATTATCATGTATTATCCGTCGAGGGATCCCAAAACGATAAATAACATGATGTTTGATAAAATTAACCACATTAGATGTTTTTACTTCGGCAAGGGGAACTGCTTCCACCTATTTAGAAAAGTAATCGGTTATAGCCAGTATAAACCGATGTCCCTTAACAGAAGGAGGGTTAATTGGACCAATAATATCCATGTCCCATACTTCAAAGGGCCAAGAGGCTGCTGTAGGATGTAAGAACTCAAAAGGTTGATGAATAAAATCAGCATGAATCTGACACGCTTTGTACCGTCTAGCATAATTCGCAGCATCTGCTATCATAGATGGCCAGTAATATCCCATTCTTCGGATGCGATCCTGCAATTTTGGACCTGGTTGATGAGCACCACAGACACCATCATGAGCTTTACGAAGTGTTTGTTTGGCTTCATTCTCAGAGAGACAACACAGCAGAAGTCCGTCATAAGAATGACGATATAACATATGTAAAGAAGAATCATAATAGAATCGAAATGATCGTCTCTTGACTAATGCAGCTTCTTTTGGATCTTTAGGTAAAATCCCATGAATTGTGTAGTCAATAAATGGACTTCTCCAATCTCTCTGCTGGGAACTTGATTATGTAGTATAACTCTGTTCTATACGCAGATTATTCTTAACACGGAATAAGTCTATATCCAATAAAGTAATAGTATTTTGTCTCCTAATTGGAACAGCTAAATTTGTAGCTAAACTGGCAAGAGCATCAGCTTCCAAATTTTGAGAACGTGGTACGAATTCAATGAAGAATCCTTTGAATAAAAGGACCAATTCGATTACCACTTGATGTGAAGGGATGAGGTCAAGATTTCTGACTTCATAAGTCCCTCTAACCTGATTAACATTCAGTTGAGAATCTCCATAAGCTTCCAGGAACTCGATGTCCAATTGTTTTCCTACTTGGAGACCAATCAACAGAGCATTATATTCTGCCACATTGTTGGAGCATGGCTCATTAAGAGAATAAGCACGATATATGACCATTTTGTCAGGAGAGACCAAGACTATGCCTACTCCAGAGACAATATTACCTTTAGGTCCAACTCGTGATGCTCCATCAAAATATAGTTGCCAAATGTCATCCTTTAAAGTTATGTTGCAGTCCACGACTTCATTTAGAATGTTCTCATATAGCTTCGATATTTCAGGTATAGGGTGAGCTGCTAAGAAATCAGCTAATGCTTGACCCTTTACTGATTTTTAAGGTACAAAGACCATATCATAAGGAGTAAGCAATATTGCCCAGGTGGCTAACCTGGAGTTAAGAATGTTTGGCTTTCTCATCAATACCCGAATAGGATTTATTCTGGAGATGACATGGATAGTCTGTCCTGACACATAATGTCTTATCTTTTGAACAACAAAAACCAAAGCCAGACATTCCTTTTCTACAGGATTATACCTGTGTTCAGCTCCGACCATCATTCGGCTAAGATAATAAATTGCCTGTTCATGACCCATATCACTTTTCTGTGCAAGAAGAGCACCAAGTGAATGATCCAAGGCTCAAACATATAGCAAAAATGGTCTCTATACCACTGGAGGTACCAGGACAGGTGGATCTGTAAGGTATTTCTTGATGTCATTGAAGGCTCTCTGACATGCTTCATCCCAAACAAATGATACACCTTTCTTTAATAGACGGGAGAAAGGTTGACATCTCCCAGAAAGATTGGATATAGATCTCCTGATATAAGCAATACAACCTTGGAAGCCGCGTAGTTCTTTTAAATTGCATGGAGGACGCATTTTAAGAATCGCTTTAATTTTGTCAGGATCAACATGGATACCCTGAAAAGTAATGACAAATCCCAAAAATTTGCCACTAGACACCCCTAAGAAAGATATAGTAGGATTCATCTTTAGTTGATGTTGACGCATCAACTCAAATACTGTCTTCAAGTCTTGAATGTGATCATTTTTTGATCGACTTTTGACAGCAATATCATCCACATAACATTCAACTATTTTTCGTAGATGTTCTTGAAAGATGTTACTCATAGCCCGTTGATACGTGGCACCGACATTCTTCAGACCAAACAGCATTACAATATAGAAATAAACCCCAAGGGGTGTACGAAAAGTAGTATACTTTTTATCTCCTGGATGCATCTTAATTTGATTGTATCCTAAAAATCCGTCCATGAAAGACATGCTTTGAAAACCACATGTATTGTCTATCATGACATCGATAATCGGAAGCAGAAATTCGTCTTTTGGACAAGCTGCATTAAGATCTCGAAAATCTATGCAAACTCGGACTTTTTCGGTCTTCTTCACAACAGGAACATTGTTGGCTACCCAGTCCGGGTGTTGTTCTTCACGAACAAAGCTGCATGTAATCAACTTTTTGACTTCTGCTTCAATTACATCCATCATATCAGGTCAAAAATGTCGTTGCTGTTATTTTACAGGCTTGGCATTAGGATGAATATTAAGTTTATGAGTAGCAACTTTAGGATCTAATCCCGAAATATCCTCATAACTCCATGCAAAGATATCAATATAATCTTTAATCAGCTGTATCAACTCTTCCTTTTCATCTTCCAAAAGGTTTTTACTGATAAATATTGGCTTGGATGTAGTTCCATCACCAATGTCAATCTGAACAATCTTATCCTCTGTAGATGGCTGTCTTTGTTCAAAACGAAGCTTCCATTGAGTGTCCATTTGCTGTGCCCAAGGATCATTCTCAAATGACTCAGATTCACCGTCAGTTTGAACCTTGTTAACTGAGAAGATACACTCAGATTCATCATAATAGTCTCTTCCTACATATGAGGAGTGAGATGTATTAGATTCGATGAATTGGATTTCTTTCGAATCTGAGGATTGTGAAGAACTAGAAGAGAATTCTTCTTGTATATCGTCATTAAACATATGGGACGGATCATATCCCAACCCATGACGAGTTTTCTGGTAAAATAGATCACTACATAATGGTAATCGTCTACCCTTACCATGATTGAGACCTTGCATAGTCTTCAAGTCATATCCCATATTTTGGATAATCTTGAGAGATTGTTGACTATATTTGTCAATTCAGATTCTTCCTCTATTTTTTTCACTGAGATCATCTGTTTGAACAACAGGAATATTTCTAGCCAGGCCAGACACAATTTGGTGCTTGTTTTTCTTATCCGACGGAATCACGAAATAAGATTCTTTACGACGTCTATAAGTTACACAAGCTTGTGATGAAGCAGCTACAGGAAGAAGATAGGGAGACGATGTTATGAACTTTTGAGCATAAGGTCCTACATCGACATGAGGAGGAAAAGAATTTTCCTTATAATCAATGTATAAGGTTTTCTTTGTGTTTATGTCATCTTCATATTGATGACTTTGATCATGAGAAGATAGAGTCATTCTTTCAATAAATTTGTCAGCCATATACTCCAAAAGAAAATCTTCGTTGATATAAGAAAATATAAAATAATCAATATTTACATCATTTATAATTTGACTGCTATGCTTTGGATTGATCACTAACGGACTGTCATCCATCTTCTGTGTAAGCTTGCCACGGTTGATGATCAGCGGTGGTTCTGGATCATTCGTACGAGAAGTACGTCCCCTCACTTTGATCATGAAAGGTTGAACTTGGTTCTTGGAAGGAATACTCACTGATTCCTCAGTTGAAGCTCGAGTTCTTCCTTTGACCTTGATCACCAGAGGTTGATCATTAACAGGTTGCGGTTGGATTCGACCTTTGACTTTGATCTTCAAAGGTTGCTCTTCTGAAGGGTCTTCATTGATAGATTGATCTTCAACAGGTGATCGATCTTCAGCCATATCCGATATCTCCTTCACATGCTCTTGTTTGTAGAGCATTGAATCAGAAAAATAGGCTTCAACACCTTTGAAAGGATTGATATCAGCAAACTCAGTCTTCACAACCCCTTGGAAATCCACGTATTGAAAGCATTGGTGGAGGGTTGAAGGCACAATGTTATGTTCATGTATCCACGGTCTTTCAAGAAGGATGTTGTAAGATACGTCTGAGTTGATAACATAGAAGGTGGCCATAGTTCGAAGATCACCAATCTGAATCTTTAGACGAATCTTCCCCAGTGGTTTACTTTTGCCCGAGTTGAAACCAACTATTGTGGTACTAGTATAAGTCAAATCACTAGTAGGAATCCTCAAAGGTCTTAGCATACTCTGAAGAATAATACTAATGGAAGACCTAGGATCAATATAAATCCTGTCAATTTCAGTAGATTCAATATACCCAGTGTAGCACAAAGGCCTGTCGTGCTTATTATGCTTCAACAACATATCTTCTTGTGCGAAGGTAATTACCTCCATCACACTATGACATTGTGGACACGACACTGGTGTATTGTCAGGACTCTTGAGTTGACCTAAGCATGAGTCTGCTTGTAGCAAAACTTGACTCAAAGTCTCCCTGCTTTCTTTAGAAAGACGAAGCAGCTCGAATATAGAGAGTCTAGACGGAGTATTGGCTAGCTGGGCTAAAATATCAAATTTGTAGGGCTTCATCATCACCCCTTGATTTGAAGCAAATTTCAAAGGAACGTTAAAGCGTACTGCTTTCTGTTTTCTCTTCTCAACCACAGATGGTTTAGCAGGAACAGGAGATGGTTGTGCTGGTATTGTTTCAATAACGTCCTCTACTTCTTTGGAAGATTCCTCATAATCTTTATGATACTCTTTCCCAGATCTCATACCAGCAAAGCTTTCTTCCTCAGACTCAGGAGAAGGAAGTACCATATTGCAGGATTTAGTCTTCTTTCCTTTAGTCTTCTTCTTTCGAAGATTTTTATGAGGAAGCTCAGAACCCAATCCAACAATAAATTTTTGGCTTTGAATTTGTAAAGGAAGTCGCATTCCTTTATCATAGTTCAAACCCTTTGCCTTTTGAAAGTCATAGCCCATCTTTTTTATGAGATGGACTGATTGTTAGCTGTACAAATGAATGGGCAATAGACTTTTAATAGATGGTTCGACAGAGAAAGAAGAAGCAGAAACCTCTGTAACTACAGGAGAAAGAGAAATAGAAACCTCTGTAGCCACATGAGGAGTATTTGGGACAAGAGGAAAAATCCCTACAGGCGCTTTCTCATAAGCGGCAAAGACTTGTTGTGCCCTGTATAAAAGGACACTATTTATAGCTAACCACTGCTGATGAGTAAGTTTGAGCTTGGTAGGAGGAGCCAAACTTGGAGGATATATACTCAAACCTCTCAGTCTATCCTCCAAAGGAATGCCATTCCAAAGATGATCCAAATCATCAGGATCTGGAATAACATGAGAAATCATGTTGCATGTTTTAACTTTTCTACCTTTCTTGGATTTTGAAGTATTTACCTTCATCTTCCATTTTAGGTATTAAATCAGGATGTACCCACATGATTTCACTATTCTTCAGTGTAAGGGGACAAAAGTCCTTCATTTTCCTCTCTGGCAGGCGGGATATTTACAATCTTCATCGTCGCCTTTGGAATTGGGACAATCCCATCCGGGACTTGTTGTGGAGGAAAACCTCCACATTAGAGAGAAATCATATTGGTTGTGACCGTATGCTCATCGTTAGTTAAAGCGATAACATTGGCATTTATCAGCTCCTGGATTTTCTTCTTCAAAATATAACAAGCCTTGGTAGGATGATTTATGTATCTGTGATAGATACAATACTTGGGATTGTCAGTCAGATTCACCTCATTAGGCCTCTATGGCTCTGAAATTTGGAGTTTACTACTCTTTACCAGACATTGAAATATCCCTAGGATATCACTGTCATCGAAAGAGTATTCTTTTTTTGGCTTAGAAGACTCCTGATTATTCGGCGTCGTTTTGGGTTTCGAAAGATTAACCATAAGGGTTTCCTTCCCTTTCCCATTACGATTGCCGGAATTATTACCAGAAGAGCCCTTTCTTTCCTTTGTCCTCTGAGGCAAAGATTATCCCGTGTTCACAAGCCAACCTACCATTGGTCTCGGCAGAAACTGCTGCTATAATAAATGAAGCCCAATTCGTGAATTGGAAACCCGTAAAGACAGCAATGGATGGTCGCAGAATCATCTTGCATGTATCCATCAATGTTGAATCTGGCATACCAGGAGGCATCTTCAGAGTTGCCTGTCAAAAACGTTCGATGAACGTCCGAGTATCTTCCTTCTCCTTTTATTTGATCTTTTTTAAGGAGGACATATTCATGTCCATGCCTCCTTCATAGAAGCGGGAGAGAAACATTGCTTTAAATTCGTCAAAAGACGATATATAATTGTCGGATAAACTATGATACCAATCGTAAGCGAAACCCGTCAAACACCCAATGAAGACTCGAGTGAGAAGAGCATCATTCTTCTATAAATGCATAGTCATAATATCAAAGTAATTAATATACTGACTAGGAGAAGCCTTTCCATCAAATAATACCATCGATTGTGGCTTGAATTTCGGAGGAAAGGGTATGTCATTCCAATGAGGAGGATAAGGTTGTTTAATCCCTAACCTCTGGAGCTGATCCTTGTGCTTCAGAACTTCAAACTGTGCTTTTAGTTCACGCACTGCTTAAATAGCTTCACTAGTTTGAGAAAGCACATTCGATTGAAGAGTTGTTGGATGTTACATAACCCCCACCGGAGGTGGTACATCTTCTGGAATGATAGGATCTGGTGATGCAGAATTTTGATTAACAGCAGGCTCTTGATTATTCAAAGGTATATCAACCCCTTGACTATTTAGTTTGTGCTGCTACTTGCACCGGTGTTACTACAGCCGGTTGAGCAGTTTACTGAGTCATTATTATTTGGTGCATGCTTTGCATCATGGTAAGCATATCCTTTAGTGATTGCTCAACAGCAGAGAGACGCTGTTCTGTATTAGCAGATGACATCTCCAGTTCATCTCCAATAGCATAGGATTCAACTTCTTTTGAAGATACAAAGGGATTGGTATAGAGGTATAAATCGACACTATCAATTTCAGACTCAAAAGACTGAGTACCCCCAGCTTCTGAATCAGACGTCTGTAACTGTCTTTGTCTTCTTGATTGAGTATTCTGATATACTCCTTCAAATGAATCAAGAAGAAGTCTGTTAAACTATTGTTGACCAGGAGTCTGGGACGAGTTGTGTCTTGGACGTCGTCCTCTGTTGGTATGAGATGCCATGTTGACTGACGCATATGACAACTCATGTTCTTGGTCATCAACCTGTTGCTGAGGCTCATTATAGCTTAATCGGTCAAAAACTGACTGCTTAGAAGCCGAACAACAATATTTGATTACAATCTGGTGACACTCATAATGATGATTTTCTTAGGGGAGTGTCACAAGAGATTGTCTATTTTTAAGCTTTTGTACTAGCAATTAGCGTAAATCAGAAGGAATAGAAGGAGTAGTCTTCTTTATTACATTTGGGGTAGAAAAACGTTTAGTACCTTGTGTATAAAGAAGATTACTGGCTGCATTAGATGAACCAAACTGTACATTTTTACGCGCTTGGAGTTGCGTGCGTAAATCCTGAGATTTTTGTGCACAAAGGACTCCGTTGGCATCATGCGTAATTTGTAGGTTTGGTACCTTGCGTACAACAGTGTAAGAAGGTTGTTGGTGTAGAACCGAAGCTTTACCAACAATATTTTTACGCTGTATGCGTGCGGGTAAATTCACTTTAGATGCAAAGGTATCATTGTGAATTTTATCTACACTATCACAGACAGGAGATTTACCTTTACGCGTAAAGCGTAAAACATGATTATCTGCCACGTCACAGACATGAGATTTTCTTTTACGCGAGGAGCATAAATTTTGTATGTCTACCGCATCACAGACGGGAGACTTATTTTTACACTCAGAACGTAAAGCATTGGAGTCTACCACATCACATACGGGAGACTTGTTCTTATGCACAGAACGTAAATTTTGGTTTTTACATGCTGGGCGTAAAACCACGCTTTTACGTGCTGGGCGTAAAACGTGGCTTTTACGTGCTGGGCGTAAAACTTGGGAATCTTCCCCGTCACAAACGGAAGATTGGTTTTTACGCTCAGGGCGCAACACTGAAGTAAAGGCTGCCTCGTTATAAACGGGAGCCCCTACAACAGGAGTGGGAAGAATTCCCTTGCCATCAGAAGGAACAGAGAGATCAGAAGCTGTTTTGGATTTAGGAATCCAAAATTTTCGTGCTTTCCAAGATTTTTGAACATTGGAATAGCGAGCACTACCCCCAGTTCGGTACATTTCTTCATAAGCAGTCTGGTCGAACTGAACGACCAGAGTCTTCTTCGTCGATCCAATCGACACATCATCATATTGAGCAATTGCTTTCTCGTCGGAGTAGAAAGTCGTCTCCAGCAGAGTCGCCATTTTGTTTCACTTAACAAAATGCCCAAAAATTGGCTTTTGAAATAAAACGAGAAAAAGTACAAAAGTATAAGTTGTTCTGGGAAGTATTGCTATGGAAGTCTGATCTGAAGGCGATCACTTTATTCCTTGGACCATATGATGATGATGAAGAGTACTGCTGGAAGATGAATAGCCGGAAGAACTGAGTCACCAGAAAGGTATCGACACACTTGGGTACTGATGGCGAGGTCGAATGCTTTCCTGCTTTGCTTCACTCTATTCTTGAATAAAAATTGAAGAAGAATGCTCTGGAAAATCAAAGTCTCTGGGCTCTGATCTTTCTTTTTTTTCTCTTCTGTCTATATAAAAAATAAGTCTATTTATAGACTTAGCCCTTTATGCGTAAAAAGCAACAAAATCCTGTCTTTACGCTAGTAACTGTCACCCACGATGGAAGCCACCCTTTACGCACGTTGACACGTGTCCCATTATTTCAACAAAAATAGGGAGCACGTACACACGTTTCTCAATAAGTGTGGCATGAAAGCCACGTAGACAAACCATGTTTTAAAGTAGTCAGGAAGGATCGAGCGTAAAAAAATGACCCAAAATATGCCCCGAGCATAAAGTGGCAAACTGGCGTAAAAACAGCCCAAAATAAACTTTCCAGCGTAAAGCAGCTAAAATAGCCTTGAGCGAAAAACTTAGCTCAAATAGACTTTAAGCCCACAATAGCCTTGAGCGTAAAAGCTCGAATAACTATAGTGCGTAAAAAGAAGAAATTTTATTGAGCGTAAAATAGCCTCCTCTCAACACCATACGACGAGTATCGGGTTTGGCAAAAATCCGATCTTCTCGACTTCTGTGTTACATGCTGTCAGAAAAATCATTCTATCAGATCAAATCTTCTCCATTAAATGCGGCTTGACAGTCTGTCCCCGGACGTAAAATTCAATGAATAGCCTTCACGTAAAGTAACTTGCGTAAAGTTCAATAAAAATAGCCCTGGCGTAAAATAGCTCACGTAGAGAGTTGCTTGCGTAGAGTTCTCAATTTTTTTGACTTAGTCTATAAAGCACTTTTTACGCTCCTAAAGTGATGTTGGGCACCACTTTTATAGTGTTATGACATTGAGGACAGGAGACGGGATCTTCAGCGGGAGCTTTGATTTCAGCGAGATAAGTGTCGACATGTACTAATGCCTCACTTAAAGCTTTCCGCGTCTCTTTGGAGAGTCGCAATAGGTCGAACAAAGATAACCTGCAGGTGTATTGTCCAGCTGTGCCAGCATGTCAAAGTTGTAAGACCGATCCATGCCTTCGGGAGTTGGTGCCTTCAAAGACTTATCAAATCGCGTCCCTTTCTGCTTAGCTTTGTTGATAGTTGAGGACTTAGATGGACCAGCTTCTGAACTCATGGGGACAACAGGAGCTTGAGAAGGTACTACGTCTTCTTGTGCAGGGTCATAAGTCCGTAGGTAAGTCTTTCCAGATCGTGTCTCGCCAAATAGAACTTCATAAATGGGAGAAGACACCATATGGCATGATTTGTATTTCTTGCCCCTCTTTGCATTGGAAGACACCACCCCCTGCATCATTTCTTGCACAAGGTGTGGATGGACCCACATGATCTCACCACGTTCTATCATGAGTGGTACCAACGTTGATGTTAAGTTGCGAGCTGGCGGCAGGTTGACGACTTCTATTACTGCCTTGGGGATTGGGACTACACCGTCTGGGACTTATGTGGGAGGAAAGTCACCAAATTGAAGAGATATCATGTTAGAAGATACGACATTGTCTTCAGCTTCGAGGTTGATAACTTGGCTGTTGAT
Source organism: Iris pallida (assembly GCA_029216955.1). NCBI lineage: Eukaryota > Viridiplantae > Streptophyta > Magnoliopsida > Asparagales > Iridaceae > Iris > Iris pallida. Next base: position 8,548,926 of record JANAVB010013598.1, on the reverse strand, counting down.
AAGCTGTTGCATCTTCTTTTTCAGGACGATGCAATCCTTGGTAGGATGGTGGATGTACTGGTGATAAAGACAGTACTTGGGATCGTTGAGTTGGTTCACCTCCGCAGGACGCCGTGGTGGAGGCAATGTCAGTTTATTACCCTTCATCAATGTGTGAAAAATGCTAATAACATCATCTTCGTCAAAGGAGAGTCTCCTTAGGTTTGTTAGGAGCGCCCTAAGGATTGGAAGCTCCCTTGGAAGTGTCGACCTTCAAGACTTCTTTTCCTTTACCCCCACAGAAGGGATAGTTTGGGGGTGCTTGCTTTTGTCTTCAGATTTGGATGTCTTCAACTCCAGTAATTCCAGATTAGGGACATCATTCTCAACAGCCCCGATGAAAGCGGGCCATGTATTATACTTATGTATTCCCAGACAGAACTTTACTGTAGGAAGGAAGTTATGTCAACAAGTATCCATAAGCTCTGAGTCTGGTATACCGAAGGGCATCTTCAATGCTAGTCACCTGAAGCGTTCGATGAAAGCAATAACAGACTCACTCCTCCTTTGCTTGGTCTCGATGAGGGTGGACATACTAACATGCATGCCACTCTCATAAAATCTGTTAAGGAATAACCTCTCCAAGTCTTTAAAGGAATTAATACAACCGTCAGGCAGACTGCAGAACCATTCAAAAGCTACCTCTTATAAGGTGTTGATAAATAGATTTGACAAGAACGGATCATCCCTTGGTAAGTACAGAGTCTGTGTGTTGAAGTATGTCATGTGTTGGCGAGAAGAAGTTATCCTGTCAAACGAATTTAGCGTCAGTGGCTTGTAGATAGGAGGACAAGTAGCATTCCTCCATTCAGGAGGATAAGGTTGAGATATCCCCATCTTCTGAAGCTCATTTTTGTGTGAGATGATATCGAGACGGACAACAAGAGAATCAATTACATCCTGCTGATTGAGCAGATGTTAAGAAATGGCTGCTGTACGGTTGTCAAGCGTCGTTGGCGAAGAACCACCCTCAGCATTTACGGGATTTAGAGGAGGCACAATAGAATGATACTCCTTTTGTAGTGAATGAGGGTTGTTGCTGTGATCTGGACTAGCATGTACTGAGACGTTCGGTTGAGCTGGAGGAATAGCCCAGCAGTTTGGACTGCCATGATACTGGTAAGCATATCAGTGATCTTGGCAAATATCATTTCAAGAGTTTCTAGCCGCTTGTTGGTCTGATCACTGGCTTCTTCAGGTCTCTCTCCATCTGCCATGTACGTAGATAGCATACGAGAGGAGACAGTATAACTGGTGCTGGTACTGTCTGTCTCTGAGTTAAAAAGGCCCTCTTCTTCAGGTAGGGGAGGTAGATAGTCACCATCGGACTCAAAGAGATCATCATCATCTGGAAGGCTACCCCCGGTATGAAGGTCGTCTGCTTCAAATTCTGAGGGAATACTACCCCCAGCTGAAGGAACATCACCCCCAGCTTGGGAGTCCTCGTCATCTATAAGGAATCTCGTCCTTGACCGAGTACCCATATAGACTCCTTCATATGTAACAGCTCGCTGGCTGTTTGTTGGCAGACTTCTTCTTCTTCTGTTCGCAGAACTGAGGGAAAAAGTTGGGTTAGTGGTCCACCTTCTTTGATTAGGGCTCCCGTAAGGAGGACCCCATAAAGCCATGTTGGATGAAACACATAGCGGCTTTTCATTATCAGAGCGCTGAAGTCGTGGAAACACGGACTGCCTCGGAGGCACCTTCGTTGCTTTGGAGCAGCAACAGTTGATGACAATACTAGTGCATAGATGTACGCATTGAATTGCAATATCTTCTATCGCCTTACGCTTATGATTTATTATGTCGCGTAAATTGGCGGAAGGGAGTTTTTCCTTAAAACCCATGTCACATGCATCGTCGAGCTTTGCATATGGGTTTGTAATAGAAGTTGGCACATCCGAACTTAGTTCATGTGTAGGGGAAACCCCCATACCTAAGTTTTGTGATGACCTTGAAGACAGCCCCGTGTTATACGCGTTGGGGTCTATCTTTTTGCTGTAGGCGCATAGACCTTGGAACATGCCCTTGGGCATATACTTTTCTAAAAACCTGGCAGCATGCCTGGCCCTCCTGGATGTGGATGCATAGTATAGAGCCTAGAAATTAAGTTACGCCATGTTTTTATTGTTCAACAATCAAGTTGTGGCCCAAAAATCAAGCTGCGCCGCTGTTATGAAGCTCAGAGATCAAGCTGCGCCACTACTCAGGCTGTGCAAAATAATAGACTGTGTCCCATCACATTGCGCCAAAATCTATGTGGCGCCTGACAAATAATTTCCATCATTAACTGACAGCACTGACAATTGACAGCACGGTGAATGAAAAAAATCTCTTCGAATCTCGTAAAGCGTAGACGATCTGTTATGATTTGATGACAGCTGTCCCGTGCACTCTGTGAGTTGCGCCTAGGCACAATCTGAAAAAATTCTCCTCATATATTTAAATGCTGCCATGTGCCCATGTACTAAGTTAAGCTTAGGCGCAACCTAATCAAGCGCATTTTGACTCGTTGATTGAAGTTCGCACAACTTGGTAAAGTTGAAGCAACTTACATTCTAAAACAGGATGACGTGGCGCACATAGCACTAATCTCTCAAAACGTGTCCACTACTCTGTACACGACCATGTGCATTTCAATCATATGATGCCACACATCTAAATACAGTTAGTGCACGTTCGAGTAACTGAATGGAAGTTGTGCAACCTGAAGTTGGCGCAACCCAAAGTGGCGCAGTTCAACCTCGCGCACTTCAGAATAACTGCTAAAACAGTTATTTCCAGAACTCTATAAATAGAGTTTCCAATCATTATCAAGGCATAATAGAGATCACAGAGATCAAGTATTCTTGCAAAAGTACTGCTGCATTCTCTAGAGGCTCTAGTCTTCAAGTTCACATCCTCCAAGGGATAAAGTGATCGTCTTCTGATCAGATTCCTAAAGTTGTACTTCTCCAGAATTTATTGTACTTTGTACGATTCTTTTCAAGTTTGTTATAAACTTTTTGTTTTTGCAAACAAAATGGCGACTCTGCTGGGGATGACTTTCTCCTCCTACGAGAAGGTGACAACTCAATGTGATGCTGTGTCAGTCGGCAAGACAGAGAAGACTCTGGTTGTTTAAGTCAACCAGACAGCCTACGAGGATATGATCAACAACAAGAGCAACAAGCGAGTTGTGGGCTATCACCAAGAACAAAACTGTGTGGACTCCTAAGTCTTCCACAGTTGCTGTTGCCAAGACACAACCTGCCTCTGTTGTCCAGGCACAATATGTCGCAGTGGCTCGGGCGCAGCCTGCTTCTGTTGCCCGCACACAACCTACTCCCTCTGCTGCCAGGGCGCAGTCCACTCCCCTTGCTGCCAAGGTGTAGTTTGTTGTCTCTGCTGCCAAGGCGCAGTCTACTTCTCTTGCTGTCGAGGCACAGTTTGCTGTCTCTGCTACTGTAACGCCCTAGTCCCAAAACACGTAGGACTAGGAACGTAGACATGCCAGCTGTATTCATACGAAGTACATAGGCCTCGTATGGATACATAAGCTGTAAAATACAGTAGATCCATAACTAATCTCATCCACACAAAAATTAATAAAAGATAACATATAAAGATAATGAATTGTCTTGATACAATATGTTGGACGGAGACAAATCCACTACCAACAAGTAAAGGAAAAAATACATGATGTACCAAAAAGAATGATTTTAGCGAGCGAAGCGAAGACGATCCAAGTGCAATCATCCTCGAAGAAATTGCAATTATCACGGCTAGAGCGAAATCACCTGCGAAAGACAAGAGCACACACCTGGAAAGATAACCAGGTCCTCAGAGGGACGTAACATGACACATAATATCATGCCATATAAACTGAATAAATATTGCTCAAATAAATAAGTCAATTGAATTATAACATGGTCCAATACGCACCTATTGAACTAGCGTACCATCCCCCCAACCAAACAAGGACAGGAGATGGTAAACTAATTAACGGTGACGTATCTTTCCATGCTATGAATCCAATATGGTATCCGGACCCCAACAAGGTTCAATACCTTCTCATCGAAGTAATAAGTCACACCTACAACCAAACAAGGACAAGATGTGATGAACTAATCCGCGACAAGTTATTATTCCAAGCCACAGTCAGATACAAGTACCCAAACCAAAAGTACTCGTACGTAACGGATAAAGGTGCCTAACCGTTCTAAGTGAAATGTAGTTAAGAACAATCCTTCATACGCATGGGCCCAGGCTAAATAGGATCGGCATAGTCCCCCCTTGGGGCACCAGAGGTCCCATCAGTAAGAGCATAACGTTTCGCAGAACGTCAGTGGCCGTTAGTAATCATGGGTCATCAACCCCGTGTCTCCAGCGGAGCTTCCGGGTCACAAGGAAAAGTTCATCGAAGCCCATACGCTATTAAATTGTCCTCCCCGCCCAATGCCTACTATGTTGTATCCACAACAGAAAACCTATATAACCACTAAGTCAAACTAGCATGCAACCTCTATTAGCGATTATTAATATCGTACGGCTTATACGTACTGGTGGCCAGCCAGTCATGCATGTCCGTGTTCTACATGCGACACACAACTTCGTGTTTTAACGTGTCAAGGCCAATGAATGCAACACACAAGGTGGTCCCTTAAATCTAGGTTTAATGTGTAAGAAAAATAATTCATAGCAGGAAATATAAATAAACAGTAAGTTCTAACAGGTTATGCCATGTATCACAGTTTATTTTGCATAAAAAAAATAAATAATGCATGAAATATGAGCTAAAATAAATAAACAGCAAATGGCAAGGTGTCTTGCCTGGTATGACGCTTGGTGTACTACAATGATCAATGTGGCACGAACTGGAACTTCGATACAATAACTATACAAGGTGGCCTCTGATGGTGACACGGACAGTTCCATTGGGTCCAGAAGGGTTGAATTAGTTAGGGTGGACAAGGGAGAGGTATGGTATTGGCATGGAATAGGAATAATGGCTAAATCACGAGATGGAGAAAATCGAAGGGAGTCAAATATTATATACAATTTTAGAAAATATTTGATAATATTTGAAAATATAAATTATTAGCCAAAATATGATCCCAAACAAATACAAACAAAATCGAAAGTCATTTTAGGACGAACTCTAAGTTTTGTCAAAGTAGTATTTTAGTTTGAAACCTATATCCCTATAAATCAAAAATATTATAAGGAAACAAAATAATAAAATTAGTTAAGGCTAAGACTCATATTTTGTAAAAATAAATCTATGCTTTTTATGGACTATCAAGAAATATTTAATAACATTTTAAAACTATATTATATTATATATATATATATGACTCTTCAAAAATAATAATAGTGTTAACAATCACACTAATAATATTAAGACCAAATTACTCATAATAATATCACAAAAATGATAATAATCATTATTATTATTATACACCATGTGAAATATATATCTATAACTAGTTTTCAAAAACAACAATAAAGTAATCACATTATAAAAAAAATTAAAAAAAAAATAATAATAATAATAATAAAATGATAATGATAATGATAATAATAATATTGATAAAATAATAATAATTATAATGATAATGGAAAAAAATAGCAACAACAGTACATGTACTGCTGTTCCTCTCAAATAAAATAATAATTAACCAATAAATAATTAAATAGTAAAAATATATGAGAACAACCATATGGTTCTCCTCGAAAGGAGAACCAACTTTTAGTTTAAAAAAACAAAGAAGCAAGAGAGAGAGTATAAGAGATTAGAGAGAGGGAGTCAGTAGAATGAACGAGTGGGAGAGAGGAGAAGACATCACGAGGGTCAACAGACATCAGTCTTTAATGGAGGTCTTCTCCATTAAGAACAGAGAGAGAAAAAAAGAGTGGAAAAAGGAATTTTGAGGAGTGACGGAGGCTTAAGGAGTCCTCGGCGGAGTGAGAGAGAGGGACGGCGAGTAGAGAGGAAGAAGGAGTCGGAGAAGAAGGGGGAAAGGCTCGAGCGGGAGAGAACAGAGAGAGGGTGGCGGAGGAGAAGGCGGATCCGGCGCTGCCGGAGCACGATGTTGGTGGCAGATGGCTTGGCTCGGCGGAGAGCGGGGAAAAAAGACGCGTGGCGGAGGGTTTCGATGCTGCGGGGAGGATCCTGTCGGGCTAGGGTTCTGCGGAGGTGCGGCGAGATGGCCGGTGCCGGCGGAGGGAGCATGAAGAGGGATTGGGGTGGAAGGGAGCGCCGGTGGCGCACGAGCACGCGGAGGAGAGGGGTTGCGTGCGCGCCGCTAGCGGTGGAGGCGGTGCGACGGCTGTCGCGACAGCGGATCTCCGGCCGGGCGTCGACTATAGGGCTAGCCGCACGCGCGGGGACGGCCGGTGGTCGAGGCTTCGGCCACGGCGAGGTGAGGGTATGTGTGTTTATTTAAATTTTTACTTAGTGAAATTCGTTTTGGGTTTCTGGAAGTGGTCGAACGCGACGGGTAGCCGACAGCGGTGGGGATGGCGATGGGGCTGTCGGGTTTGGGTCTGATGGAGCCGGACATGGCCAGGGTGACAGGGGTGGTTGGGTTTGGTAGCAGTGGTCATGGTTGTAATAGTGGTGATGTGGTGATGGCTGTTTGGTGGTGCCAGTGGTGGTGATGGTGGTCTGTTTGCCGGGTGTCGAAGGGTTCGACGGGTGGTCGAGGTCGGGTGTGCGGTGGTGACAGGGATGTGATGAGGATGACGAAGGTCGGGATTTGGTCGGTGGTTAGGGATAGGATCAGGGTTAGGAATTTTGATGTCGGGTGTGTCCGACACGGAAAATGAGATAAATAATGTACTTGTAAAGATGGAATAAGAATTTGGATGAAGAACACGGACACGATGCACGCACGTTTGGTTGTTGTAGAATTTGGAAAAATAATGAATGATAAAAATTGGAGGAGTACCTTCCTATTTATAGGATATGGAAATTCCCAATTGGATAGGAATTAGGATTCATTTAAACCCAATTAGATAATTCATGTATTAATTTGAAACAATGAAATCAATCTAAATTCAAATTTAATTTCGATTTAAATTTATAAATTCTGCCTTTATACTATTAAATTAAATCAATAAAGTTAAATCGAGATTTAAAATGGCCACACTAATTTTCAAATATATTTTCCATAGTACCATTAATAATAATTTCGAAAATAATAAATCTTTTTGAATAATAAAATATTAATATTAATAAATTTCAAAAATTATATTTTTATTTAAAAATAAACTAATAAAATATTTATGAAATATATGTATGCACTAAAAATATTATTTATTATTAATAACTGTATAAACGAAAGGCTTTGTATAAATAAAATAAAGAACTTGAAAATTTTGGTATGATAGCTAAAATAATTATTACATATATTATTTTGAAACTATAAAAATAGAAAAAATATTTTTCTAAAAATATGTACGCTCGCACATATTCGCACTCGTCGAGCAATCACGAAAAAAACTAAAATTTGCGCGTGACGTACAATGCAACTACGCGACGTATAAAAATAAAAATCAATACCAAATTTATAAAAAAATAGTAGAAATTTAGGGGTTTTATATCCTACCCAACTTAAAAGAATTTCGTCCTTAAAATTTAGGATTAGTAGGGGGTGAGAAAACACAAGGGGGTATCGGTGGGGAGCAATCAATTATAAGGCTCAATAAAATCATGTCGTAAGAAGTCACGATCTAGATCATAGAAAAATAATACGGTATGGTCATAATCGATTAGAAGGCTAGAGGAAGTTCTAGTATAACGCCTTCGTCCTTCTAAAATAGGTGAAGACGAAAGCAATATAGAGTTCGAAGGAGGCGTTATCGAATACGAATACGTGATTCAAAGGCGACCGAATAATTTCAAAAAGAATTTTCAAGGCAGTCGTGGATGGGACTCTAAAGGACATGTTTAGCTATGTCTCCATCCACGTAGAACGATAGATAAAAGCGAACCAAAGTGCACTCGGTTGATCAGACCATCATGTACCGATTCTGATTAGACAATATGTTAGTGAGTGCACTCAATAGCATAAGTCATGAACAAACTCGATAAATGGCTGAGTTTGCAAAACTAGATTATAGTAGAAACATTAGTCAAGGTGGTAAAAACATAGGCACGGGAGAATAAGATTTGGAAGAATGTAGAAATTGGTTCGAACTTCTAAAGGATATAAGTCATGTCATGTGATGGTCTTCATACAGTCATCCTATAGTCTTCTTGTCCAGGTCTTTGGGTGACAAGATGGGTTAGGGTCCTTTAAATTCTAGAATCTAAGTAACTTACTAATATAGGTCACAAGGACAAAGGGTTTGCTAGGTCAAAGGCATTCTACCCAACTTAAAAGAATTAAACTAATAGTTTTTTGAGACAAAAGTAACATGTCTAACTAGTAGGGTCAATCTCTAGCAAGAACGAAGAGAAGATAAGAATAATGATAGGAGGAATCAAGCAAGATGCAGTCGATGAGTCGAACGATAGTTCGAATATGGAATCGAGGAAAGAGGTCAAGTATGTGGATGAGATCCTAGACTTCTAATCCTAATCGCAGGCTTGCTTGGTACGGTAAAGTAACCAAATAATTTATCTTTGACCTGCATGGGCCACCACAAAAACATGTAGCGCCCTAGTCCTAAAATACGTAGGACTAGGAACGTAGACATGCCAGCTGTATTCATACGAAGTACATAGGCCTCGTATGGATACATAAGCTGTAAAATACAGTAGATCCACAACTAATCTCATCCACACAAAAATGAATAAAAGATAACATATAAAGATAATAAATTGTCTTGATACAATATGTTGGGCGGAAACAAATCCAGTACCAACAAGTAAAGAAAAAAAATACATGATGTACCAAAAAGAATGATTTTAGCGAGCAAAGCGAAGACGATCCAAGTGCAATCATCCTCGAAGAAATAGCAATGATCACGGCTAGAGCTAAAGCACCTGCAAAAGACAAGAGCACACACCTGGCGAGATAACTAGGCCCTCAAAGGGACGTAACAAGACACATAATATCATGCCATATAAACTGAATAAATATTGCTCAAATAAATAAGTCAATTGAGTTATAACATGGTCCAATACACACCTATTGAACTAGCGTACCATCCCCCCAACCAAATAAGGACAGGAGATGGTAAACTAATTCACGGTGACGTATCTTTCCATGCTATGAATCCAATATGGTATCCGGACCCCAACAAGGTTCAATACCTTCTCATCGAAGTAGTAAGTCACACCTACAACCAAACAAGGACAAGATGTGACGAACTAATCCGCGACAAGTTATTGTTCGAAGCCACGGTCAGATAAAAGTACCCAAACCAAAATTACTCGTACCTAACGGATAAAGGTCCCTAACCGTTCTAAGTGAAATGTAGTTAAGAACAATCCTTCCTACACATGGGCCCTGGCTAAATAGGATCGGCATAGTCCCCCCTTGGGGGAACCAGAGGCCCCATCAGTAAGAGCATAATGTACCGCAGAACGTCAGTGGCCGTTAGTAATCATGGGTCATCAACCCTGTATCTCCAGCGGAGCTTCCGGGTCACAAGAGAAAGTGCATCGAAGCCCATACGCTAAGAAATTGTCCTCCCCGCCCAATGCCTACTATGTTATATCCACAACAGAAAGCCTCTATAACCGCTAAGTTAGCATGCAACCTCTATTATGGGTTATTCCTATCGCACGGCTTACACGCACCAGTGGCCAGCCACTCACGCATGTCCGTGTTCTACATGCTACACACAACTTCGTATTTCAACGTGTCAAGGCCAATGAATGCAACACACAAGGTGGTCCCTTAAATCTAGGTTTAATGTGTAAGAAAAATAATACATAGCAGGAAATATAAATGAACAGTAAGTTCTAACAGGTTATGCCATGTATCACAGTTTATTTTGCATAAAAAAATAAATAATGCATGAAATATGAGCTAAAATAAATAAACAGCAAATAGCAAGGTGTCTTGCCTAGTAGGACGCCTGGTGTACTGCAATAATCAATGTGGCACGAATTGCAACTTTGGTGCATTAACTATGTAAGGTGGCCACTGATGGTGACACGAATAGTTTCATTGGGTCCAGAAGGGTTGAATTAGTTAGGGTGGACAAGGGAGAGGTATGGTATTGGCATGGATAGGAATAATGGCTAAATCACGAGATGGAGAAAATCGTAGGGAGTCAAATATTATATATAATTTTAGAAAATATTTGATAATATTTGAAAATATAAATTATTAGCCAAAATATGCTCTCAAACAAATACAAATAAAATCGAAAGTCATTTTAGGACGAACTCTAAGTTTTGTCAAAGTAGTATTTTAGTTAGAAACCTATATCCCTATAAATCAAAAATATTATAAAGAAAAAAATAATAAAATTAGTTAAGGCTAAGACCCATATTTTGTAAAAATAAAGCTATGCTTTTTATTGACTATCAAGAAATATTTAATAACATTTTAAAACTATATTTTATATATATATATTTTTTTTATATATATATATATATATATATATATATATATATAAATATATATATATATATATTTATATATATATATATATATATATATATATATATATATATATATATATATATATATATATATATATATATATATATATATGACTCTTCAAAAATAATAATAGTGTTAACAATCACACTAATAATATTAAGACCAAATTACTCATAATAATATCACAAAAATGATAATAATCATTATTATTTTTATACACCATGTGAAATATATATCTATAACTAGTTTTCAAAAACAACAATAAAGTAATCACATTATAAAATAATAATAATAATAATAATAATAATAATAATAATAATAATAAAAATAATAATAAAATAATAATGAAAATGAAAATAATAATAATATTGATAAAAAAAATAATAATTATAATGATAATGGAAAAAAATAGCAACAACAGTACATTTACTCTTGTTTCTCTCAAATAAAATAATAATTAACCAACAACAGTACATTTGGTCGGTGGTTAGGGATAGGATCAGGGTTAGGAATTTTGATGTCGGGATGTGTCCGACACGGAAAATGAGATAAATAATGTACTTGTAAAGATGGAATAAGAATTTGGATGGAGAACACGGACACGATGCACGCACGTTTGGTTGTTGTAGAATTTGGAAAAATAATGAATGATAGAAATTGGAGGAGTACCTTCCTATTTATAGGATGTGGAAATTCCCAATTGGATAAGAATTAGGATTCATTTAAACCCAATTAGATAATTCATGTATTAATTTAAAACAATGAAATCAATCTAAATTCAAATTCAATTTCAATTTAAATCTATAAATTCTACCTTTATACTATTAAATTAAATTAATAAAATTAAATTAAGATTTAAAATGGCCACAATAATTTCCAAATATATTTTCCAGAATACCATTAATAATAATTTCAAAAATAATAAATCTTTTTGAATAATAAAATATTAATATTAATAAAATTTGAAAATTATATTTTTATTTAAAAATAAACTAGTAAAATATTTATGAAATATATGTACGCACTAAAAACATTATTTATTATTAATAACTGTATAAACGAAAGGCTTTGTATAAATAAAATAAATAAAATAAATAAAATAATAAACTTGGAAATTTTGGTATGATAGCTAAAATAATTATTATATTTATTATTTTGAAACTATAAAAATAGAAAAAATATTTTTCTAAAAATATGTACGCTCGCACGTATTCGCACTCGTCGAGCAATCACGAAAAAAATGAAAATTCGTGCGTGACGTACAATGCAACTACGCGATGTATAAAAATAAAAATCAATACCAAGTTTATAAAAAAATAGTAGAAATTTAGGGGTTTAACAGCTACCAAGGCGCAGTCCGCTTCTTTTGCTGCCAAGGCGCAGTCTGCTGTCTCTACTGCCAAGGCGCAGTCCATTCCCCTTACTGCCAAGGCGTAGTCTACTCCCTCTACTGCCAAGGTGCAGTCTACTTCCTCTGCTGTCATGGCGTAGCCTGCTTCTGTTGCCCGCACGCAGTCTACTCTCTCTGCTGCCAAGGCGCAGTCCATTTCCTCTACTGCCAGAGCGCAATCCACTTTTTTTGCTAAGGCGCAGTCCATTCACCTTGCTGCTCCATTCTACTATGGCGCAACCTATGCATCTTGCTGCTCAAGCACAGTTTGGGCACCATGCTGCTCTGGCGCAACCCAAGGGAACTAGTCTTTTGACTATTCCCTCTTCTTCTCAAGTTCTAAACTTGGAGAAGCAATGTTCTAGTGTTAGTACTAGACAGAATAAAGGGAATGGTCCTTTGGCACTTCCTCAACTGGCACAACCTGTGCCCAATGTGGTTTCACAATAAAACAGAGGGAAACGCTTTTTAGCTAACCCTTTACAAAATAAAGGAAAGCACCCTTTGGTCTTTTCTTAATCTTCTCTAGTCTATGACTCAGAAGAAGATGTATCAGATTGTATTCCCTTAAATAGAGGTCTTCAAATCTCTGCCAAGGGAAGGAATACTGATCAAAGAGGCATCTTGCCTACCCCTATGGTAAATGCTCAAGATCTTCCAACCTTGCATATCTCAAGATCCAAGCAAGAAAAATTGATGGTATCTCAAACAGAGGCACCAGGAGCAGAATTCTCTGATTTACGTACTTCTTTCAATAGGCGTCAGTTAGTATCAACTTCGGTAAAATGCAAAAATCCTATGCCAAGGACCAGTTTATACCAGAAACAAAGGTTTGAAAAGAAGGACCCAATCACTTATGCCAATGAGTTAAGTACTTCCTTGTACACTCACAGAACTAAGCATCTTAAGAATCAGAGTCATGTTCCTAACATCATTAAGGAATATGTTCCTCCGACTTCTTATCGTCCTGTAGTGATGATTGATCTCCGAGAACGTCTTACACAAAGACGAGAGATTACAGATCACTCGTCAGAACGCCACTGCCTTCATGAGGTGGTCATCAAATGTTGTTGCTAATCAGCTAAACGATATGTCGTCGATCGGCTGAATTATGCTTCAACTCCCGAACCCATGATGGGAGATGTTCACGAGCTATTTTATGCTTCTGTCAATATGGCTTCTTGAGACACTGGAGGTAGAAAATCGTCAAAGCGTGGCACGTCTCGCAATCCGAGCCAACAATACTTGGGGCAGTTTCGTGAATCTAGTGAAGGGGTCTATCAACATACCAGATCAAAAAAATAGGAATTTGGGCTAAAATATCTTCAATCAGGAAGATCTTTCCATCACTAATCTGGAAGAAGGTTCTTTGTCTGATTTTGACGGAGATAGTGAAAGCTCTGAACAAACTATCTCGTCAATAGTGGCAAGAGAGGTGACAGCATATGCCATTACAAAAGACCAAGATGCTTATAGTTCAGCCAGTCAAGAGCAACGAATTGCTGTACTGGAAGACAAATTGAAGACCATGGCTGAAATGATCGTAAGTATGCACACTATAATCGTGGCCCAACATGCAGTGCCACCGGTTATAAATCTCTCTACAAATCCCGAGCTCATAGCATCTTCTGTACCGGTTAATGGTGGTCTGGGGGTACCTCATCCTCAGGTTGCTTATGTACCAATCCAAGATGCTTCCAGTCAGTCTGGTGTTGGGGGTGGTAATTACCATGCTGTTCCTCCTCCTAAAAATTCTAACCAGCCCACCAATTCACAAACTTCAGGGGATGCTAATGAGGTTGTAAAGCTTTTATGCACTCAGTTTGAGGCCTTTAAGCAAAAAGACGGTCTACAAAGACTTGAGATAAAACAACCTTATCCTGCGGAATGGAAGGAAGTCTAATTTCCTCCTAAATACAAGCTTCCTACCATCATGCTGTTTGATGGCACCACTTCTCCAAGTCAGTACATCAATCACTTTGAAGTTATGACTGACCAATTGCAGCCAAATGATGCTCTCCTTACCAGGGTGTTCGTCGGTTGTTTAGCCGGTACAGCATACGACTGGTATCGTAGCTTGCCTGATGGTTGCATAAATTCTTTTGCTGGTTTCAAGCAAATGTTCTTGGAACGATTCTATGAGGGGGTCAATGATGTGACTATGTCCGCCCTTATTAAAATTAAGCAAAGACACAATGAATCTGCGGAGAGTTTTATTGAAAGATTTTGCCGAGAGGCACTTAAAATGCCTCTAGGAACTCCATATACTGTAACAATAAACACTTGCAAATCAAACTTGTTGCCTATCATCAGCATGTGGACGGGATCTACACAATTCCAAGATTGGCCTTCTTTTATTGTGAATGCCAAAGCGGCGGAGGTTAGCGCTGACAAGTTCAAACAATTAGGAGTTCAAATGAATAATCCTAACCAAGATGAGCATTCTACACCCGGAGGTAATAATCGCCAGAACAATCACAAGGGTAAAGAAACATTGGCCATCAATCTCAAGCGTAAAGAATTATTGGCTGCGAATGTTGCTCAGATGGCACCTACTCCAACAGCACCACCACAAAAACCACCTCGTCCAAAAGAAGAATATTCTTTTGATGAAGATGATCTTATGAGCATTTTTGATTGCTTAATCAAAAGCAATAAGCCTCAATTGTCGGAGGCAAAATGGCCAGAGGAAGTGGGTAAAACTGACCATCCTAAATATTGTGTTTATCACAAATTTATAGGGCATCCAACTCGAGCATGCTACGTGCTCAAAGGCAAAATCCAAGAAATGGTCAACTCTGGTGCAGTTACTCTCCAACAGGATGAGAAGACAGTGACATCTAATGTCGTCTCTGTGCAATTAGTGACTTTCTACCACAACTTGTACAAGATGGTGTTGTCCCTATCCAGAGCGCCACTCTCGAAATCGTAAATCTTCCACCCCACCAAAATGAGGTTCTTGTTCCATTGTCCACTGACAAAGAAAAAATCATGTAGATTCATCCATATCTAGTGGCAGACTTTGAAGCGCCTTCCTCTTCCAATCAAAAGAAGCGCTCCAAAACTAAATCCAAGAGCTGCAATATGGTATCCTTTGAATTGGTAGCAGAAGAAGAAATTCCAATTGGCACCAGATATGGTAAACCTTACCTTAAAGAGTATTCCAAAATTCAAGAGAATCTTTCCCCATCTCCTGATGTTCCTCCTGTATCATCTTCCCCTGCTGAGAACATACCATCTACCTCTTAGCTAGTAGTGGAACCAATTCCTCATAAACCTACATCAGCAGACAAAGGAAAACAACTTGTCCGCTTTGACAAAGCATTGAAAAAGTCCTCATCTCTCGGACTTGAAAAGCCATATAATTTTGATATACTGGCTCAATTGGCTAATACTCCAGCGAGATTATCAATCTTTGAACTATTACGTCTCTCAAAAGAAACTCGAAAAACGATAAGTGAAGCTTTGATACAGGCTGATGCTTGTCTTGCTCTCCTCAAGAAGTCAAAAAAAGAGCCTGTCACTTGTACACATTATCATAGTGTATTTGAATTAATACCTAACATCACTTTTACACAAGATGACATGCTGTTGGAAGACAATCGTCATGATCGCCCTCTCTACTTTATGGGATATGTGGACACCATAAAAGTCGATCGCATTCTGATTGACCCAGGGTCTGCACTTAGCATCATGCCAAAGACTCTGCTGGACGCCTTGAAGATCTTGGTGCATAACCTTTCTACAACTATCACTACTATCTTAGGGTTCAATCAAGGAAGAAGTGAACCTTTGGGGAAGATACGCCTGAAACTTCAAATTGGTAATCTTCGTACAAAGGTGACTTTCTACGTGATTGATAATCATGGTTCATACAATGCTTTACTGGGAAGACCATTCCTCCATGAACACAACATTGTACCTTCTACTCTCCACCAATGTTTCAAATATGTGGTGGCAATGGAGAAGTACAAAATGAGGTTGCAGACCTAAATCCTTTCAAGGGGTTGAAGCGTACTGCAACGACTCTCGCATATACAAAGAGGAATTCATGAAGGTGGTATTGGCAATAGATATTGATGAAGAACACAAAGCTGTGCCAAATGATACTTTGGTGATTCCTGTCAAAGGCAGTACTTTCTGTCCTCAGTCCTCCAAGATGTTGACTATCTACCTTCCTTCCCACAAGAAACAGCCCCCGGTGATAGTTAGGAACAAAGGGAGCTAACCTCTTCTGAGCCACTTATAATCGACCTTCGTCGTAAAAAGCCCCCTCCTCCTTCTCGTTCTTCTTCTCCCCCTCTGGTTATCAATCTGACTAAGCCTATTAAGGCTAAAGGTCCTGTTGTAAATGATGATGTAAAGTTCAATAAAGCATCTCCTTTGTAGTATACTGATGTCTCTTATTATGCTCAATGTTATTTGGATTTGCTAAATAGCTTTAAGCCACTTACAATAGGAGTCCTATTGTCTATCCAAAATATGGTATCATTAGATTCAATACAAGCATCGTTCTTTCTAGTACCTTCTCGAAAGAAAGGCAAAATTCCTATACTCTTTAACAAAAGAGAAGAACAAAAAAATGCCCGACAGCAATAATAAGGATGATACAGGAAGGCTACAATTACGTCGTTATTGTCCACAATCTAAGGCAATCATCCGTAAAATGGGCTATGATTTCAAAACTGGTCTCAATAGTGGTAAGGCAAGGCGAACCCATATTCATATTTTTGTTCCAAATGGAAAATCATAACAATATTACAGTAAAACGAAACAGGGATTTGGTTATACTTTACCACTTCCAACTCCAGAAGCTTCTGAGTCAGATAAAGAAGAACGATCTAACTCTTCTGATTCTATCTCATGGGATTCTGACACTAGTATTGGTCATGTCCATCGGGTAACAGTATCTTCTAATATTGTGTCTGCCGAGTTCTCAGAAGATGATGAAGACAATATTGAAGAAGCTCCTGAAGTAGATCCTCGGGCTTAAAAGATAGACACTATGTGGGAACTCTATTTTGAACAACAAGAACCACCTACTGAGGATCAACTAATCCAGATCGATGTTGGAGAGAAGGGTGTACCGTGACCAATCTTTGTTAGCAAAAATCTCCTAGAGGATGATAACCAAGAATTGATTCACCTCATTCATGAATATATCGATGTCTTTGCCTGGAGTTATGAAGATATACCAGGATTAGATCCTCAAGTCACGACTCATAAGCTTAATATATTACCTAATGCCAAACCAGTCAAACAACAACAACGTCGATTCAAGCCTGAGATGATGGATGCGATAGATGATGAAGTCAAAAAGCTTATCGCTTGTGGTTTTATCATAGAAGAACAGCATCCTGACTGGGTAGCCAACGTTGTACCAGTTTTGAAGAAGATCGCAAAAGTTTAGGTGTGCATAGATTTTTGAGATCTTAATGACGTTTGTCCTAAAGATGAATTCTCTCTCCTAATTACTGATGTCATGATCGAAAATACTAGTGGATTTGAACGAATCTCTTCTATGGATGGATTTTCTGGATACAATCAAATTCGGATGAATCCTGAAGAAGAAAAACATCTTATTCTGTACTCCTCGTAGAATATATTGCTATACGGTCATACCTTTCGATCTTAAAAATGCAGGTGCAACTTACCAACGGGCTATGAGTACTATCTTTCGAGATTATTTGTGAAAGACTGTCGAATGCTATATTGACGATATTGCTGTCAATAGTTGTCTAAAGGAAGATCACATCAAAGATTTAAGAACTATCTTCAATATAATGCACCAACATCAACTCAAAATGAACCCCACCAAGTCTTTCTTGGGTGTCTCTAGTGGCAAATTTCTCGGATTCGTCATTACCTCTAAAGGTATACTTGTTGATCTCGAGAAAATCAAAGCCATTCAAGAGATGCATCCTCCACGCAATCGAAAAGACCTATGAGGATTCTAAGGTCAACTGGCTTACATCAGGAGGTTTATTTCAAATTTATCTGGACGTTGCAGACCATTTACTCAGTTAATGAAGAAAGGTGTATCTTTTATTTCGACAGAAGAATGTCAGCGAGTATTTGATGACATAAAGCGATATTTGATGAGTCCACCGGTCCTTGTACCACCGATTTCAGGAGTACCTTCTTGATGTATGTCCGGGCGATGGACGATTCACTGGGAGCTTTGCTGGCTCAGAAGAACAAAGAAGGTCATAAACACGCTATCTACTACCATAGTCAGACAATAATTGGAGCTGAATATCATTATAGTTCGGTCGAGAAGGAATGCTTAGCCCTAATGTTTGCTGTTCAAAAGACAAGACATTACATTATCGGCCAAACTATTCATATTATTTCCCGCATTAATCCCCTTCGAGTCTTAATGAAGAAGCCTAGTACACTTAATTCTAGGCTTGCTACATGGGCCATATTATTAGCACAATATGATATAGTGTATGTTCCGCAAAAGTCTATGAAAGGCCAAGCATTAGCTGATTTCTTAGCAGCTCATCCTGTCCCTGAGACATCTAAGCTTTATGACGAAATTCCAGACGAGACATTGGAATCTAATATGATATCAGAAGAATTCCTTACTTGGCATTTGTTCTTCGACGGAGCATCTAGGATTGGACCTGGAGGTACCCTTGTTACTGGAGTGGGAATTGTTCTTGTTTCACCAGATGGATTAGCTATTCAAAGATCTTATTCCTTAGATAAATTATGCTCCAACAATATAACAGAATACAATGCTTTGCTCATTGGACTCCAATTAGCCAAACAACTGGATATTGAATATCTCGAAGTATATGGTGATTCTAAGCTGATTGTTAATCAAGTTAGAGGCACATATGAAGTTCGATATCAAGATCTGGTACCATACCATGAAGCGACAAGCAGAATAGGTTCTTTGTTCAAAGGGTTCTTTATTGAACATGTACGTCGAGCATGTAACACAAAAGCTGATGCCTTAGCAAATCTAGCTACAGTATTAGCAATTCCAGCCAAAAGATAACAAATAGTTGTCATCTCCAATAGAGAAATGTTTTGTATTGAAAACAACCATAACATTGAATTTAGAAATTCAACTGAAGTCAATGTCATTAGCGAAGATTGGAGAGCACATTTCATTGATTTTGCAGTACATGATATATTACCTGAAGATCCTAAAGAAGCTACAAGTATTCGTTGGCGATTGCTTCGATTCTATTATAATCATACCACCAAAACTCTCTTTCGACGAACTTTTGATGGATTACTCTTAAGATGTCTTGCTGGTGATGAAGCAAAGCAGATATTACGCAAAGCTTATGATGGTATTTGTGGAGCACATCAGCCCGGTCCTAAATTACAGGATCGTATCCGACGTATGGGCTACTACTGGCCCTCTATGGTATCAGATGCAATTGACTATGCAAGAAAATATCGAGCATGTCAGATTCATGCGGATTTCATTCACCAACCGTCGAAATTTTTTCACCCGACTATTGCCTCATGGTCCTTTGAAGCTTGGAGCATGGATATAATTGGTCCTATAAATCCTCCTTCATCTAAAGGACATCGGTTTATCTTGGCTATAACCGATTATTTCTCTAAATGGGCTGAAGCTATACCTTTAGCTGAAGTGAAGACTAGTAGTGTCATCAACTTCGTCAAACATCATGTGATATACAGATTTGGCGTACCCCGACGGATCATCCATGATTATGGGCCACAATTCTTCAGTCAGAAGTTTACTAGGCTCTGTAATAATAACATAATCAATACTGTTGCTTCTATGGCCTATAATCCTGTAACTAATGGATTAGCTGAAGCATTCAACAAGACTATTATCAAACTCCTTAAAAAGTTTGTTTCTATTAACAAACGCAATTGGAGTGAGAAGCTTGGAGAATGTCTATAAGCTTATCGTACTATAGTTCATAATCCCACAGGTTGCACACCTTTTTCTCTGGTATATGGATGCAAAGCTGTCTTATTGCTGGAAATTCAAATTCCATCCTTAAGAATCGCAATTGCTAATGAACATACCACAGAAAATAATGATCGTCTCCGGCTTAAAGAATTGGAAGCTCTTGATGAGAAAATGCTACTAGCTCATCAACATATCGAACTTTATGAAGCCCGTATATCAAAACTTTCAATCGTAAAGTCAAAGTACAAACATTTCAGGAAGGCGAACTAGTCCTTACGGTCAGACGTCCTATGACTATGACCCATATGAGCAAAGGCAAGTTCGAGGTGAAATGGAAAGGTCCATATATGGTAAATAAGGTTTTCTTAAATGGAGCCTATCAGTTAACAGATATGGATGGCGGAGTTGCTATGATGCCTATTAATGACAAATTTTTCGAGAAATATTATGTATAAAAGTGAAATGATTATTCATTCAGAGAAATGATGTAAATAAAACTCATTTTTATTTCAAAAGCAGAAAGAGCTACATAATATCATGGACGGGGACGAGGAGCCGATACTTTATGATTAAATACATGATTTGCCAGTAATTCAAATATCTCATTGTCTGAACACACTAGCAACTCACAGGCGGTAATCTTTACGGCTTCTTCTTCAACAGTCATCCCAGACTCCCCCAACTTGGCAATCAGATCCTGCTCTGGTGCAGGAACGGTCGAGCCTTCACCCATTTCTTTTTGAGAAGGAACCGGAGGCTCAGCATGAAGCATCTTAGTCATATCTTCGATCTTCGGAGTGAGCAAATCTTTGGAAGACATTTTGTACAGAAAGAAAAGAAGTTCACAATCTCTACAGAAGTTTTATTCTATTTATAGACAGAACGACTAGATGATCGGCTTCAAGAATCGATTCAACTTTTCTTCTTCAAAAGAAGTCCAAATGTTTATTCATTCATTCTACTCCTCGAGAATCGAAATGACTGTCCATTCATTCAGTGTCTCCTGGTATCACGGTGTCTTCTCCTCGAAAACCGAGGTGACTATTCATTCATCCTAAAAAAGAGTCTGACTGATCATCCATACATTCATTAATTTTAATATCTATCGTCTTTTATTTTCTTGTAAATGAAAAGAATTCACGTCCTTCATACCTCTGAATTCCGATTATCTACATCAGCAGCTTGTCACGTCCCTATTACCTCTTATAAAGTTGTCTATTAAAATAACAGTATTTCTAAAAATATTATATTCTGCCACGTCCACATTACCTCTGAGCAGATATAATAAATATTGTTATTTTCTAATCAAGAAATATATCATGTCCAGCACCTCTTAATATATTTTCTATTCTATTACTTATATCTATAATAAGATAAGATATGCAACAAGTAATGGAACCACATAAAAAGTTTATTATTTTATTTCTAGTTCAAAAAGAGATACATTGTAATGAAAAACGAACTTTGCTCATCCTACTCTAAAGGATAAGTAATAAGTTCTACTATTCGTTTCTTCAAAATTTGAACTCTTTCATTACAGGAATCTAGCACCCGCTGTTTGGCTTCAATCCTTCCTGACTCAGGATCGAATGGATGTAGAGCAGCAGTTTGACGTACTAGTTTATCATTCTGGAGATGCTCAAATTCAGTCTTCTGATGCTTCAGAGCATCTATATGATTAACAACATCTTGATGTAGCTGAGTTTCTCGTTCTAAATTCTGCTTAACAGTCTTGAGCTCTGCTTGAAGCTGGGCAATTTTAGCCTCCAAATTAGCAGCTTTCTCCTCTTTATCTGCAGCTTTGGCCTTATAACTTTCAGCAGTAGAAGCTGCTTCAGCAATTTGAATATCTAATTCAGAGGACTGTATAGTAAAAGCCAGCAAAATGCTTCAAAATTGGCTTTACTAATCTCTACTTCTCAAGCAACAGCTTCATATTCTGTGTTTACTAATTGCTCGACATCTCTTTTTTAGCTCATTGTAAGCTTTTATAGATCCCTCCAGCTCATCCAAAATGTGCTAAAAAAATATAGCCTGAGCTTCGTCCCCTTGACTGCGGATGCCTCCGATCAAGAATGTAGAGGGAGTTCTGATGGTACTAAAAGGAACGTCTTCTCTCTCCATCACTCGATAAACCAGAGGCTCCAGGGATGTAAAGAAGACTTTTGTGAAGGAGGCCACCACGAATTTGTTAGTTGCTACGGCTCCTGGGGTAGCTACCACTTCCGTTGGAGTCTTAACAATCTTAATATGTGAAGGCACTTCATCTTGAGCGCTGACATGGGAAGATCTCCCTTCTCCTGCTACCATTCCTGTGGGTCCTTCTGCAAATTACATATATTATTTGTTTGAGATAATGCTGAAGGAACTATGAGAAATAAATCATGTTTCAAAATTTACCTAAGTTGGGTTCAAGGGGTTTTGATGCTTCCGGCTGAAGCTTGGATAGAGTGTCTGCAGACATAGTGGCTTGACTACTGCCTGCTCCGGATTCAGTCTGATGTGACAAAGTCATTGGAGTTTGATCTGCTAACTCTGCTGCCACTCCAGAAACTCCAAGATTTTCAGACGTTCTGGGTTCATCGATTTTGGGACTGGTAGGTCCTTCTTCGATAACCACATTTTCTTCGTCTTCATTTGAATGGCCTTCATCAGCCGAGAGTTCCATCGGTGATGGTACATCCACTAAAGTTTGTTTCTCTTTAGTAATGTTATTCCAATTATCATCATATGATTCATTACCAAAGTCGCAACCGGCCAAGGCTTCAATCATCCCCTCTTCAGAATGTTCATCCTTCGGAGAATCTTGTGGAAGCAGATCCTTCTCTGGAGAGGTGGCTTCCGGAGTCATAGGAGTTGGGGATGGAACCGTTATCCCCGCCGCAGCTAGTATATTGGCAGGAATACATACCGTCACAGCTTCTGATCTTGGAGGTTCTACAGTAGTAGTAGATGGCCGAACATCCTCTGAAGTAGCCACTGCAAAAAAAAAAATCAATTTAGTATACATCTTATATATATATATATATATATATATATAATTAGGGTATATCACAATCTTGATATTATCTTATTGAGATGGTACCTCTTCAGCAACTACCAATTTTCTCCTGACCTCTCTATGCGGTGATGCAACCGGCTCTTCAGCAGCTCCGGTGCGATCATCCTCCAGATCAATCAGAGTAGTAGATATGCCTCCTTCTGTGACTCTTTTCTGCTTTTGAATAGAAGAAGGAGTGATTTCCTTCTCTCCGGAGGAGGAGCCGAGGAGCATCTGTTTCGACTAAGAATGAGTCGTTCTTGTAGTCGTTGGTTCATTTATAACTAAAGAGGTCATTCTCTTCTTCTCCGGAGCCCTTGGAGAGGCAGGTCTGTTATCCAGCCGAGGAAGGGCCATTATCTCCTTGGTTTTTCTTTTTTTCAATCCCTTGGCAGGGAATTTCCCTTTTCGCACCTTTAAGGATACGTCCAGAGGATCTTGAACTTCATCGGGATAGTTCTGTTGAATCGAAGCTTCTAATGGTGGATCTGCAGGATCTCTGTCCTCTGCATCCCGAAAAGAGTGAGCAGTGTGCTTCCCTAACTTGGATCTCTTCTCACTTGCAAAGCTATGTACAGGGTGGAAGCTCTCAGTAAATATGTTCGCTGAAGTATAGAAGTTTGCGTATGTATATAACATACGTGGGCTTTGTAGAAGATTGTAGGGCATGTAAAACATAGCTATTATACCACGGGCGCTGTAGTATCTCCAGGTCCTAGCCCCATCGATCAAATAACCCTTATCTTGTAGAAAAGTGGTGGCGCTACCCACATGAAGCTGATCATATCCGAACTACCGTGCAAATCGACTTGGCAAGTACGGTTCCAAATAACACTCTTTCTCGAATCTGTAGGCCAGGTGAGAGGGACGAATCGTCTGCAGCCACGAAAAGATGGTGGACTTACGCGGAGTGATTCTGCAGTCAAATCCATCATTTGTGGAGACATATTCTCATACCTATGAGGAGGCTCAACACACTGAAAACTCCATCCTGATCTACGGTTCAAGGCAAATCTATACTCTAAAAAGGCAGTATATTGCCAATGAGTGTTGGAGTAGCGTCTGATGAAATCTCCGCCAGCAGTTCCCATATTCGGGTTCATCAGACAAGGATGGTGAAGCAATGGCCATCCGAATAGATAAGTGTATGGCATCTCGGTACGAGGGAATTCTTGTCTCGCCGTATTATCATTTAATATGGTTTGTACAAAAGGATGCAATCCTGTGTTCAGGCGACAGGTCATGGCAGATAAGAGATCCATCTTGTATACGAAGACAAGACGTACTACAGCAAATAGGACGTCCTGATGGAATCTGTCGACAGTACTGGCTCCTGGAACTATAAAGCGTCGTAGCCATAAAGATAGAAAACCTGCTAGCTGGGCCCCTTGAGACATGGGTCTGTAACCATGTCTGAGATAACTCGGTAGAGTGTCGCCGGCCTTGAACGGATGCAGGTCATCATCTAGTGTGACATCTCCATAATTATGTTGCTCCCTCAGATATTGTATGTCGTTCTGATTGAAGGGTTCAAAGAAACGTGGAGCACATGCTTGATTTTCAAGTGGCTTGTCCTCCCGTGCATGACCCAAGAAGAGATATGGCATCCACTTGGTGGTATAACAAGTACCTACAGTGGCACTTTTGTAGTAGGGCAAGCAAATTTTGTAGTGACATAATAACTCATGGAAGACGGCGATCATCTGAGGATTCTCTTCCGCCATAGCATCCAATTCGTCATTTGTGGGCACATACTCTTCGTATATATTATCGCCCATAGATGAGAGAGATATTCTATCTCATCAAGAGTAAATCCCATTTCTCCATGGGGAGTCATGAAAGTCCTAGTGCTTTCATTATACCTCTCTACTAGAGCCAAGAACATGTGAGCGTTCGGAAGAATGCCATATACTGTAGTCCAGATGGCATTGTAGAGACCCAGATCGAGGAGACTGTCCTTGAATTGATCCAAAATCCAAATAGACAAGCTGCTCCAACGCTTCATATATGGGTTAACCAGACCTGTCACATGCATAGCACGGTCTGGATATCTTCCTTTAGCTCTTGTAAATGTATTTGCAAAAATGGGTATTCTGACCGGAAGGAGCAGAGAGGAATCCTCAGGAGGGATGCAGCTTGGCTTTAAACCTCTAAAGTGTGTACTGTACTTTTCAGAAGTACTGTAAAAGAGGTCCCTGTGCTTCGGACCCATTCTGTAACAGATTTTGTCGACTCTTGCCTGCTGAATTGGAGTCAGATGCCATGACATTCGAATAGCTGGCAATTGCAAATTGGGATAATGCCGTAGAACTTGATATTTCCGTGAGGTATATGAATTTATCCTCATTTTTGAAAATTCTTCCTTCTTTTCTGGCCTTAGGCTAGGAAGACTTCTTGATGGCATCCCAGAATAGAAAGGCAGGTTTCTTGTGGACCACAGTAGCAAGACTTTTTAAGGGTTCCCCGGTCATTAAGCTCAGCAAGGTTTGGTTCTCTTGGGCCATGAGGAGGGTCTTTCGTGCTTCATGACCATCATACTGAGGGAATGTGACATGAGAAAAATTCTCCTTGTACTCCGGGACATTGAATGCTGAAGCAAATCTTTAAGCATTAGGGTCTTCTCTGAGATCAACTGCAAATAAATACATGAACAAAAGTTAGAAGCAACAAGGGTGTGTAGTTTTTTTAAAGAGCCAATCAATTAAGTTGCGCAACATCATAGGTTGCGCAACAGTTAAATTGTGCAATATCCTGAGTTGCGCGATACTCTAGGTTGCGCAACATCTTGGGTTACGCAATATCCTAGGTTGCGTAACATCCTGGGTTGCGAAACAACTTAGTCGCGCAACATTCTGAGTTTATGTGGCAATCTGGGTTACGCAACATACTTTGTTGTGCGAAACTTGTGTTGCGCAGCATCTCAGGTTTTACTACAAACAAGTTGCACCACAGAAGGTTTGCGTAATATTTTTGATTGCACAATACAAATGAGTTATGCAACAGCATGTGCAACACGGTTCGTAAGAACGAACATTGCTCAAATAAAGCAACCATACCCTAAGAAGGGGTGGTGCAGAGTTTGTGATGCGCCAAACACTCTAAGAAGAGGGGCGCAAGTCAATTTCATCCTTCCTGAGTTTGATTTGTTCGTCCTTGATTACCTTCCACAGCTGGGTTGGTTGTTTCTCGTCGAGAGGAGGGTGGCGCATATTATGATGCGCGGGTCAGCAGAGCACGAGTCGAAGGGGCGGCGATGCCCTTCCCTTTGTCGGCGGTAGTCTTCTTGGGGGCCATGACGTCGAAGAGATTATCGGAGAAGAGGGTTGCAAGAGTTTAAAGTATTCTCTCAGAAGATTGAAAGTAAATGTAAAGAATTAAAATCGATTAAATGAGGGTTATTTGTAGCCTAAAAGACAAAATCCTAACAGTCACCCTAAGTTGCGCATAAGAAATCGTAACAACTTGTAACAGACTGCGCGAGATAGGCGCAACTTGACTCGGTAATTGTCATAATTCAAAGTATTTTGAAGTTTTATGACATTTCAAAATTTAAAAAATTTGAAGGGGGTCTTGTAGAGCCTAAAAATAAAGTTGCGCCATATTTTTATTGCTCAACAATCAAGTTGTGCCCCAAAAATCAAGCTGCGCCACTGTTATGAAGCTCAGAGATCAAGCTGCGCCAAATAATAGACTGCGTCCCATCACATTGTGCTAAAATCTACGTGGTGCCTGACAAATAATTGCCATCATTAACCGACAGAACTGACAACTGACAGCACGGTGAACGAAGAAAATCTTTTCGAATCTCGTAAAGCGTGGCACTCGAGATGATCTGTTATGATTTGATGACAGCTGTCCCACGCACTCTGTGAGTTGCACCTAGGCACAATCTGAACAAATTCTCCTCATATATTTAAATGCTGCCACGTGCCCATGCACTAAGTTGCGCTTAGGCGCAACCTAATCAAGCGCAGTTTGACTCGTTGACTGAAGCTCGCGCAACTTGGTAAAGTTGAAGCAACTTACGTTCTAAAACAGGATGACGTGGCGCACATGCCACTAATGTCTCAAAACGTGTCCACTACTCTGTACACAACTAATAGCATTTAAATAATACGATGCCATGCGTCTAAATACAGTTAGTGCACATTCGAGTAACTGAATGGAAGTTGCGCAACCTGAAGTTGGCGCAACCCAAAGTGGCGCAGTTCAACCTCGCGCACATCATAATAACTGCTAAAACAGTTATTTCTAGAACTATATAAATAGAGTTTCCAATCATTATCAAGGCATAACAGAGACCACATAGATCAAGTATTCTTGCAAAAGTGCTACCACATTTTCCAGAGGCTCTAGTCTTCAAGTTCACATCGTGCAAGGGATAAAGCGATCGTCTTCTGATCAGATTCCTAAATAATTCCCCAGAATTCATTGTACTTTGTACGATTCTTTTCAAGTTTCTTATAAACCTTTTGTTTTTGCAAACACATAGAACATGTGATCAGAGCTTGGGTGCATAGCTTTAGGCGTATGGCCCTGGGTAGCTCTAGGCGCATGGCCCTGGGCGCATAACATGTCAAAGACAGAAGTCCTTTGGCCGGAGTTATGTACCCACATACTACCTTGGGCGCATAGTACTGGGCGTATGCTTTGGAAAATAGTATTATTTTCTTCCAGTTTTGCCTTCTTCGTTTGGGAGCCTCGCTGAGTTTGTCCAGAGCGTCGAATACTTTGATTCTTGGCGTCGTAGTGTTTTCCTTTGCCAAGTCTTTAGTGTTGAACACTCTGTTGTTGATTGCATAAGAGGGAACTCGCTAGGCTAGTAGAGCCCGGAATGGTATGCGCCCTCTTCGCGTTGGGAGCTCCTGTGGGAGGATTATGTGCCCTGATGACGGAGTTCCCCTTCAGTTGTATATCTTCTACGACACTGGCAAGATATGCAGCACGAGCCTTCGGAAGCCAAGTCTTGCGAGACTCGTTTTGCTTCACTGATTTCGAAGAAGTAGAGCCGTCCCTCGAGAGCATCTCTTCGAACGCCTGCTGATCGAACTTCACGATCAACATCTTCTAAGTGCTCCCCACTTTATAGGTATCGAATTGCGTTACCACCTTCTCTTCAGAGGAAAAGGTAGTCTCCAACAGATTCACCATTTTTATGGACACACACAAAAAAGAAGAAGAAGCACTGTCTTTTTTTATTAGCGCAAGGCACCACAAATCGAGTACGCCTGAGAGATCCTGTACTGAGGATCCCTGAGTACAAAAAGAATTCTGGAGAATGGCACGATGAAGATCAAGCAGAAGTTGCTACTTTACTCCGTTGATACTCCGATTTACAAAAGTGGGAGATGATGGAACTGGGGATTCCCAGGACCCTTCCTTTGGTGTGCGTATTGATCGATAGAAAGTTAAACAGATCTAATACGTGTTCTAACCCTTCATAGGCGGAAACTAGGGTTCACGAATTATACCTGCGACGGAAAGGAGACAAGTAATTCCTGGCAATTTCGAGCGGACGATCCCAAGATCTTCTGCACGTATTCCTTCCTCGAGTTGGACGTCGTGTGGACGACGATCTCCCAACTTTTTCTTCTCCTTGGCAGCACTCTCTTTCTCTCCTTACGTGAATTACGAATTTAGAGAAAATTTTAGATTTCTGATCAGTAATCTGGCGGCCAGAGAATAGAGGATATATATAGGCTACGGCAGGGACCATGAGGAGAAATTAGGGTTAGGCCTCCTAACGGATCTGGATATCCCGTGTTCAGCCCGAACACACAATCCAGGCCCATTAACAATAGCTCGGTCCACTAATGAGCTATTGTTGCACTACCTCCCAAATCCTAAATTATGTTTGTGGGCTCCTTTTATTATATGCTCGTTTGGCTCCCCATGTTAAGATATCGTATGTCCGTCGATCAAATTAAGTTACTGACAACTATATTAATTCGACATCTTTTATCCTTAAGTAGTACCGTTCAACTTTATTTGTCATGTCGGATATAATCCACCTGCAGGGTTTACATGACAATCCTTATGAGCTCCTTAAGAGGACATCATCAACCCGATGTATCGGGACATGGATTCCATTTATAATCAACAGCCCATCATTCATACAATGTTATTCCCCAATTCATAGAGGTTGTTGATCCATAATGAATCTCACTCTTTTATGAGTCAAAGTAATGTACATTGCATATACATGTCCGTTATTATATCCGGATTAAGAGTACAAGCATCCATAATAACAGAGGTATTTGTTCACTTATGTAGTCAGTACAGAGAGAACAACCTCAAGTGGTCCTGTTCAATACACACAAAGTGTACTAGTGTAAACCTATATTCAAGATAGACTAATACCAGATTACACTACAACCTTTCCAATAGATTGTCCAAGTCCATCTAGGTTGTGAACTATTTATATACTCTATAGGAAACTGATAATATGATCTTCTGTGTGACACCACACACCATATTATCTACAATATAGAATATCAGACATTTGTATTAACACTTGCAACAAATACAATATGCAAAAATTTGTCTATATGATTCTCATTCAAAATTTAAGGAAATAAGGTTACTACAAAATTGATGCTTTTAGTATATAACCCTAACAATCTCCCACTTATACTCAAAGCATTGCTTTTCAGTATACTGTTACAAATCTCCCACTTATACTTAAAGCCATGCTGCTACACATCTAACTCCTATTCCCTCAACATGACTGTCAAAAGCCTTAGCTGGTAAGCTCTTTGTAAAAGGATCAGCTAGGTTGTCGGCTGATGCTATCTTGATTACAGCAACTTTTTCTTTCTTTACAAAATCTCGTATTAGGTGGTACTTACGCTCAATGTGTTTGCCTGTCTTATGGGCTCGTGGTTCCTTCGAGTTTGCCACTGCACCACTATTATCACAATAAAGTGTAATAGACTTAGGCAAACTAGGTACCACATCTAAGTCCAACAGAAAGTTTCTGAGCCAAACTGCTTCTTTGGCTGCCTCAGAGGCCGCCACATACTCGACTTCCATGGTGGAATCAGCAATACATTTTTGCTTGATACTCCTTCACACAATGGCTCCACCTCCCAAAGTAAACACATAACCTGAGGTAGATTTCCTGGAATCCCTATCTGACTGAAAATCTTAGTCTGTATACCCCAAGGGAACTAAACTATCTGCCTGGTGAACTAGCATATACTCTTTAGTCTTTTTCAGGTACTTCAAAATATGCTTTACGGCAGTCCAGTGCTCTTGTCCTGGGTTAGACTGATATCTGCTGACCATGCCTACGGCAAAGCAGATGTCTGGTCTCCTACATAGTATTACATACATTAAGCTTCCTACTGCTGAAGCATAAGGAACTGCCTTCTTGTTCTCTATCTCTTTAGATGTCGTCGGACACTGCTCCTTTGATAGAGCGATTCCATGTCTAAAAGGTAAGAAACCTTTCTTAGAATTTTGCATACTAAAACGAGTTAGTACAGTATCGATATAGGAAGCTTGGGATAAGCCCAACATCCTTTTTCTTACGATCTCGTAGAACTTTGATCCCAAGGATGTGACCTACTTCTCCCAAGTCCTTCATATCAAACTGTTTGGATAACCATACCCTTACATCAGATAATACCTTCACATTATTTCCAATGAGCAAGATGTCATCCACATAAAGTACTAGGAACACCACCACGTTTCCGTCATACTTTCTGTATACATATGATTCATCCTGACATTGATCAAATCCATAGGATTTTATCACCTGATCAAAACAGATGTTCCAAGATCTGGAAGCTTGCTTAAGTCCATAAATGGACATTTTGAGCTTACAAACAAGATGCTCCTGGCCCTTTTCAATGAACCCGTCTGGTTGCTTCATATAGATGTCTTCCTCAAGACTTCCATTAAGGAAAGCTGTCTTGACATCCATTTGCCAAATCTCATAATCGAGATGAGCTGTAATAGATAAAAGAATCCGAATAGACTTAAGCATGGCTACAGGAGAAAATGTTTCCTCATAATCGATACCCTCTCTTTGAGTAAAACCTTTTGCTTCAAGCCGAGCTTTAAAGGTTTCAACCTTACCGTCTGATCCTCTTTTTCTCTTATAGACCCACTTGCATCCAATGGCTTTTACACCAACGGGTGGTTCTACAAGCTCCCAGACCTGATTACAATCCACAGATTCTATTTCAGATATCATTGCTTTTTGCCAAGACTCGGCATCTTTATCTTGGAGTGCTTCATTGTAGGTACATGGATCATAATCTTGTTCCTCAGGGACGAAGCCTGATGACTCTCCCAAGAACATATATCTATCAGGTTGTATCACAACCCTCCCACTA
Organism: Iris pallida; assembly: GCA_029216955.1. Taxonomy (NCBI): domain Eukaryota; kingdom Viridiplantae; phylum Streptophyta; class Magnoliopsida; order Asparagales; family Iridaceae; genus Iris; species Iris pallida. The sequence continues at coordinate 8,517,659 of JANAVB010013598.1, read as the reverse complement.
CGACGAGGTACTATCGGTTGTGGTGTAACATTTGTGACACGTTGTGCAGTTATTTGTGGTTCATCCTTTTGTACTGTTGGTACTGAAGTACTTGGTGTCTCACGTCTCAGTTCTTCTAGAACAACTCTACTTGTGGGTTTATGGTTCATCACATAGTCTTCCTCTAAGAATCGGGCATTGGTGCTAACAATGACCTTCTTATCCTTAGGACTATAAAATCAACCTCCTTTCGTTCCTCTTGGATAGCATACAAACAAGCGTACTTTTGTACGAGATTCCAACTTATCTGCTTTTCCATTCAGCACATGTGCTGGACTACCCCAAATGTGAACATGTTTCAGACTAGGCTTACGCCCAATCCACAGCTCTGTGGGAGTAAGAGGTACTGACTTAGAAGGAACCAAGTTCAAAATAAAAGCTGCAGTCTCTAAGGCATATCCCCAAAACGAATCTGGCAAATCCGAATAACTCATCATTGATCTAACCATCTCCATAAGAGTTCTATTCCTTCTTTCGGCTACACCATTCTGTTGGGGCGTTCCAGGTGCAGTCAATTGGGATACAATCCCAGCCTCTGATAAATAATCCCTAAACTCTCCAAAGAGGTACTCGCCACCACGATCTGATTGTAATGACTTGATACAATTTCTATGACGTTTTTTCGTTTCAGCCTTGTACTCTTTGAATTTCTCAAAGCACTCACACTTACGGCGCATCAAATAAATGTATCCATACCTTGAATAATCGTCAATAAATATGACAAAATATTCAAAGCCACCTCTAGATTGGATAGTCATGGGTCCACACAAATAAGAATGAACCAATTCCAACACATCTTTGGCCCTATACCCCTTTGCCGTAAAAGGCCTTTTGGTCATTTTACCTTCCAAGCAGGATTCACAGACTGGTAGTGCCTCCACTTCCAATGAACTCAAAGGTCCATCTTCAACCAGTCTTTGAATCCTTCTTAGGTTAGTATGCCCCAATCGTAAGTGCCAAAGATATGTTTGGTTCATACAAGAAGGTTCTTTTCTCTTATTTAAGTTAGATGACATATTATTCATTTCCATAAGTTGCATTGTGGGCGAAATAGGATTAATGACATACAAATTATCAACCAATGCACCAGAACAGATAAAATGTTTATTCTTTCTAATAACAATATTGTCATTAAAATAAATCGAATATTCATCTTTAACTAACATAAAAACAGAAACTAAATTCCTTCTAAGTGAAGGTGCATAAAGACAATCTCTCAATGTCAAAGACTTATTTCTACCAAAAGATAAAATAACATCTCCTAATGCAACGATCGATACTTTTGTAGCATCATCCATGAACAAGCATATCTCTCCATCACTGAGCCGTCTGGTTTCCTGGAACCCCTGCAATGTATTGCAGATATGATTAGTGGCTCCTGTATCTACACACCAGGTGCCGGTAGATAACACCACTAAACATGTTTCAACTACTAGTAAATGAGATATACCTTCTTTGTTCCCTTGTTTGAGAAGTGGACAATCAGTCTTCCAATGTCCTGACCCTTTGCACTTGAAACATTTGCCTTTCGGCTTTTTCACCGCGCCTTGAGGTCCCATGCCCTTCTTTGCTTAGTTTGCCTGTTTCTGAATGTTATTCTTCTTCTTACCGCCTTTTGGCTTAGAAGTAGAAGCCTTTTCAGAAATAAAAACATGACCACTCTGCCTAAAGAGAGATTCAGCATCCTATAGCTCTTTTGCAAGTTCTGCCAAACTATACAACCTTTTGTTCATGTTGTAATTAAGGCAGAAATTGTCAAAACTTTTAGGCAGAGTCCCGAGAATGATATCGACCTAGGTTTCCCCATCGATTTCAGCACCAAGGATCTCCATCTCATTCAGATGACCCATCATCTTGAGAACATGATCACTTACTGGTGTACCCTCAGCCATTTTTGTATTCATCAAACATTTTATAGCAAACTACCTAGCTGCTCTACTCTGATGTCCGAAGAGTTCTTTGAGGTTATACATCATGTCATAAGATGTGGTCATGGCCTGAAGCTGATGTTGCAGTACATTTGACATAGATGCCAGAATGTAACACCGCGCCATCTCATCTGCCTTTTTCTACTTCTTATAAGCCTCTTTGACCTCTTCATCAGAGTTAGCATCAGGATTAGGTGGGCATTCCTCAACAAGTACATATTTGTATCCTCAGCAGTCAGAACAATGTCCAAATTACGTTTTCAGTCAATATAATTAGGTCCAGTAAGTTTGTTTTCTTTAAGAATCACCATAAGTGGACTGAAAGAACCCATTTTTTGAAATCCTGAGAATCACATAAATAAAATTATGTAGGGCAAAAAAAACTTTTTGAATTAACTAAATATTGATTCCTTCAAAACAATAATAAGAAATTCACCAACACCTTGAACACCATGAATTTAGCATGCCACGATAGTGTGGACGTATACAAATTCAACTTTGTTCAAGTAGATTTTTCTTATTAATTTTACTATCATGTCAATATAACTTTATGATAAATAAAATTAATATGCTGGTCTTGCTCTGGTCATACAAATAATTGCAGTGGCTCCGATGGGAAGGATACCATTATTTGTATCTAAGTGTATACCATTACTTAATACTAAGTCCATTACCTTGTAATAAGTTCCTTCAGATGGAGAAGTAAACACATACTAGGTAACTTTCTACAATTATCCCTAAGGAAGTTTGTACTGGTGATCCATAATTATACTCATCCGATATGGAGGAAGCACTAAAGCCAACACGCAAGTATAATTACATCACCTACAAATCAGTAATAGAGACCATAGGATTTATACTAAATAAAAATCCTCTCCCACTTAGTTATTTAACAATGAGGGTTTTTGTACTAGTTGATATTATGTCCATGTTGTCCATTATTAATGTAGGCTTGGTTTTTCAAAAAAAAACAACCACACAATAATAAATATGCATAATTAGAAAAAGTAAAATGACAAAAAATAAGAGAAAATATCTAACTATTTAGGTTTTGGCTGTCGATTCCTTCATCGAAAATCATCTGTCTGCCTCTGGATTGCTCAAAACCAGCATCTCGTCCGGCGTCAGAAATAGCCACCACCGCCATCACGATTGATCAAAAATAATTAAAATTACATCAATCCTATGCCTCCCGAAGGAGTTCACACATAATCTAGATTGAAAAATTAAATTAATAAGCACGATCAACTCTCGTGATTTTAATTACATCCACAGCAACAACAACATTCACGACATGTCCGTGGTTTAAACAACACAATCAAAAAATATGCATTGGACCATAATAGTTGGATCTAAGATGCCTACAAAACCGAGTTAGAACGGATCTACATCTACCGACTATTACATAGCGCAAGTTTTATTGGACAACATGGACGTATCAATCAATACGTAGATCCAAAGTGGCTCTGATACCAATTGATGGAACTGGGGATTTCCAGGACCCTTCCTTTGGTGTGCGTATTGATCGATAGAAAGTTAAACAGATCTAATACGTGTTCTAACCCTTCATAGGCGGAAACTAGGGTTCACGAATTATACCTGCGACGGAAAGGAGACAAGTAATTCCTGGCAATTTCGAGCGAACGACCCCAAGATCTTCTGCACGTATTCCTTCCTCGAGTTGGACGTCGTGTGGACGACGATCTCCCAACTTTTTCTTCTTCTTGGCAGTACTCTCTTTCTCTCCTTACGTTAATCACAAATTTAGAGAAAATTTCAGATTTCTGATCAGTAATCTGGCGGCCAGAGAATAGAGGTTATATATAGGCTACGACAGGGACCATGAGGAGAAATTAGGGTTAGGCCTCCTAACGGATCTGGATATCCCGTGTTCAGCCCGAACACACAATCCAGGCCCATTAACAATAGCTCGGTCCACTAATGAGCTATTGTTGTACTACCTCCCTAATCCCAAATTATGTTTGTAGGCTCCTTTTATTATATGCTCGTTTGGCTCCCCATGTTAAGATATCGTATGTCCTTCGATCAAATTAAGTTACTGACAACTATATTGATTCGACATCTTTTATCCTTAAGTAGGACAGCTTAACTTTATTTGTCATGTCGGATATAATCCACCTGCAGGATTTACATGACAATCCTTATGAGCTCCTTAAGAGGACATCATCAACCCGATGTATCGGGATATGGATTCCATTTATAATCAACAACCCATCATACATACAATGTTATTACCCAATTCATAGAGATTGTTGATCCATAATGAATCTCACTCTTTTATGAGTCAAAGTAATGCACATTGCATATACATGTCCGTTATTATATCCGGATTAAGAGTACAAGCATCCATAATAACAGAGGTATTTGTTCACTTATGTAGTCAGTACAAAGAGAACAACCTCTAGTAGTCATGTTCAATACACACAAAGTGTACTAGTGTAAACCTATAGTCAAGATAGACTAATACCAGATTACACTACAACCTTTCCAATAGATTGTCCAAGTCCATCTAGGTTGTGAACTATTTATATACTCCATAGAAAACTGATAATGTGATCTTCTGTGTGACACCACACACCATATTATCTACAATATAGAATATCAGACATTTGCATTAACACTTGCAACAAATACAATATGCAAACATTTGCCCATATGATTCTCATTCAAAATTTAAGGAAATAAGGTTACTAAAAAAGTGATGCTTTTAGTATATAACTGTAGGTAAAAAAAAAAATCAAATTGCGCCTAGTTGACTGCTTAAAGACAAACTGCGCCTAATTCATGAATCTGGGCAGACTGCGCCTAGTTTTCCGTCAACAGGGCAGACTGTGCCTAGTTCTCAATCAAACTCAAATAGCGCCTATTCAGTACTCAGAGAGGCGCGTTTCTCAAACCGCGCGTAGATCACATAATCATTATTATCTGATAGCACGTAAATCGAAATGACATCTCATCATTATTCTGACAGTGTAGCACTCGAGGAAGATATGATAGCTGTCTAGACAGATTGCACCTACATCGAAGAACCAGGCACTATCGACAGACTGCGCCTACTTTTGACTATATCAAGCACACTTTGCAGATTGCGCCTACGTCTCAGTGAAGAAGGCGCAGTTCAATACAACATCAATTCAGAGCTTGCCACGTGTCCCTGAAACAGGCGCGCTTTGACTAAATCAACGCCTAACTACCACTCTACATGTCCAACACGTGTCCCACTAACTGTACACGACCAAGCGCATGTCAATCAAATAATGCCATGTGTCTAGAGCAGTTGGTGCACGTTCGTGATAATGGAGTGAAAACAGGCGCAGTTTGTCATACGTGCTCAAAACAGGCACAGTTTGTCATACGTGCTCAAAACAGGCGCACTTCAACCAGGCACTCTCCAGAATAACTGCCCAAAACAGTTATTTCAGAACTCTATAAATAGAGTTTCGTTTCCATTCAACAGAGGACAGATCAGAGAGATCAGATTACACACAGAGAGATTATTCTCTTCAGAGAATCCAGGAGTTCTTGCTAAAGTGCTGCTGCGTTCTTCAGAGGCTCTTCGCCTTCAGTTCATCAGAGGCTTCCTGCCTTCGTTCCATCAGAGGCTTCCTGCCTTCAGTCATCTTCAAAAGCTTTCGTCTTCAAAAGTTCACATCATCCAAGGGATAAAGCGATCGTTTTCTGATCGGATTCCTATAGTTGTACTTTCCCAGAATTCTTGTAATATTCTTTACAAAGTTTGTGAAATAAATATCATACTTTTGTTTTTGCAAACAAAATGGCGACTCTGCTGGGGATGACCTTTTCCTCCGATGAAGAGGTGACAACTCAATGTGACACGGCGTCTATCGGCTCGACGCAGAAGACTTTGGTCGTGAAAGTTGACCAAACGGCCTACGAAGCAATGATTAATGCACAAAGCACTCCTCGCCGCACTACGACTTCCGTCAAGAGCAAGACTCGCTCAGTGTGGGCTCCCAAGAACTCTGCTACTTCTCTAATGAAGAACGCTGCCACTTCCTCGGCACAACCTGCTGTTTCTAAGACACCAGTGTCTATCTCTGGTAATCAGGCGCAGTCTGTTCTCTCCTTAGGGAAACAGGCGCAGTCTGCTGTTAAACCATCTTCTGGCACAGTTCATGCCAAAATAGCATAATCTCTGCTTCACAATCAGGCGCAGTCTGTTCTCTCCTTAGGGAAATAGGCGCAGTCTGTTGTTAAACCATCTTTTGGCACAGTTCATGCCAAAATAGCACAATCTCTGCCTCACAATCAGGCGCAGTCTGTTCTCTCCTTAGGGAAACAGGCGCAGTCTGTTGTTAAACCATCTTTTGGCACAGTTCATGCCAAAACAGCACAATCTCTGCCTCACAATCAGGCGCAGTCTGTTCTCTCCTTAGGGAAACAGGCGCAGTCTGCCACCAAACCTTCTTCTGGCACAGTTTGTGCCAAATTGGCACAAGTCAAATCTTCTGCTGCTGCCCAGGCGCAGTCCAATGCATCTGCTACCCTGACTAAACAGGCGCAGTCTGCTCAGGCGCAGTCTGCTCCGGATCATTCCAGAATTCAGAAACCCAAAACTGCACAGGCGCAGTTTGCTGAGGACAGTCCTTTGGCTGCTCCTTCTTCGATTCTATCAAAAAGAAAAGGCCCCTTGGTCTTCTCCCAATCTTCCCAAGCGCAAAACTTGGAAGGTAACAGAGGGAAATGCTCTTTAGCTATCCCTTCATCTCAAAACAATGGGAAAGGTCCTCTGGCCTTTTCCAAGTCTTCTTCGATTCTTATCGAGGAGGATCCAACTGATAGTGCCTCTGCACCTATTAGTACGAATATCCCCCTTAACAAGGGTTCTCGTACTAATCAGAGAGGTATTTTACCTACTCCCAAGGCAAATATTCAGGAATTGCCTAATTTGCGGATTTCACGATCCGAACAAGGCAAATTACAAGTTTCACAAACTGAGATTCCCAGGGGCGGTTTAAATGATTTACGGGCATATCTTAATAGAAAACCCCAATCAAAACCTACCTCTGTAAAACGCAAGCATGCTAAGATCAACTTGCCTCAGTATCAACCTTTTGAGGCAAGGAATCCTGACAACTACGCCAATCAGATGAGTACCTCTCTTTATACTCATGGAATCGAACGTTTACGAAATCGGAATCATGTTCCAAATGTCATCTATGAGTATATCCCTACTACTTCTTCTCGTCCCATTGTCTCTGATCTTCGGGATCATCTCAGGCAGAAATGGAATATCACCCCCAGTTCTCCCAAACAATCACAAATTCATCATTGCAATCATCCTCACGAAGTGGTTATCAAATGTTGTTACCAAACAACCAAATGTTCTGTCTTCGAGCGTCTGATTTTCCCTTCTGTTGATCAAAAGAGTGATGATGAAGAAGAGGTAATATTTGCCTCCGTCAACATGACTTCCAGAGACTCTGGGGGTAGAAAATGCAAGCACGGAAAGACTCGGAGACCTAGCCAGCACTATCTTGACCGACTTAGAGAATCAGATGATGGTGTTTACCAGCATACTCGATCTCGAAGCCGAGAAACAATCGGTCAAAGGAATCTTCCTTACAGTGATTGGTCTACTTCTCATGATGGGGGTAATTCGGACTTTGCTGTCGACAGTGATGGCTCTGAACAAACTGTGTCATCTGTCATGGCATGAGAAGTGACAGCATACGTCACTGAAGAACAAGATGCTTCTGGTTCTAACAATCAGAATCAAAGGATTGTTGCACTAGAAGAACAATTGAAGACTATGGCCGAAATGATGGCTAAAATGCATGATGTTATTATGGCTCAGCATACTCCACCAGTCATAACTCCTGAACCATTGATTTCTTCCACTCCTCAGAATCCTTGTCTGGGGGTACCACCTCCTCCAGTCACCACAGTACCAGTTCAGGTTACTCTTAGCCAAACTGGTGCTGGGGGTGATACTTACCATGCGGTTCTTCCTCCGGCCATCACCAATCAATCTAGTAATCCTCAATCTTTAGGGAATGCTAATGATGCTGTTGAACAATTGCGGAATCAATTTGAAGCCTATACACAAAGGGAAGGCTTACAACGGTTGGGTATTAAACAACCCTATCCCGCCGAATGGAAGAAAATGCAGTTTCTGCCAAAATACAAATTCCTCACCATTATGCAGTTCGATGGTACTTCATCTCCCAATCAGTATATTAATCATTTTGAATTGATGACTGATCCTCTTCAGCCTAATGATGCCCTTCTTACTCGGGTATTCGTCAGTTGCTTAACTGGCGCTGCTTATGACTGGTACCGAAGTCTACCAGACGGATGTATCACTTCTTTTGCTGGTTTCAAACAGATGTTCCTTGAACGATTTTATGAAGGCGTCAATGACATGACTATGTCAGCCCTCATTAAAATTAAACAAAGAAATAATGAGCCTGCTGAGCAATTTATCGAGAGGTTCCGACGCGAAGCTCTCAAAATGCCAATGGGGACCCCATCTGCTGTCACCATTGACACTTGCAAGAATAATCTCTTGCCAATTGTTAGTATGTGGACAGGGGCTACTCAGTTCCAGGATTGGCCTTCTTTCATAATCAATGCTAAGGCAGCAGAACTCAGCGCCGAAAAGTTCAAGACATTGGGGGTTCACATGAATCCCGACCAAGATGATCAAAATTCAAATTCTGGCAACGACAACAATCGCCAGAATAATAATAAAAAAGGCAAAGATACCTCTGCTCCTAAGGAAACTTTGGCCATTGACTTGAGAAGCAAAGAAGTATTAGCTGTCAACGTTTCTCAACCTGCTCCTACTTCGTCTCAGCAACCCCAGAGACCGCAGCGTCCCAAGGAGGAATATTCCTTTGATGAGGATGATATCATGGGGATCTTCGACTGTCTTACCAAAAGCAACAAACTTCAATTGCCCGACCCCAAAAGGCCGGAAGAGGTTGGTAAGGCTGATCATCCTAAGTATTGTGTTTATCACAGATTCATCGGACATCCTACTCGAGCATGCTATGTGCTTAAAGGAAAAATACAAGAGTTGATCAAATCTGGAGCAGTAACTCTCGAACAGGACGAAAAGACGGTGACGGCTAATGTCGTCTCTGTTCAGTTCGGTGACTTCACACCTCTGCAGGTTGAAAAAGGCGTAGTTCCTATTCCTCGGACTACTCTAGAGCTCGTGAACCTTCCTCCTCCCCGACATGAAGGACTTTTCCCCTTGACTACTTCTAAAGGGGAAATCTTGTGGATTCATCCAGATCTGGTCTCAGATTTTGAAGCCTCCGCCTCTTCTTTATCCAAGCAAAAGAAAAATTCCAAATGCAAGTTTAAAAGCTGCAATATGGTTTCTCTTGAACCATTAACCGAAGAAAAGATCTTGCTGGGCAGATTTCTTGAAAGTTTGACATACAACCGTTCATTCAATCCCCAGCAGACATTTTGATGATTCATCATCATCATTTGACGGTTCATCCCGTTCATTATCATCATTAGACGGTTCATCCCGTTCATCACATTCATTTGACGGTTCATCCCGTTCATCATCATACATCTGACGGTTCATCCCGTTCATCATCATCATTTGACGGTTTATTCCGTTCATCATTATCATTTGACGGTTCATCCCGTTCATTACATGCATCTGACGGTTCATCCCGTTCATCATTATTTTTTGACGGTTCATCCCGTTCATCACATACATCTGACGGTTCATCCCGTTCATCACATTCATTTGACGGTTCATCCCGTTCATCATCACCATTTGACGGTTCATCCCGTTCATCATCATCATCTGACGGTTCATCCCGTTCATCATTATCATCTGACGGTTCATCCCGTTCATCATTATCATCTGACGGTTCATCCCGTTCATCATTATCATCTGACGGTTCATCCCGTTCATCATCATCATCTGACGGTTCATCCCGTTCATCGCATTCATTTGACGGTTCATCCCGTTCATCATCACCATTTGACGGTTCATCCCGTTCATCATCATCATCTGACGGTTCATCCCGTTCATCATTATTATCTGACGGTTCATCCCGTTCATCATTATCATCTGACGGTTCATCCCGTTCATCATTATCATCTGACGGTTCATCCCGTTCATCATCATCATCTGACGGTTCATTCCGTTCATCATCATCATCTGACGGTTCATCCCGTTCATTATTATTTTTTGACGGTTCATCCCGTTCATCACATACATCTGACGGTTCATCCCGTTCATCACATTCATTTGACGGTTCATCCCGTTCATCATCATCATCTGACGGTTCATCCCATTCATCATCACCATTTGACGGTTCATCCCGTTCATCATTATCATTTGACGGTTCATCCCGTTCATCACACCATTTGACGGTTTATACCATTCATCTTCATCATCTGACGGTTTATCCTCTTCCTCACATCATCCGGTAGTTTATATTCCTCCATAAAGAATTGAATTCAATCAGTCTTGAAAAATGAAGATTCATTATTCGGATATTCATTAAATGTCTAAAACGTGAGGTTAATCCTTCCAGATCGAGCAGACAGCTTAGCCTACGCGCAACTTGATTTGATTTTCAAAATTCAAAGTATTTCGAAATTTTGAATAAAATCAACTTTCGAAAACTTTGAAGGGGGTCTTGTAGGTAAAAAAAAAAATCAAACTGCGCCTAGTTGACTGCTTAAAGACAAACTGCGCCTAATTCATGAATCTGGGCAGACTGCGCTTAGTTTTCCGTCAACAGGGCAGACTGTGCCTAGTTCTCAATCAAACTCAAATAGTGCCTATTCAGTACTCAGAGAGGCGCGTTTCTCAAACCGCGCGTAGATCACATAATCATTATTATCTGATAGCACGTAAATCGAAATGACATCTCATCATTATTCTGACAGCGTAGCACTCGAGGAAGATATGATAGCTGTCTAGACAGATTGCACCTACATCGAAGAACCAGGCACTATCGACAGACTGCGCCTACTTTTGACTATATCAAGCACACTTTGCAGATTGCGCCTACGTCTCAGTGAAGAAGGCGCAGTTCAATACAACATCAATTCAGAGCTTGCCACGTGTCCCTGAAACAGGCGCGCTTTGACTAAATCAACGCCTAACTGCCACTCTACATGTCCAACACGTGTCCCACTAACTGTACACGACCAAGCGCATGTCAATCAAATAATGCCACGTGTCTAGAGCAGTTGGTGCACGTTCGTGATAATGGAGTGAAAACAGGCGCAGTTTATTATACGTGCTCAAAACAGGCGCAGTTTGTCATACGTGCTCAAAACAGGCGCAGTTTGTCATACGTGCTCAAAACAGGCGCACTTCAACCAGGCACTCTCCAGAATAACTGCCCAAAACAGTTATTTCAGAACTCTATAAATAGAGTTTCGTTTCCATTCAACAGAGGACAGATCAGAGAGATCAGATTACACACAGAGAGATTATTCTCTTCAGAGAATCCAGGAGTTCTTGCTAAAGTGCTGCTGCATTCTTCAGAGGCTCTTCGCCTTCAGTTCATCAGAGGCTTCCTGCCTTCGTTCCATCAGAGGCTTCCTGCCTTCAGTCATCTTCAAAAGCTTTCGTCTTCAAAAGTTCACATCGTCCAAGGGATAAAGCGATCATTTTCTGATCGGATTCCTATAGTTGTACTTTCCCAGAATTCTTGTAATATTCTTTACAAAGTTTGTGAAATAAATATCATACTTTTGTTTTTGCAAACAATAACCCTAACAGAAAACCTAAGAAAATTGCTAACTCTCGGCTCACTAGCAAGAAGGGTAGCAATTTGGCTCTTGAAATGCTCTCCGTTCTGTCCTTTTGAAGAGGTATGAGACCCCTATTTATAGTCGTTTTGCACTGAAACGGCTATTATGCGCCCACAGGAAAAAATATACTAATTTTTTATGTAGGCGCATAGACTTCCATTGGGCGCATTAGGTGTAGGCACATAAAGGCTACATAATCGTGGCTTGATCTTGGGCTGATCGTAGTGTTGACGTGGCCTCATGCTTCGGTGCATGACTGCTCGTAGAGACTGACGTGGCCACATGCTTCAGTGCACGACTGGTCATGGATGTTGACCGAATCGTAGAGCTATCCTGACTTGGACACATAGGTTGGAATAGGGCTATACGCCCCCCTCTAGAGGAGCCATATGGGCGCATAGGCTTTGTTGTGGGCGCATAGGTTGGGCGCATAGGCTTTGCTCTGTGAGTGTCCGCCACTCTCTAACTTGGGCGCATATTAATCTCTGACTTGGGCGCATAGCAATCACTGACTTGGGCGCATAGCTAATTTCTAGCTTGGGCACATAGATGCTTCTTGATTTGGGCGCACGAAAACTTCCTGACTTGAGATGCTGAAATTTTCATGCTTCTACATTCTCATTTTGTAGGTGGGCTAACCCTCTCATGCTAGAAGCAAATGAATCCTCGATAGGAGATGTTCGCGACAAATTATAAAATCCTAAAAAAAATTAGCACCCTGCGCTACTCGTAAGAAGTGCCAGCATTTAGCTCTTTAAGTGGCGCCAGCCATCAGATGGTGCCAGACATCAGATGGCACCATACATCAAATGGCACTACTCGCGACGTGGCCATATTCTTAGAGAAGGTAAATAGTTATCATCATAACTGACAGTACGATAGTCGAGAAAAATACATGTTAATCTCGAGCATGTGGCGCTCGAGGAGATTTTGTTAGACATGTCAGATCTGCCATTAATGACTAATAGCCGTCTCATGCCATCTGCAATTGGTACGAGATGATCATTAGTATCATATCAGTCAGTAACGTCACTCAATAAGTAGCGTCTGGCGCCACCCAGCAGTGGGCGCCATTTGATCAAATTATCCTGAAGCATTTAGATAACGTGGAACACATGCCACTAATCTCTAAGAACGTGTCTGTGATACTGCCCATGACCAAGCGCATATAAATCACAGCATGCCACATATCCAAGCAGTTAAACCAACCGTTCACGCCAAGGGATGAATGGCGCCACCCAGCAGTATGTGCCAATCAGGATAACTATATAACAGTTATCTCTAGAACTCTATAAATAGAGTTTCAAATCACTTGCAAAGCATCACTAATGATCATAATCTCCTGAGCCCTTGCTGCAGCACTCTCCAAAGGCTTTGTTCTTTGACATCCAATCGTCTAAGGGATAAAGTGATCATCTTCTGATCAGATTACTACAGTTGTACTTCCCTAGATATCAATTACACTCTTATACTTTTTTTTTAAAATTTGTAAAGGAACACTTTTTTGTAAACAAAATGGCGACTCTGGGGGGACATCTTTCTCTTTTGACTAGAAAATGACAATTCAATGCGATGTTGCATCGGTCAGAAAGACGCAGAAGACATTGGTCGTAAAAGTCAACCAAACTGCCTATGAAGCAATGATTGGCACAGGGGGTGCCAAGCGCACTACTGTTGCTGCCAAAAACAAAGTACGTGCCATCTAGACTCCAAAGTCCTCCAATGCACCAATCACTGCTGTTGTGCCAGTAATGAAGAAAAGCTTTGTAGCCACTTCTCCCTCCTCACCAATTTTAAAATTGGTAAAGAACACTCAAGCCAATACTTAGGCGCCAATCAGGGGACAACGCCGCCATGCCACTCCTTCTTTCTTCCTAATTCTAAACTCGATGGAGGGGTGCGCAAGCCAATGCTCAGGCGCTAATTAGGGGACAACGCTACCAGGCCACTCCATCCTCCCCAGTTCTAAACTCGGTTGAGGGTGCACTAGCCAATGCTCAGGTGCCAATCAGGGGACAATGCCGACAGGCCACTCCTTTCTCTCCAATTCTAAACTCGATGGAGGGTGCGCCAGCCAATGCTCAGGCGCCAATAAGGGGACAGATTCGTCTGGCCACTCCGTCTTCCTTCCCAATTCTAAACTCGATAGAGGGTGCGCCAGCCAATGCTCAGACGCCAATCAGGATACAGCGCCGCCAGGTCACTCCTTCTTCTATCCAGTTCTAAACTTGGTGGAGAAATTACTGACTTCTGCCCCTATACAGAACAAAGAAAAATGCCCTATGGCCTTTCCTTATCATTTCCCAGTCGTGGACTTGGTGGAAAACACATCTGATCGTGCCCCTGTGCCAGTCAATACAAGAATGCTTCTAAGTAGAGAGCCTACTCCTCTTGGCAAAGACAGTCAAATCAATGCCAAGAGACTAGATTCTGCTCGAAGTCCATCTTTTGCTGCTCAACTGTGTCATGCCAAACGTACTAAAAAATAGTGCACAAAACCACAGGGCATCCTTTCCACTACTCATAGCCAGCACCAGTCGAGCCAGAGCCAAGATCTGCCTACCTTGCACATTTTAGGAACAAAACATGGTAAATTGAAGGTGTCTCAAACAGACAGTCAGGTGGCGCACAACCCAGACATACCTACCTTAACCCGTATAGAACAATATCAAGCATGCATCAAGAACAACCTGCGCCACAGGCCAAGTTGCACACAAAGGGTGTTTCTCGAATCAAGAATCCTCTCACCTATGCCAATGAAGTCAGTATGTCTCTTTACACCAGTGAATATGGCACCTTAAGAACCGAAATTAATGTCCAAACATCATCAAAGAATATGTACCTCCAAATTCTCCTTATCCTGTCACTGTAACAGATCTCCCCGAACTCCTTGCATAAAAGCAAATGATCGTATGACCGTTTCGTCCCTCTGTAATTCTGCATCAAGAACATCACTGTAATCACCACCATAAAGTAGTGATTAAATGTTGCTTCCAGTCAGCTAAATGGTCTGTCTTTGACTATTTGAACTACACTTAGACTCCTGAACTTGTGATGGTGGACGAAGATGAACTGTTGTATGCTTCAATCAATATGACATCTCGAAGCACTGGGGTAGAAAACGTCCAAGACGTAATGCACTCCATAATTCTAGTCAATAATACCTTGATCGGATCCGTGACTCCGGCGAAAGAGTTTACCGACATACCAAATTAAGAAGCCGAGAAACAATCGGTCAAAGGAATCTTCCTTCTGACCAAGAGAAAGTCGGTCAAAGCAATCTTTCTTCCAACCAAGAGAAAATCGATCAAAGGAATCTTCCTTCCTACCAAGAGACAATCAGTGAAAGGAATCTTCCTTCCGAACAAAAGACAATCGGTCAAAGGAATCTTCCTTCCGACCAAGACTCAATCGGTCAAGAGAATCTTCTTAATTCCGATCAAGTGTTCCTCGACCAGGGGAATCCTCCCACTTTTTATCATGTGGGTGGTTCCTTGCACAACTTTGATGCCAATAGTGAAGCCTCTTAATGGATCATCTTTTCCACCAGCTATTCCTTGGTGGCCAGAGAAGTGACTACCTACGTCTGTAACAAAGAACAAGATACATCCAGCGCCGGTAGTCAAAAGTAGAGGATCACCGCTTTAGAGGCCAACTTGAATAGTATGGCTGAAATGTTGGCAAGTATGTATGTTGTGATCATAGCACAACATACTGTTCCATCGGTTGTGAATCCGATTCCAACCCAAGAACACATAGCAACATCTGCCCCTGCTAGTACTGGTCTGGGGGTACAGTCTTCTCACAACGCTACCATGCTAGCTCCAAGTCATTCTGGTGTTGGTGGTGGTGCTTATCATGCAGTCCTGCCTCCTAACACATCGAATCAGTCTACCGCTCCCCAAGCATTAGGGGATACTAATGAGGCAGTAAAGCTTCTACGTAACCACTTCGAAGCTTTCAAGCCGAAGGATGGTCTGCAGAAGTTGGAGATCAAGCAACCCTACCCTATAGAGTGGAAGGAAGTCCCATTTCTACCTAAATACAGGCCGCCAACCATCATGTTGTTTGACGATAGTTCATTTTCAAGTCAATACCTCAATCAATTCGAGTAATGACCGATCAGCTCCAGCCGAACGATGCTCTACTCACTAGAGTATTCGTCAGATGCTTGGTAGGTATAGGTTATGACAGGTATTGCAGTTTTCCAGATGGTTGCATAACCTCCTTTGCAAGATTCAAGCAGATGTTCCTCGAGTTATTCTTTGAGGGAACAAACGACATTACCCTGTCGGCCCTTATAAAAATCAAGCAACGGCCCAACGAAACTGCTAAACATTTCATTGAGCGCTTTCGTCGAGAGACACTCAAAATGTCTCTGGGTACTCCAGATGCACTGACTATAGATACATGAAAATCAAACTTGTTACCTATAGTCAGCATATGGACTGGATCCACACAGTTTCAAGACTGGATCTCCTTCATAGTAAGTGTCAGGGCAGCCAAAGACAGTACTGATAAGTCCAAATAAATAGGCATCCAGATGCCTAATCTTGACAAAGATGAAAATCCTAACAACGGTGGTCGTCAGAACAACCGTAAGAATAAGGAAGCCTTAGCCATCAATGTGAAAGATAGAAGCTTTGGCTATTACTTTGGGCCAATCGACACCTACTACGACGATACCTCCACAAAGAGCACAGCGTCCTAAGGAGGAATATTGCTTTGACGAGGACGACATCATGAGCATATTTGATTGTCTGATCAAAAGCAACAAGCTTTAACACCCCAAAGCAAAATGTCCAGATAAAGTAGATAAAATTAACAATCCTAAATACTGTGTCTATCACAGGTTCATAGGACACTCGACTAGGGCGTGTTACGTGCTCAAAGGAAAGATCTAGGAGCTAATTAATGCCAGCGTGATCACCCTGCAGCAGGATGAGAAGACTGTGACTGCCAATGTCGTCTCTCTGCAGTTCGACGACTTTTATGCTTAAGTTGTACAGGATAGAGTTGTCCCTATCCCGAAGGCCACTCAAGAGATCGTCAACCTTCCACCAGAACAAAAAGAAAATCATGTGGATCCATCCTGATTTGGTTACTATTTTTGAGATGCCTGCTTCGTCTACAAAATCCAGAAAGACAATCAAATATAAGTCATGTCACATGACTTCACTAGGCGGTCATCATCTTCTATCTCTGGATGCTACCTTTATCTCGACGACTAATTTACTTTCTTCTTTGGGGATAATACTACCAAAACTAAAAGCCAATTACCAGCCAGCATTCCATCTATACAGTCAATATTCCCACAAACTGATGACAAAAATGGGATGTGATCTACAAAAAGCCTCCGACTTGAATGATGGGAAGGGGTCCCCTATACCTCTTTCTATATCTTCAGCAAAATCAGTCCCGTATTGGCTTAGGATTCTGGACAAATCCTTTGTAGCTTCAGAGGAAGTCTTCAAAAAAAAAGCTTCAGATGAACAACTACAATATAGTTTTCTTCTCACTATCTCTAGAAGAGGAAGTCATGAACGGTACCAAATCTGGAAGACTCTACCGTAGGGACTATCCAGAGGGACAAGAGAATGCAGTTATTCTACCTCCAGACCCTGATGTCCCTTCAATATCTTATTCGTATGCTGTCAATGTTCTGTAAGCTTCATCAGCTCAGTGGAATCGGCTCTTTCCAAATCAATAACAGCCGACAAAGGCAAACAGCCAGTTCGCTTCGATAAAATATTAAAGAAAACTATACCTCTTGGACTGGAGAAGCCATATAACTTTGATATATTGGCTCCGCTAGCCAATACTCCAGCAAGGTTATCAATCTTCGAGCTCCTTCATCTCTCGAGGAAAACTCAGGAAACACTAAGAGAAGCTTTAATACAAGCCGACGCTTGTCTAGCACACCTCAAGAAGCTAGATGAGGAATCTGTGGCATGTTTTCACTGTCATAGTGTGACGGAGCTGATTCCTAATATCACCTTCACACTGGATGACGTGCTTATAGAAGATAATCGACATAATCGACCTCTCTATTTCATGGCCTATGTCGATAAAGTGAAAGTCGATCGCATCCTGATTAACCTCGGATCTGCACTCAGTATCAAGCCGAAGACTCTACTGGATGCACTAAAGATCCCAGTCCATAATCTCTCTACAATGATCACAACTATTATGGGATTTAATTCTGGGAGAAGTGAACCACTAGGAAAGATTCTCCTGAAAGTTCAAATCGGCAATCTCCGTACGAAGGTTACTTTTTATGTGATTGACAATCATGGCTCCTATAATGCTTTTCTAGGAAGACCATGGTTGCATGAACACAACATTGTGCCCTCCACCCTCCACCAATGCTTCAAATATATGGATGATAATAGAGAAGTCCGAAAGAAAGTGGCTGATCATAATCCCTTTCAATGCGTCGAAGCATATTTCACTAACTCCAGGATATACAAAGAGGAGTTCATGAAAGTTGTACTAGCCATGACACCGAAGATGATTAGAGTGACAACCCAGATGATGTTCTGGTGATTCCGGTCAAAGGATGCACTTCTCGTCTTTCATCTTCTCAAACGCTGATCATATATCTCTCCTCTCATGCTAAGCATCCTCTTGCCGAAAAATGGAGCATAGGGAACTCACCTCTTCTGAGCCTCTTGTTATCCACCTTCGTCTTAACAAGCCTTCTCCTTGTCTTTTCCTTTTTCTTTCCCCTCCTCTGGTCATCAATCTTAGTAAGCCATCGGCTAATATCAAGAGCCTTGTTGTAAATGATGATGTAAATATCAATAAAATAACATCTCATTTGTAATATACTGATCTCAACTATTATGCTCGGTGTTATCTAGAAATTCTGGATAACTTCGAATCTCTTACATTAGGAGCAGTTCAACCTCTCCAAGATAAAATATCACTTGAACCAGTACGAGATTCATTCTATCTAATTCCTTTCCGAAAGAAAGATGAACATCCTATCCTCTTCAACAAAGGATTGAGTCAAAAGGCTATGTCCGATAGCGAGGCTGGAAATGACGATGATGGGCGACTTCAACTACCTCGTTACAGTCAACAATCAAATAACATCATTCAAAAGATGGGCTGTAACTTCAAAACTGGCCTCAATGGTAGCAGGGGAAGGCAAACTCCTATTTGTATCCCTGTTCCAAAAGAAAAGTTACTAAATTCTATAGCAAAACAAAACATGGGTTGGGCTACACTTCACCGATCACGGCCCTAGTCACTTCTGGGTCTGACAAGGAAGAGCGATCTAATAATTCTGACTATGTTTCATAGGATTCAGACACCAATGTAGGGTACGACCATCAAGTGACTCTATCTTTCAATATGGTAACTGTCGAGTTCTCGGAAGATGACGACAACTTTGTCGAAGCCCCTGAATTTGATCCTTAGGCACAAAGGATGGATACTCGATGGAAATTTTGCTTCGATCAACATGAGCCACCTACCGAAGATCAGTTGGTTCAAGTCGATGTCGGAGATGAAACCTCTCCAAGACCAATCTTCATCAGCAAAAGCCTCCCTGAAGCGGATAAACAAGAACTGATTCAACTTATTAGGGAATATATTGATGTATTCGCCTAAAGCTATGAAGATATGCCAGGATTGGATCCCCAGATCGCTACCCATATGCTCAACATTCTGCCGAATGCAAGGCCAATCAAGCAATAATAGCGTCGATTCTGACCTGACATGATGGACGCCATAGAAGCTGAAGTCAAGAAACACATCGCTTATGGCTTTGTCAGAGAAGAACAGGATCCTGACTGGGTGGCTAATGTCATTTAAGTTATAAAAAAAATGAAAGGTTGGAGTCTGCATCGATTTCAGAGACCTTAATAAAGCTTGTCCCAAGGACGAGTTCCCTCTACCGATCACTGATGTCATGATCGAAAAAACTTGTAGGTTTGAACAAATGTCTTTTATGGATAGATTCTCTGGATATAATCAAAACAGGATGAATTCCGAAGATGAAAAATACACATCTTTTCGTACTCCTCTAGGAGTCTACTGCTACATAGTCATACCATTTGGTCTTAAGAACGCTGGTACAACCGATCAGCAGGCTATGAGCACTATCTTCCGAGAAAATTTATAGAAGATAGTTGAATGCTATGTCAAGGATATTGCTGTCAAAAGTCGTCTAAAGGAAAATCACATCCAAGACTTAAGAACTATCTTCGATCTAATGCGCCAGCATCAACTCAAGATGGATCCCACCAAGTCATTTCTGGGAGTCTCTAGTGGCAAATTTCTTGGATTCATTATTACATCTAAGGGTATACACGTTGACCCCAAGAAAGTTAAAGCTATTCAAGAGATGCGTCCTCTATGCCACCTAAAAGTGCTACAAAGATTCTAGGGATGGCTTGCATACACCAAGAGATTCATCTCAAATCTCTCTAGACGCTGCAGGCCGTTCAATCAACTAATGAAGAATGACGTGTCTTTCGTTTGGACAGAAAAATGCGGGCAAGCTTTTAAAGCCATAAAGCGGTACTTGATAAACCCTCTAGTTCTAGTGCCTCAGTCACAGGAATACACTTTCTGATGTATGTCCGGGCAATCGATCATTCCTTGGGTGCCTTGCTAGCCCAGAAGAATAAAAAGAGTCATCAGCAATCCATCTACTATCTCAGCCGCACAATGATCGGTGCTGAACATCGATACAGCCCGGTGGAAAAAGAGTTTTAGCTTTAACGTTCGCTATCCAGAAAATACGATATTATATTACGGGCAAAACCATTCATATCATCTACAAAGTCAATCCTCTTCAAGTCTTGATGAAGAAGCCAAGTACACTCAACTCCAGACTTGCTAAATGGGCCATACTACTCGCACAGTTTGATATGGTTTGTGTTCCACAAAAGTCTGTAAAGGGTCAAGTCTTAGCTGACTTCAGGGCTGCTCATCCAATTCCTGAGACATCTAAACTCTACGATAAAATTCCTGACAAACTCTGGAAACTAACATGACTTTAGAAGGAATCTTTGTTTGGCGTCTATTTTTTGATGGCGCATCCAGAATCGGACCTAAAAATACTATCATAGCTGGAGTTGGAATCGTTCTAGTATCTCCAGAAGGATTGGCTATTCAAAGAGCTTATTCTTTAGACGAGTCATGCTCCAACAACGTTGTTAATACAACGCTCTACTCATCGGTCTCCAATTAGCCAAATAGTTGGATGTCGAGTACCTTGAAGTATATGGAGACTCTATGTTGATCGTCAATCTAGTTAGAGGCACATATGAAGTTCGGCATCAAGATCTCGTGCCATATCATGAAGTAAAAGTCAAGTTGGCTACATCGTTCAAAGGCTTCTTCATTGAACATGTACATAGAGTTTGCAATACAGAAGTTGATGTGCTTGCTAATCTAGCAGCAATATTAGCAATCCCTGTAAAAAGACAACAAATGATTGTCATTATTAACAAGGAATTATTCTGTATTGAGAATAATTTGCATCTGGAATCTAATAATTCAGTCGAGGTATGCACTTCTTTCATCGACTTTATGGTACATGACATCCTACCTGAAGATCCGAAAGAAGAAACTATAATTTGTTGGCGAACACTTCGATTCTATTACAATCATACCTCCAAAACACTCTATCGACGATCATATGATGGTATACTTCTATGTTATCTTACGGAAGATGAAGCAAAGTAGATACTATGTGAAGCTCACGATGGTGTCTTTGGTGCACATCAGTCTAGCCCTAAGCCACAAGATCGAATTCGACGTATGGGATACTATTGGCCAACCATGCAGACTGTAGCATAATAGCCCTTCGAAGCTTAGGGTCATTGGTCCTATTAATCCACCTTCATTTTGAGGACATCGGTTTATCTTAACTATAACCGATTACTTCTCAAAATGGGTTGAAGCTATACCTTTAGCTGAAGTCAAGACAAGCAATATCATCAATTTTTTCAAGCATAATATGATTTACAGATTTGGCATCCCTCAGCGAATCATCCATGACAATGGACCACAATTTATCAGTCAGAAGTTCATTCGATTCTGTGATGAAAACCGGATCAATATTATCGCTTCTACAGCCTACAATCTCGCAGCTAACAGAAGCATTCAATAAAACAATCATCAAGCTTCTCAAAAAGTTTGTTTCTACTAATAATTGGAACTGGAGCGAAAAGCTTGGAGAGTGTCTATAGGCCTATCGTACTACCATATGCACTTCGACCGGTTGTACACCTTTTTCTTTGGTGTATGGATGTGAAGTTGTCCTTCTGTTGGAGATTCAGATCTCGTTATTGAGAATAGCCACTGCTAATGAACTCACAACAGAAAATAATGATATTCTTTGACTTCAGGAGCTTGAATCACTTGAAGAGAAATGGCTACCAGCTCAACAACACATCGAGCTATATCAAGCCCGTATATCAGAAGTCTTCAACCGTAAGATCAAGTATAAGCATTTCAAAAAGGCAAACTAGTCCTTACTGTCAGACGTTGACAAACATGAGCAAGGGCAAGTTCGAACCAAAGTGGGAGGTCCCTACGTTATAAGTAAAGTTTTCTCAAATGAAGCTTATCAACTGTCAGGGATGGATGGCCGAATCGCTATGATGCCTATTAACGACAAATTCTTGAAAACGTACCATGTTTGAAAATGTGTACTGTATTTCATAACAAATATTTTACATATTTTAAATCTTTGAATCCCTAATAGAATCTACCCAGATCTTATTCAGTGACAACAATCTACTACATCGCAAATATCATCTTTTAAAACCTAGATGTTTTAAAAGATATCCTGTTCTTGGGTCCTAGTTGGCTCAAGGATAATCAATACATATATGAATTCTCATCCATATTACCTCTGAATTTTGCTATCTATATTAACGACTCGTTACGTCCACATTACCTCTAATGATGTCATCTTCGAAATGATAATATTACAAGTTATATTATGTCATATCCATTATTACCTCTGAACAAATATAGTAAGTATTGTTATTTTTAATAGATATGTCATGTCCAGTACCTCTGAACATATTTCTTATTTCTATCTATTACTTGTGTCTCAAATAGATACGTAATAAGTAATAGAGCCACAAAAAGGTCATCAATTTTTATTCATGACGAGTAAAAACATTAAAATTATTACATTCTTTGAAAATATTTTGCAAAACAAAAAGTTGTTACAATCAGATAGCTTCATTTGGGAGGCTGAGTGATAAGATCAGTTATCACCTTCTTTAGAGAGTCAGCTCTCTCCGCTCTGGAATCGAGCAACCATTGCCTAGCAAAAGCTCTTCCAGACTCTGGGTCAAAAGGTTGCAGGGAGTTAACTCGGCGTTCAATTTTTGCAACCTAAATTTGGATGAATTCATCTCGCTGCCTTCTCAGATCATCTAGATGGCTCGCGGCAACTTGGTGCATTTCAAGTACCTTTTTTTCACGCCTCCTGGTTGCTCTAAGTGTCTCGTAAAGCTGGGCTATCTCGGCTTCAAACTCTTGAAGACGAGTTTGGCATTCAAACGCTTCCTTCTCTTTCTCTGAGGCTTCAGTCTTGTAACGCTCAACAGAAGAAGTAGTCTCGACAATGCTAGACTCCAATTCTATAGATCGTATTGAGAAAATAACTGCAAAATCTTCTAAGGCTGCTTGTCGTGAGGTAGACTCGTAAGCCATCACCTCACACTCAGCATCGATGAGTCGTTGGATATTGCCTTTTGTCAGATCTTGGTAGGACCTGATTAGCTCTTCGAGCGTATCCAAAATATGTTCTAAGAATCTAACCCAGTCCAGATCACCAATATTATAGATGGCTCCAATGATAAAAGATGTAGTTCTCCTTGCTGACTAATAAGGATGGCCTTTCTCCAAGACCATCTGAACAAGCATTCCCAAGGAAGTGAAAAAAGCACTGGTATAAGTTTCGACGATGATATTTGTCATTGTCAATACACTAAGAGTCGCTACTTCAACCCAAATTCCTTCTTTTGAAGAAGATAAAGGAATCACGGATTGTACACCAGGAGATATTGGTACGGGTATCCTCGAAGTGCTTCCTTCCGTAACCTGAGTCCCCATATCTAGAGGAGCCCTAGTTAAGCTGAAGCTGAAAGCTGTAGAAGTTAACAGAGCCACAGTAGTCATCCCCACGAGGCCCTCTGCAATCAAAAAGATGCAATTATTATCATATTAGACAATCTCAAAGGAGCAATGGTAAACGAAGTCAAAAAATTTACCTGAGCCCAACAACACATACGGGGTCTCACGAGGCACGACATCTTACTCTGTATAGAGCCTCGCTATAGTATTTTCAGAGATAGCCGCTTGGCTGCTCCAGCATCCGAACTTCCTGACATGAAGTGGCCGCTTCCGGCCTCTGAGTTGGCTTGGCCACCTAGGACTGTAGCTATCTCTGCCCCCTTTGTCACAATAATATGTACAGTTGTAGTTTGAACTCCTTTAGCATTGATTTACAGATTCTCATCACCCTCGACATCAACATCCCCTTCTCTATCATTATTAGGGATCTTACCATCTTCTATGACGATATCACCTTCGATATTAAAATCTTCATCTTCACCTTCATCACCACTTGAGCCCGTATCGTCCTCAACTTCAATATCATAGTCTTGACCGCTTGGCAGTTCTTCAAAACTCTGATTAGCATTATTGGGGCTCCGGTCACTATCATTCTGGTGATTACCATTTTCAACTTGATCTTCTTTGACCACTAGATCTTAGGCCAGTACTTAAACGGGAGTTTCATTCAGACCAGGATCTGAAGCTGCATCAATCGGGTCCTTCTCGATTGGATTAATACCAGGATCATAATCTAGCAATGCTTCTATCATCCTTTCATCTTGAGAAGGTTCTTCGCTTTGAATAAGAGCTACAATAGCCTGAGGTGTAAAAGACACCAGAGTAATTACGGTTGGCTCACTCATTGAAGAGGATGTCAGGCCAGTTGCAGCTAACGCCGCCAGTATTGCTAAAGATAAAGGAATGGTAAATCTTACGACCAATAGTCCTGAAACAGCAATATCAGGAGTATTTGTTGCAACCTTTGGATTTGGAGAATTGGTAGCCAGAGGTTCTGGAGATGAAGATATATCAATACAAATTGTCACAGGATCAACATCAAATAATTCTTGCTGAATAGAAAGAGTAAAAACATTACCTTGTGGAGAAGAAACACCTCTGGGTGATATTGTCCTTTGTTCCAGAGAAGAAGATACGGGAGAAGCTGCAATCTTATTCCACTTGAATTTGGTGGCCATAGCTTTCTTCTGGTCAAATGCTTGAATAAAGGTAGACGAAAAATGACAACTTCCTCAGTAAATACAGATAATTGAGGCTGCACTTCTTCAGGATCAGGCCGTTCTTTGCTTATTTTCTTTTCGACACCTATACTTTCTCGTCTAAACGGGGACGGGGTCGATCCCCTAAGGGAAGTAGTCATGCCCGTGACAAGCCAGCTTCTCTCTGTCGTGTCTGAAGTTTGGTCCTGGCCCTGGGTCTCTTAACATTAGTTGTTTCTTCTGTCTCATCCCTCCCTATAACAAGAGGAGTAATATCTTAAGATGACTGGGTGGCAACCCCTACTCTTGGCTTCTTAGCAGCCTTCTTCGTGACAGATTTCTCTTTTCGCTTCTTAAAAAGACCGCTCAACAGATCTTGAGTTTTATCAACTAAATCCATATTTACAATGTCTAGAGGATCCTCAGTAGGGACATTCTCTTCAGCTTCAGTCAAATCTATAGTAGCTTCATCTCCATCAAATGTTTTGTGAGTTTCGATAAAACTATCATTCATCGAATAACCCTCAAAGAAAGTGTTGGCTGAGGTATTGAAGCGTGCATATGAACTCAAGATACGTGGACCTTCTTCTATGGTATCAGAAGGCATGGTAAATAAAACCTGTGTGCCTCTTACATTGTAATATCTCTATCCACGGGTACCGTCAATCAGATGCCCGAAAGCTTTTAGACAAGTGGTTGTATTCCCAACATACAACTGATCATAGCCGAACTGGCGAGCAAAGTAACTTGGCAGATATGGCTCTAAAAAGCAGTTGTTCTCGAATCAGTACTACAGATGAGAGGGACTAATTGTTTTCAACCAATTAAAGGCTTCAGGAGAAGGATGAGAACCCATGGGCTCAAAATCTTGAATAGAAGCTAGAAAGTTTTCATATCCAAGTGGGGGAGGAGTATAGAAAAATCTCCATTCTATGCCCCTATTTAATGCTTTTCTGCAATCAGACAAAGACATAACCTTCTATTTTGCCTGAGCAAATCTGCCAATAAAATTAGCTACCAACGCTCATCCGATCCTAAGATTAGGATCCATCAATGAAGGGTGATGCAATAACAGCCAGCCAAACAGGTATGTATAAGGCATCTTAGTTCGAGGATATCCTTTTCGGTTATTGGATTTCTCTATCAAACTACCGGTGAAACTTCGGAGTCCCGCATTCAGCCTACTAATCATGGCCGAGAGAATATCCATTTTGTATCCAAATACCAAGCGCACTGCTGCAAAAAGCATACGACAATAGATTCGGTCGACATCACTAGCACCTGGGACGACAAACCGTCGTAACCACAGGGAAAGAAAGCCTGCTAATGTGGCTTCTGAAGATAAATTAATATCACTTTGCCTTATATAACTTTCTAGAGGAGTATTTACATCATAGTCATTCCAGGGTTTGGCTAACTCTGTATGAGCTCGGCCAGTTTCCTCTATCAGTTGAGAAATAGTTTGAGCATCAAGCGGTTCAAAAAAGTGAGGCATACATTCAGACTGATCTTGCACTTTGGGATCTATCTTTTGGCCGAAGAGGGGTAGACCAACCACTTAGAACTATAGCACGTCGCACCATTCTTGTATAGGTGCATACAGATGGTAAAATCACATAGCAATTCATCTAACATTGCTACCATTTGAGGATTTACTTTGGCCAAAGCCTCTAACACGTCCTCTGTCGGTAGATATTCCTCGTAAGGGTTGTCTTCCATTGGTAGACGAGAAAGAAATTGTATTTCATGGAGGGCAAAGCCTAGTTCTCCGTAAGGAGTAGCAATGGTACCAGTTCTACTATTATACCTTTCTATTAAAGCCAAAAATAAATTAAAGTGATTTTGGATTCCACAAGTGGTGGTCAGAATAGCTTCGTAAAGCCCCAGTTCTTACAACTTTTCATGAAAGTTATCTAAGACCCACACAGAAAGGCAGTTTCAATAGACAAGCTCTGGATAATCGATGCATTAAAGCAGTTAATATCATGCTAACATTGTGAGGATATTCTTCCCCAGACGCAGCATATATATTGGCAAAGATGGGGATTCTAACGGGTTTCATCATAGCCGCATCGTCAGACGGTACACTACTTGGTCTCATTGATCAGATTTGTAGAAAAAGTTGTCTTTGTTGTGCTCTCCACGTCAGTGACATATTCTTCCTACCCTAGCCTCTTGGAAAGGAGTCAAATCCTATGACATCTTTATTGGGTAGCTGGCATGAGAATACCGAGACAAAGATAAATTCCTTAGAATCTTAGGCAGGTATACCAGTATGTCTCTCTTACGAAAGCCCGTCGATTCTTTGTCAACTTCGGCTGAGAGTCTGCAGCTGCAACCTCTCCAAAGAGGAAAGCTAGCTTCTTAAACAGACGCGCATCTTCAGACAGAAAAGGAGTACCGTTCATTAAGCAAAGCAGGGTTATAAAATCTTGATTCTCTAGCATAGCTCTCTGGGTCTCAAGTAAGTTATACTGAGAAAAAAAGGATATGGGACAGGTTTTCCTGGTACTCAAACACTCGAAATGCAGATGCCAACTCCTCAGCATGAGGGTCTTCCCTCAAATCAACTGCAAAAGTAAAAGAAAAATTCAGAGTTAAAGTTCTGAAAAGATTATATTTTCTAAATAATACCTTGCGCCAATCATAGATCGCACATGGAAGGAAAAACCAGTCCTCAGCCAGCGCATATAATTCTCAAGCTAGATGGTACATCATATCAATTAGCGCATGGTCTGCGCATAATGACATATGGCTCATCACATCAACTAACGCATGGTCTGTGCATAATGACAGATGGTGTAGCATGCTGTGACAGATGGCACGTGGTGTCATTTGTTATGATTTTTTAGCCAACACTCTGAAAGAGGTAGCACAATGGGCAAATGGCACAAAGCATCGACGAACACTCTAAAAGAGGTGGTCGATATTGGCCTTGGTCGCGCTTTACACGAATGGCACGAGCAGTTCTACTATTGTCTTCTCCATCCAAGTCTCATACCTTCCAAGGCTGGGTTCGCCTCTTCGGCTCTCACCGACGGCATTATGTACTATAGTACTCTCAGTGGGGGCACATGCGAAATGGCTCCTGTTACTTTCTTTTCCTTCTCAGTGGCTGTGGATTTCTTTGGGGCAATTGCGATCGTGATGAAGCTTCAAAAATTTTGACAGTTAGGGAAGAAGAAGAGCTTGAGAGAGGGAAATTGCAAAGTAAAGTATTTTCTCTCTCCTCTCGACTATTTATAGCCAAGGCCAAGCCGTAACAGTCGCATAATCTGCGCCAGAAAGTCGGGTTGGTTATAATACTGCTCTACGCCAACCAATTCTTATCCAAAGTATTTCAAATTTTGAAGCTTTTCAAATTTCAAAACTTTGAAGGGTGTCTTGTAGAAGCCTAAAAATACAGTCAGCACCCTACGCTACCCATAAGAAGTGCCAGCATTCAGATCTTCAAGTGGCACCATCCATCAGATGGCGCCAGACATCAGATGGCGCCATACATCAAGTGGCGCTACCCGCCATGTGGCCATCTTCTCGGAGAAGCTAAATAGTTATCATCATGACCGACAGCATGACAGTCGAGAAAAATCCCTTCAAATCTCGAACGCGTGGTACTCCAGAAGATTTGGTCAGACGTGTCAGATCTGCCATTAATGACCAATAGTTGTCTCGCGCCATCTGCAATTGGCACAAGATGATCATCAGTATCATATCAGTTAGTGGTGCCACTCAGCATGTAGCACCTGGCGCCACCCAGCAGTAGGCATCATTTGATCAAATAATCCTGAAGTAGTTAGATAACGTAGCATACATGCCACTAGTCTCGAAGAACGTGTCTGTGATACTGCCCATTACCAAATGCATATCAATCACAGCATGCCATGTGTCCAAGCAGTTAAACCAAATATTCGTGCTAATGGATGAATGGTGCCACCTAGCAGTGTACGCTAATCAGGATAACTACTTAACAGTTATCTCTAGAACTCTATAAATAGAGTTTTAAATCACTTGCAAAGCATCACTAATGATCAGAATCTCCTGAGCACTTGCTGCGGCACTCTCCAAAGGCTTTGTTCTTCGATATTGCATCGTCTAAGGGATAAAGTGATCATCTTCTGATCAGATTCCTACAGTTGTACTTCTTCGAAAATCAATTGTACTCTTGTACTTTCTTTTCTTCTAGTTGTAAAGGAACACTTTTGTTTTTGCAAGCACACATGACAAGTGACGCATCTTTATTCGCGACGCTATCGATAAAAAGAGAAGGATATGTGTCTTCGAAAATAATTTAAGAGATAATATTATAGGTAATGGTCCTATTGATATGTCCCCTATCCAGAAATAAATGATGTTTGCCTTATAACAGAAATAAAACATAAACTGTTAAGCATCAATCATCTTACCGACAATGGTTGTGGTATTAATTTTGTTAAAGACAAATGTTAGATATATGATATATCCACTGGAAATAATGTCTATGAAGGTGTCAGGGAGAATAATATTTATGTTTTCTTTTTAGAAAGAACTAATAGTATAGGTAAGTGTCTAGTAGTCAACCAAGATGAAAGTTGGCTACGACATATGAGACAAGGACATGCAAACATGGATGCAAATTCAATACTATCAACGAAGAATTGGTTAAAGGACTACCAGAAATATCATTCAAGAGAGACATAGTACGTGCTGACTGTGTGAAAAAAACAACTAGATCCTCATTTAAATCCATCAACACTACAAGTACTTCTAGACCTTTGCAGCTGATACATATGGATCTGTTTCGACCTAGTAGAGTCGCCAGCCTTGGTGATAATTTTTTTTATTTTTTTAATTGTTGATCATTTCTCTCGATATACATGGATTTTTTTTTTATCAAACAAAAGCGATACACTTTTTGAATTTGAGTTTTTTTAACAAAAAAGGTTCAAAATGAAAATGGTCTTATGATTATTCTTATCCAACGTGATCACGTAGGGGAATTCGTAAATTCTGATTTCAAAAGTTCTAATGCAAATAGTTTTCTCATGGGTTTTCTTGTCATATAACTTCCCAACAGAATATGATATAGAGCAAAAGAATAGAACTCTAAGCGATATGGGTAGAGTCATGCTAAACCAGCATAATCTTTCGAAATACTTTTAGGCTGAAGTTGTAAGTACAGCTTGTCATATTTTGAATAGGGTGCTGATTCGACCTATATTGAAGAAGACACCTTATAAATTATGGTTTGATCGCATTCCAAACAATTTTATTTAAAAGTTTTTGGATGTTGATGTTTTATCGTGAACACCAAAGATAACTTGGATAAGTTTGATTCTAAGGTAGACGAAAGAATATTTCTTGGTTGTGATGCCAAGAGTAAGGGACATAGAGTCTTTAATAAGAAATATATGATTGTTGAAGAATCGATTAACGTTTAATTTGATGAGCTCAATAGTCATATAAGAAATAACATTGATAATGAAGACGCAAGTAACACACCCAAAGCAGTTGAATATAATGCTGCTGACAAAGACTATCTAGAGAGTCTACCAAAGAAGAAGAAATTTATGTCAGACTATCTAGAAACTCTTATCATAGGTGACGTATCAAAGAGAGTAGGTACACGTTCTTCTACTTGAGATATAGCTGCTAATGTTCATTTCTCAAGTAGAACCTAAATCAATAGCTGATGCATTTTTAGATGAATTTTGGATTTATGCTTTGCAAGAGAAACTAAACCAGTTCGAGAGAAACCAAGTTTGGAAACTTGTTCTTAAACCTATTGGTCAATCTATAATTGGTACCAAATGGGTATTCTAAAATAAACTTAGTGAGGATGGACAAGTTCTGCGCAACAAAGCTCATCTAGTGGCTCAAGGTTATAATCAAGAAAGAGGAATTGATTATGAAAAGACTTATAATCTTGTTGCTAGATTAGAATCCATTCGCATGCTTTATGCATTTGTATTTTTTTACGATTTTAAAATTTTTCAAATGGACATGAAAAGTGCATTTTTAAATGGTTTTATAAAAGAAGTTTTGTAAAATAATCCCCTGGTTTTGAATATTTCAAATTTCTCGATCATGTTTTCAAGTTACGTAAGGCACTCTATGTACTCAAACAAGCCCCTCTAGTATGATCGCTTAAGTTTCTTCCTACTTGAAAATGGTTTTTCAAATGGAAGAGTAGATATAACTTTGTTTTTCAAGTCTTCAAATGACAATACATTCTGTTAGTGCAAATTTATGTGGAAAATATTATATTTGGTTCTACTAATGAACATCTATGTCAAGAATTTGCTAAGTGTTTGAGATGAGTATGATGGGAGAGATAAACTACTTCCTCGAACTACAAATCAAACAAAGCACTCAGGGAACCTTCATCAATCAAGCTAACTACATAAAGGACATGCTGAAAAAGTTTGGCTTCGATAACGCAAAGCCTATCGGAAATCCTATGGCTACATTAACCATACTTGATCTTGATGAATATGGCAAACCAGTCGACATAAGTATCGAGGTATGATTGATAGTTTGTTATATTTAACTATTAGTCGACCTGATATTATGTTTAGCCTTTGTATATGTACAAGATATCAAGCTAATCCTAAGGAATCATAACTACACACCGTAAATCGTATCTTTCGATACCTTAAGGGTACTTCTACTATCAGCTTATGGTATCCCAAAACAACTTTATTTGACTTGATTGGGTATTCTGATGTTAATTTCGCTGGATGCAAAGTAGACCGTAAATGTACCAATGGTACTTGTCATTTTCTTGGTAAAGCTTTAGTCTCTGTTTAGCAAAAAATAAAATTATGTTGCATTATCAACGACTGAAGCCGAATATACCGTTGCAGGCTATTGTTGTGCACAAATTTTATGGATGAAGGAAACCTTAGAAGACTACAATCTATACTACACAAAAATTTATATTTATTGTGACAACACTAACACAATAAATTTGACTAAGAACCCTGTATGCCACTCACGTACTAAACACATCGAAATACGTCATCACTTCTTACGTGATCACCAACAACACATGAATATTTGTTTAAAATTTATTGACACAGATCATCAGTTAGTACATATTTTAACAAAACCATTGGTCGAAGACCAATTCAACTTTATTCGTCGCAAGTTAGGTATTCTGGAATTTTCGAAAACATAATGCTTTATGTTTAGAATATTGTTTAGACTATATTCAAATAATTTCTTTTTAAGTCAAAATTATTTTGGGTACAAGCTAAAAGGGTCCTTCTATCGTACATGTGTAAATAGCCTGAAACGATACGGTATACTAGTCCTCAGACTACCGCCAGCTGGGATCAAGGCCCTACAGCTAACCGAAAGTGATAAAGACTTAATTAAACAAATGAATATTAGTTCTAATGCAAATTTCTATTCATAAATCAAAAATTATTTTCAAAAGCACAAGTATAACAAACTCGGACCGAACTCTGGCCGAGTTCGGTTACCCCCTCCAACATAACCGAATTATCAGCTGCTGGCCCACTTTCTATTTAAATATCTACTTCTCCATCTTCTTCCCCACGACCACAGCTGCCAAAAACCCGAAAAACCCTAGCCCTAGAATTTTAAAGAAAAAAAGAGAGGAGATGGTGCTTCTACATCAAGCCCATTATACACCTCTTTCAAAAATCTATTTAGCCTACCACCATCATCCGATGAGGATGATTTCGATACTCGTTGTTCGTAGACTTAGAAACCTCAATCACTTGGTTTCATGACTTTCATAAACGTCCTATATGTCTGGGCAACTATATTAATTTTAATATTTTCCCTGAATATTGCTTGACATTCCAAAATCTTAACCTACACGAATTTGTAGAAATTTTTAATCCGATGTACGATAACGTCATTCGAATATTTTATTTTAACTTACAATATTTGCATGGTACAATGTATTCTTCAGTCTGTCGTATTGAAATAGAATTTGATGATGACGACTTAAGTAGATGGCTCTAGGTTCTCGATACTAGAGATGCTCTAATCGACATTACCAAAGTCCAATTAGATGTCGATCTAGACTTAGAGTCTTTGAAGGACGCAATGTATGCGCCAAACCCTAGACCCTAGGGATGGCTCATATCACGTTACTTGAACCAACATTTCTATAAACTGCATCGCATTATCATTGTACCAATCTTATCCAAAACGGTATCTACTAAGAAGATGACATATTTAGAGCTGTCCGCCATGTACCATATTTATTTTGGAATTACTTTTAGTCTCCCAATGCCATAATGTCAGCTATATGTACAACTGCAGGAAGGCCGATCGTAACTTTATTTATCCAATGGTTTTTTCTATTATATTTTATAGGTACAACATCTCTTTGGATTTCTATCCTATCGATGGTACGCTATCTGAGCTTCATAAGTCCCGTTGGTATTCTATTCCTATTCCTATTCCTCTTGTAGTTGGTGCCGAAGACATTCCACCTGCTCAGGCTCCTCAGCTAGCACCATCCCCTTATGCTGAGGCCCTTCCTACACTGACCATCGACAAACTCGATGCACTATTTAAGACTCGTTGCATTTTTGAGGATGAGCGCTATCAGGTGGAGCACATTTGTTTGTGAGACACCGATTATCGTCTCATATACTAGTTCCAGACTCTGTAGTTGTAACACCCAGTTTTCTAGATAAGGGTAATTTTGTAATTATATTATTATTTATTGATATTTATTTTATATTATAATTTTGGTGATTTTTAATCATTTTTAAACTATTTAAAAACTGTTTTAAGTCATGGCTTATGATTTTGATGCCTTGCTAGTGTAACCTGAGTGACTGCCTAACCTAGAGCCTGACCATATCATTAGGATAATTATTATTACTTTTGAGCATGAGGGTATTTTGGTCAATTGTCCTCTTTGAATTATTTTATGATTCATTGCACTGGTGATTGTTGATTTTGATTTTTGACTAGTTGTGACTTTAGTGACTGTCCTATATTTTGACCTTAACTTGGTGACCTAAGTTAACATGGTATGGACCTTAATCTAACTCAAGTTGGTCTTGGTTGACTTAAGTTGGCTAAGTTTCATGAAGAGAGGAGGAGGATTTTTGTATTTGACCAAAGACTAAGGACTTGAGCGAGTTAGCTAGTACAACTTGGCCCATAGCCATTAGACTAAACCCTAACCCTAATTTTCCACTTTATGACCAGCCACTAGGGCTCCCCCTTCCCTATAAATAGGCTCTTCCTTGTTCTTGCCTCTTTTATTATTTTTTTTCCAGCTTTGAAGAAAGAGGTAAGAGCCATTCCATAACTTTTTCATTTTAACTCCTTTTTAACTCTAGTCTTTTGAATTAGGACCTATTTAGTGTTTATTTACTATTGGTGGAGAGTAATTCCAGATTTTGAGCAATTTGGGGATCCGA
Source organism: Iris pallida (assembly GCA_029216955.1). Classification (NCBI taxonomy): domain Eukaryota; kingdom Viridiplantae; phylum Streptophyta; class Magnoliopsida; order Asparagales; family Iridaceae; genus Iris; species Iris pallida. Next base: position 8,483,195 of record JANAVB010013598.1, on the reverse strand, counting down.
GCTAGCAAGGAGGAATACTTCATTTTGGGACTTTTCTTGCTAATTGCACCTATAGGTAAAATCCTTTAAATTGCATTAATACTTCATTTTCTTTGCATTTAGTGCTAGATCTAGGAGTCCCCTAGCTGTCCCTAGAAATTGGGTAAATTTCGTGTCCGTATCGGACACGTGTCATAAGTGTAGTGTAGGTGTTTGATTAAATGCCTCTAAGGATTAAATTTTCATATTTTGCTAAACTAATTACATGAATTTGTAGATCCATATATGTGTATAAAATTTTGTGAAGACTGATTTGATTTTTGTGTCATTTTCGTGTCCAAAAGGGACACGGACACGCAGCACGAGACCCCCGTGCTGTGCCCTGCTACCCGACACCAATTTCTTACTGTACGAGACACGGGGACACATGAAACTTGACACGAAGGTTGGGGACATGTCTGTCGACATGTTTCCAAAGTTTCTTGATGTTTCGCGTCGTGTCGAGTGAGCATTTATATTTGTACTGAATTCGTACTACACTGGGACACTGTTAAAACACGTTCTGACACTCACAGTTTGACACGACACGACGCAACATAGATCAAATACAGACACCTAGCCCTACTATGGGCGAACCCATATGCAAGATCTCGACCCACCTCGAGCACTGTGTCGAGTCCACGAAGGCTCGGCATGCACGCACGAGGCCTGCTGACACTGTTTTCTTTGAAACTTGGTTTTTAGCTTTTAGACACATTGTGTTGACTCTTGTGGACACGAATTGACCTGTATAACACCATACAATGTTCACACACAATTACCAACTATTTAATTTGCATATTAACATGTTTTGGTGGTTCGAAATTCGAATTCCCCATTTGACTGATACCTACATTCAGTTTTGAATTCTAATATTTAATTCCCTGATTTAACTGATATTTTGATGTTAATTATCATGATTAGATTCAAATATAATGTTTGTTAGTTACTTAGATGCTAGTGTGTTATTGTGTTAGAGGATTGATAGATGGTTTTCGAAAATGGGATGAATGGATTGGATGGACTGTTCAATGTACTCACAGATACAGAACTGTCAAATTCCTAAGATTTTTCACACACATGTTGCCTTGCACTGTCCTTGACACTACACCCTTCACTTGCACACTGTTGGGTTGGATTTCATTGTGTTTTACATATGAAATCTGGATGAGCTGTTTTCAAATTCAGAAACTGCTACATGTTAAATTGTATTAATTGAACCATGGTCCAGTCCCTTGATTTACATGTCTATTATACTGTTATTTTCCTGGCATTACACTCATGTCACACACACTCTCCTCACTTTTCTCCACTGAACTGAGACTGTCAGTTGGTTTGATAACCTGAGAATACAGGAACCTACCTGTTCCTAGATTCCTCACACACATTTTCCCATCACTCACACACCCCAAATCCCAGTCATTAACACACACAGGTTTTTCCCTCACACATACACACCACCCACTATTTTTCTGTCACTGATTGAACAGTTCACACTTACACATTGACTGAAATGGAACCTCCATTCCCTATTTTCCCCACATTGATAACCTGGGAAATCATGACACTGTTTCAGCCATCCCATTGTTCAGCCCTTATCTTCTTTAGTATCATCTATTGGGCAATTCTATACTGAACATGGTATTAGTCAAGAGGTAGCTTGGCACTGATACTTCAAGTATCAGTTCAATGTTAGGACGGGAAGGATAGGGTCATCTTGATTTCAGTCCCCTTCCAATGCTCCATGTTTTGAAATGTTCTGTAATTGAACCTCAGGCAATGTCGCATACACACCCATATACACACACTGTTTTTTTCCTATGGCACACACACTACATTGACCCCTCCCCTTTCACTGTTAGCCTATTACAAACATTAATAACTGTTAACCTATGAATGAAATGCAACCTGAAATTCTTGCACACACAACCCTATTTCCTGGGTTTGACATACACATGTGACACTCTACAAAATCTGAGATATAGGTTCATATTTTGGGATCAATGGTGAAGCTTTGTGTTTGAGAAGTGGGATTTCAGAATTGGTTTGGGAGTCGAGCTATTTTTGAGAACATCCACGTTACCTTCCCAACACTTAGCTTGTTGTCGCATGCTACACTGCACTCCTTCCTTCTTGTTGTCCTACCTTGTGTTGGCCCCATTTACTACTATGTGTGCATATATATGTTAGATTATATATAAGTATTGTGAGATATGTGAGGATGTATATATATGTGTGGCTTGTTTGAGGGTTCACATAGAATGCATATATATAAGGATATATATTGTTGATTTAGAGTTGGTTGTCTTAAGGAAGGTTAGAGTGATACTTAATATGTATATAGATATATAGTTGTGTAGTGTATATATAATAATATAGGTTAATTATGGCTTTGAGTTAGAATTGAGTTAACCTTATAGTGATTGACCTAGATAGTGACCCAATTGTCCTAGATTGACTAGAGTTGACCAAAAGTCAACATTGAGTCCAAATGTGACCATCTGACCTAGTTTGACTAGAGTAGTTGACTTGGGTTGACCCAGGGTTGACCAAGTTATTGATTTGGACCTAGTTGACCTAGAAATCATATAGTTTGCATTGTAGCTTTTATTTTCCTTGTATTAAACCTGTCATAACCCATATTACTCTGTATAGGACATTGTGACTCTGTTGCAGACATCTGATATTACACTACTCTTTTCAGAGTATCAGGCGAGTACATTCTCTGATAGTTCTCTCATTTACTTGTCAATTACTGTACTTCAGTTCGAGTTAGTTGTATGCGATTCTCTGTTAAAACACGTATGGATATTCTGGATTCATGTATACAGCACACATTTATTGTCTGGCCTCTATTACTGGAATTATTCTGGAATCATTTACTGGTATCATCATATTCTGGCTGGACTCATCTTGAATTATTGTGTCGAAATTCTGGATTCACTTGCTGGGAGGGAAAATACTAGAGTAAGACATATAGACATACCCCAATTCTGGAATCACCCCATGCTGGAATCAAACTGGAACGATAGCCATCTCATACCCGGCCAGGTGTGTGATGTGCCAAATTACCTATAGCCGTTTACATGTCGATCTCGATATTTTAAAACACACTACTAGAGTATAGGCTGGACTCACCCTGGAATCATTGATCACTATGACTGGATCATCTCGTATCGGATTCATCTTGTATTAGATTCGTCTTATACTGGACTTACATTGGAGTTACACTCGTATACATTTACTGTCTGGACTTATATCATATTACCCTGGTTCAGCTAGTTCTATTTTTACAATCTTTATTGCCATGATTCTCCTCTTGTTTAGTTACTTACTTTCTTTGCACTTTATCTGTCTTTCTTACCATCACCTGAATATAAACTGCCATGTTCATCAACACAACTGTTTATAACTGCTTTATAGTTCTCTGTCATTTACTTGGGTTTTCTAGATGAGATTGTGCTCGTTCCTGTCCAGACTGGACTTGTTGAAATTTTACAGATGTTTGCCCTGAGGATATTTCCCTACTCATTATGGACCTGACGAGGGATTAGCTACCTTTGGCCCCGACACTCAGGAGTGATCGGGATTTAGTTTAGTAGACTTGTATTTGTTTTTATGTAGAGCTTGTTGTATAGAATTGAGACTTGAGATGTATTGAGATTGTTCGAGATGTTGTTATTATTCCAGTAGTTATTGTTGTCTTCAATTTCTTAGTTATATTTCGGTGTTATCTTATCGTGCTTAGACTGTGATTGAGTTACACCATATCTTATACTTGTCCTCCGTTCGGAGTTGATCATGATGAGTACATTTTATACTACATGAGTTGATGGTTAGTTAGAGACTTAGAACAGCGTTCTACCGCCGACACTGCGGCGTAGGCTGGGCGTTGTTACGTACTCGTACTCTCACAGTGGGTGTGGGTCGTGACAGTAGTACGATATTGCAGATTTTTAATGGACCTTTTCTCATCATCCCTCTGGTCCCACTCTGATACTTCGTCATCCAGACTTTGAAGGACCCAGATTCGAGGATCATTAGACTTGATGCTACTTCGTCCATACTGCAGCTTACCTTGATCCCAGTCTTTCTGCTGACAGTCATGATGATAGGAGTTGATGAGTGTATAAGTTTTTGGTTATGTATGACTCTATCTGATGATGATATCTTCTAGCATTTTTTAGTAGATTTTATGCACTAGTTACGGTAAAGTCTCTTTTAGACTCATATTTCATGAGTTTATGTACTTGCATGTTTATGCTGCTGAGTTTAGTGATTTCTGTTGGCCCATTGGTCATGGTCAAATCTGATTTTAATAATTGATCAAACTCTGTCTCGATATAAGGGCTACTTTAAGAAGTTTTGGACTCTTGGACACTACTAGAGAATAGCTATGTGATTTATTCAAGACCGACGCTGTGTTTGCCACTCGAGTCTGTATTTCCTTTATGCAATGTAATTTTTACTTTTATTGAGTGTAGGAATACATTGTACACCGAGTCGTACTGGCAAATAGGCTACCCTAAAAATGTTTTCAAAAATATCCCATGTTTTGAAAAACAGCCCTATTTATAAAAAGCTACTAACTGCTTAAAAGAATTTCAAAAAGACCAAAAATTAATTTGCAAAAACCTTGACTAAACCCTGACAGAACTCGGCCAGAGTTCGGCCCGAGTACGGCCAGAGTTCCGTTAGTGACCGTTTGATTTTCGAACGTTTAAAAACTTGGTCTCCCTGTAGTTACGGATCCCAACGAGATTTTCTTATAGAGTTCTGTCTGAATTCTGCCAGAATTCTGCCAAAGTTTCGCCTTTGGAAAAACTATAAATAGAGAAGGATTTTAATCACATCAATTCATTCGCTTTCATCTCTTCTCTCTAAAGCCTACTGTCCTATTCCAAAGAGTTCTAAGCTTTAATTTTCAAATTCCAAGTCAGTTACAATCCTTTAGTTGATCTGGCAGTACGTTACGGTCTAGAAGCTTCAGAGCGATTGTAATCAGAGGCTTGATTGAAGAAAGACTCTTCATAATTGAAGTTGGTCGAGTACTTCTGTCACGACCCGCACCCGGTTTTCTGACGCGAGCTCGTAAGCAAGCCAGCTACGTATCGAGCGGACTCCAGCCCGACTCGAGTACCTATAAGCTGTCAAGGTCATGGTATCATGTCTAATCTAAACTATATCTTAATCCACAAGAATCATATAAAGCAAGAATGCACAAGTATGGGTCATGGTCTGCAGCCCATTAGCATATTGTTCGATTAGACTCCAAGAATAATATGAGTCTATACAACTAAGCTGATAAGCAGAATATATCATAAAAGCACGAGAAAGACAGTAAATCAATATCACTAACAAAATACCTGAATCATGCGGATGAAGTCAACTACCACATGCTCAGCTAACTAACTCCATGCAATCAGCAACCTGAAGAGATCATCAGGTCCTCAGAGGACTAGCAAGATACATAAAACATGCCTACTAATATGACAGTAAATAACATGTATGGAGGATAAGAACACTGCAAGGAGAACATCTAAGGACGACGAGTCGTGTGGAAATGTAATACTAGACTTGGCTACCAATCAATCGATTAACCTCTATGGCTTGTAGTACAATGTAAGATACTCCCAATCTATTGTAGATTTTGACTGTAATACAATGCAAGATACTCCCAGTCAAGATTAGCCAATTCTAGTATCGATCTTCTCTCCTAAAGGATACAAAGTCAAGTAGACTCCTATAAATCGTAGTACAATGCAAGATACTCCCAATTTATAGTGTCGCAAGTCAAGTTAATCAATCAATCAATATATACTATAGGTCGTAGTACAATGTAAGATACTCCCAATCTATAGTATCTCAAGTCAAGGCAATCAAGAAATATCAAGATAAAAATTGGCTATAGGTCGTAGTACAATGTAAGATACTCCCTATCTATAGTATATCTTGACTGTAGTACAATGCAAGATACTCCCAGTTAAGATTAGTCAAGTCAAGAACAGATACAAAAACTGACAACTCAATCGCAAAGCAAGGTAACATAATAAGACCAATAATCTAGTGATGTCAAATACCCTATACGTGCACGTAATCTAGGACAAGTAAGGCAATCAAGGACGAATCAATCACAATATGGAATCATGTGATAATATGAAAAGGAATACAATAAAGAAAGAGAAACCATGTAAATACTGTATATGTTCGGCAAGGTATACTTGTCTGGAGGTTGCACGGAGAACCAACAATGTATTGCCAATCAACAAGCCAGAAAGTCCAAGTCATCACAACTCTCTTCGAAAGCTGAAATAAACGTTACCAACATTCTCAGAATAGTCAATTTAGCTAGGATTGCCTGTCCTTAAGTCCAATTCTGGACACAGGGGCAAAACGATAATTTTGGGCAAAAATGATGTCCGCCGTTGGACCCGCTTTGCACCGAAAAGCGTGTCAGAGTCAATGGTCTCTAAATCGTCAAACTACATGTCTATAGGTCCGCTTTTCCGATACGAACCCAACCGTATGTCCAAAGTTGGATTCCGGCAGGCCGTGCACAAAATCACCCGTTGAGTCGGATCGTGGGGCCCGCGAAACGGCAATTTTATCAACTGTCTCAGAATCGGACCAAACTTGGCATACATGACCAGAAAAACGATACGATCATGTTGGCAAAATTTTCGTCTCGATCTGACGAACGTTCACAAAGTAATTAGAAAATTTACACAGGGACCGATACGGAGAATTTTGACGGATACATATCAAATTCGTCGCGCACACGCGACCAATTCGAATTCCGTCAAAGCCCACACGACCACGAAGCCATTACGCAGCTTTCGATGCCTTCGGTTCGCGACCACGTCGCTCGGTTTGGCGGAACGCACGTCGTATCGAAGGTGGATCTTTTAGGGTTCAATTGTGGAGGCTCAAACTTCACAAATGAAATGAAGAGGAAGGGGATAATGCTGTTGGTCAGCCAGGAATATGACTCTAGGGTTAGGGTTTCATTTGGGCCTACTCATTCTTAAGTAAGAATACGGCCCAAGTCAAAAAGGCTAAAAGGCTTAATGCAAAAATGACTTAAAAATCATTTAAACCACTCCAAAAATAGAGATTAAATCTAAATAATTTTAAAAAAAAACTAAAATATGAATTTTAAATACATTATTAGGCTTCTAGTGAAGGTTGACTAAGGTCAAACTACTTATACTACCAAGTCACCAGTCTACAACCAAATCAAATCGTACTGAAATCAATCTAACTAATAAATAGATAAAAATTCAAATAAAAACATAATTTTTTTTAAATAAATCACAATTCCTAAAATACCCTTGAAATTAAAAAGTGAGTGTGACAAATCTACCCTCCTTAAAATAATTTTGTCCTCAAAATTAAGATGATCCTACTCCTTCTATGTCAAATCCCCAACAATCATGGTGTTAAGAAAACTTATCTAAATCATGCAGTTGGAAAGATATCATACATGATTTTGGCAGGTAATCAGTCTGGGTCTCGTCTAGCCACTATAGTCATACTAGATCAAAAGTAGAAATATGGTATCAAACATACAAACAATATGGCAGGGTATAGTAATCATCAAGATAGGATAAGGTATAGGTCAAGAACTCACCTCTACTTGGTCTGGTAGCTGGAACTCTCTCCCGGAGGTAGGCCTTGACTATGGTAAGTGTAGTAGTACAGTCTCGTATCTTGTGTGTAGCTGACCCACAAAATAGGCACAATTCTAGTCTCTTTCTATAGTCCTTCCATACGTGCCAAGGCTTCTTACAGAAGGCACAGGTAGGCACCCACTCAACTAGCCGCTGCTGGACTGGAATCTGAATTGGATAGGCTGGTTTAGGCTGGAAGCCTGGGTACTCCCGAGGCTCTGGGTATAAACTGCTCCTCGCTCTTTTGGGACTAGGCTCTCCCCTCGAATGCATGTAATCCCACAACAGTTGGATACTGAGACTCTGCTCTCTCATAAGCTCAGCCTGAAGTCTTTGTACCTCTCGCACATCCTGAAGGAGTCTGTAAATATGAGCCCCATCAGGGATGGCATGGGGTACCACTCCAGGAGGCAAAGGAAGGCCCTCAGTCTTCGGCTGAACTGCAGCCCTCTCTTGAAGGATAGGAGATGGGGGGAAATTCTCCGATGAGGCTACTAACACCTCCTAAGCAATAGAAGGAGGAAATACAATCTCAGTCTCATCCGGAATTATAGCTGTGCACTGGGGACAGACTCTGGTCATGGGTGCCATTCTGGAAAAGCTAAGGAAAAATAATAAATCATCGGGCTGTGAGGCAGTCTATCATCCTATATGAAAACTGGTGATTATAAAAAACAACTGAAATTAACTATAAAGCATTACTATTCTAAAGATGATCAAAATTGAAAGTTTAAAGCACGACTTGTCAATAACACTGAAATCCAAGCACACTATATATATCTATAAGAAAATTTAGTCTCGATATGATCTAAGTTGATCAAATCCAGGATGAATCGAAGTTTGGGCAAGATAGAGAATGAGGTCATTGAAGTCTGGGTACGAGTATCTAAGACTTGAAATCCATGTTACAATTGAAATAATTCAAGTGAATAAGGTTCCAAACATTGGATGATAAGGAGAATGACCAAGTCGACTGGTCGCGATCAAGGGTTTAGAATTCAACACTATTGAAATCCTAAAGGATACTATGAGGATATAGAAATAAGTCAATTTCCTCCTTTTGATAAGAAGCTAAACGTGATACCATGGGTTGACCTATTAAGTACAGTGCCTTATCTTTCTGAAATATATGAAAGATAAAAGCAAAAAGAGTTCAAAGACGATGCTAATGAGTACAATACGTGGTTCATAGACGACGAAAATAATTCAAGAAGAACTGCCAAAGCTGTCGTGGATGAGACTCTAGGGCAAGTTAACTATGCCTCTATCCACGTAGAGTAATATATGAAAGCGAACCAAAGTGCAATAGGTTGATCAGACCATCATACGCCGATTCTGATTAGACAATATGTTAGTGGGTCGACCCAATAAAATATGTCATGATCAAGCTCGAAAAAGAGATAAGCCTGCAAAACTAAGGCTAAATTAGCAGCGTAAGGTAGTCAAAATATAAGTAAGGGAGGTAATGATGAAGAAGAAAAAATAGTCCAAGATCTTTAACTAAACGGGTCAAGCAATCAAGATAAGGTACAAGGTTAAGCAATTAAAGAAACAAGAAGAACACCATCACATGTCGGGTCGAAAGAATTGAGTCATGGTTGGATTTCGAATTTAAGTCAGAAAGTATTTTAGTATCATGGTAAGGGCTATAGTTTAGTCTTATTGACCAGAAAGTCTCATCAAGAAAATAGTGTACAAGGAGACGTATTTAGTGGGACATGATATATCTACATGAAGGTGGACTCGTCTAGGTCTTGCATGTGAAGTTTGTTGGAGGATAACAACTAGTATTACACTCCGAATATCAAAGTTATGGTAAGGAACGTCAAAGAATCTAAAATAGAAGGTAGGGTTCAAGAGGTGACAATTAATACAAGAATAAAGGAAATTAAGTTGAAGCATGAAATAAATTTAATTAAGAATCCAGTGAAATAATTTAGGGACACAGTTCTCAAGGGAGAATACTGTTAAGGAGCGATCAAATACAAACGGTTAGAAAGTCATAATAAAAGATCTAGATTTGAGGAAAGGTTGAGTAAGTCAAGATTGAGATACAGTCACATAGTTTGGCAGACGACTAACAACACTTGAGTATATACTACTAATCTTTTCATAATTCTCATAGTAACTTTAAGCCATCCAATCTAATCATGACTAACATTTAAATCCTTTTCATAATTCTCATAGTAACTTTTATCACGTTACTACTAACCTTTCCAAAATTTAACATTTTAATCCAACTTTAAACTCCAGTGTTAATGAATCATGAATGCATAAAATTCTAAATCACTTCATAACTTTAAAACTCCCAATTTGTCTAAAATAATCCTCAAGATAGACACTTAGCTTATCATGGCAATCTAGCATTTACAGCTCAGTATTTTAACGCGCGTATCAACCATAATTTTTTTTTCTAAGTCATTGAAACATAATCACTACTTCTTAAACCAAAATCTAAATAGATTTTTAAATCTTCAATCAATTGACACGATTCCAAATTTGAGATTTTTTTTCAAAAAAAATTATTTTTATATCTTCCCAATCCTTTAAACCAAATTTTTTTATATCATTGTTTCCACTTAAATTTGAAATTCAATAATCATATACATCGTAACTTGCATGACTCAATTTAATAGTTCATACTGCCACCCCCTTCTCTTTTTTTATCATTATCAAACAATCTATATACGTTCAAGGATGTATAATCATAATCCATTAATTCATGAATCACATCAATTCCTGAAATCGATTTATATAGATTCTAACTATTTTTTGCCAGTATCAAAATATAATTTTATAATCCTCTGGTGATTACTACTTAGAATCTCAAGATAAATTTCCTTGGTAATATCCCAACTTACAAACTACTAATCATTAAATCATCCTTTTAGAAAAATGCCCTTATAACTTAGTCAAAGTCTCCGTGTATTCCAATTCCTTGATGTAATCCTTCTAGCCATGTGTTTGACCAATGAGTATATAGCAGTGTAGCCATCTTCCTAACCACTATTAAGCACAAGAAAGTAAGGGTATTGGTGACAAAAGTTCAAACAAGATTCAAGAATCAAGGGAGAAAGGTGGATTAAAATAAAGGAAAAGGGAATTTAAATCAAAGCTCAAAATGAGATTCTCAAGGGTCATCCCAGGAATCTCTCAGGAAATTTTAATAGTGATTGAGTATCCTCTCATTCTAACACCTTACTTTCTATATTCTATAGCAGGCTCGTAGCAGTACAGCTAAGTCGTTGTGCTAAGTAGATATCGTACCAATGCGAATCTTGACCTGCATAGACTGGAGAGATGAAATTATGTCTCCATAACTATCTTGAAGACAGATCAAACAAGGAATCAATTACTGAAAAGAAGCAAAATCATCAAAGGAGGACAGTTGTTTTCAAAAGGAGACAATTAACAGCAAGAATTTGATAAGAGTTTTTCTAATGTGATTGAGTATCTTAACTTATATCTTATATCCTACTGCAGGCTGTAAAGATACTCTAATTAGAGTACCACTACAAAATCATACTAGTTGTGATTGTAGACCTATATGGGCTACCACTAAAAACGTGTCACGACCCGCACCTAGTGAAAGGGTCCGAGAAGTGAATACGCCCAACCTACACCGCAGTATCGGCGGTAGAACGCTAAACTGAGTCACAATATCTAACACAGTCTAGAATAAACTCTGAATGGAGAGTAAATAATAAGTAACTCAATCACAACACTAAGATGGAATAGAAGAGTAAAACTCAAAGGAGTCACAGATATAAATAAAAGTCTAGGTGTAAACCACCAGAATAAATCTCAGGTACAACTCATAATGTCTCAAATAGAAAGACAAATAAAATACTAAGTCACAGCTAGACTATGGGCAAGTCCACAACAACTGTTGGATCCTCCTGAGGGTCCACGTCACCAGTGTCATCTAAGCCAATGCCATAATAAGTAGGGCAGAACTCTTCATCATCACCTGTCAGTGTTCAAAATGGCGTCGTAGGCGTCCGCCTAGGCGGTCGGGAGGCGCTAGGCGGAGGCTCACCACCCCGAGTTCATCATCACCTGTGAAATTTTCAACATGCCCAATCAGGACGGAACGAGCACATATATCTTACAACATTTTATATCAGGATTGGACATATAAAGCAAGCTATAGAAAACTATACAAGCTATAGAAAACTATACATGATAAATAGAGAAATGTAACCATCTACGTGATTTAGAGCATGAACTGGTTATGTAAACGGTTTGGGTTGCACATGGATAAACTATAGAGTTGCACATGGATACCTAATGGGATAATGATGACATAACCAACTACACTCTCCCTGCCCCCAATCAATACACAAGGATCAAGACATGATATGTTATTGCACATGGATAACAACTACTTTATACATGGGGCTCATATGGTCATGAGTGTACATGAATAACACATGAGTGCACATGGATAAATATGAATATGTAGAGTACATGATGGCCATGATAAAGTACATGAACATGATATACTCGATGTATCCGAGGGGATAACATTGCATGAAAAGATCCAGAGGGTACTAATCCGTGTGAACATCATGTCAGCATCAAGTATACTAGTCTATAACAAGAGAACATATCCAAAGAAGTATGAAAAGATCAGAGAATGTACTCGCCTGGAAAACTGGACTGCTGATGATGAAGTATAGCTAAACTGGGGCAATATAAACCTATTTAAAGTATACAAATGTCACAACTAAGTCTAAAATATCAAAAGAAATAGCTACAATGCAAGACTACATGCTTCTAGGTCCCTTTTGGTCAAAGTCAACCCTTGGTCAACTCTGGTCAAACCTGGTCAATGCCGGTCAAACCTGGGTCAACTAGTCCGTCTACTAATTTCTAGGTCATACATAAAATTTTAGGTCATTTGGAGTTCGTTTGAGTCGAATTGGATCAAGTTTGACTCAAAGTTGACTTTTGTCAATTTGGTCAACTTATCGGCCAATTCGACTAAACTAGGCTCAAAATGACAAACTAAATCTGTCCTAGGACTCCTATAGTTATATACACAATTACGATCTATTCTAAGAGGGTTCTCAAGCATACAAACTATGCACACATAGGTAATATATACACACATGTGTATTTACAATACAAGCCAAACCTTATTCTAACAAATGATTGTGTGTGTGTGTGTGTCCTGGAGCTTACTGAAATGGAATCAAATCTGAGATTAAAAACAGTAAACACAACTATGGTATACTTCAATTTAATATACTATTAAAAACAGCAAACACAACTATGATTGTGTGTGTGTGTCCTCGGTTATCGTGTCGACTGATTTTCCTTAAGCAAATGCCTCCGCCTCCTTGTTAAAAATGCTCCAGCAGATCCTCCTCTCCTCGATGAGTGCAAGGAGTTCATTTGTAAAGAAACGGACTCCGGATGAAGAAAAAATAAGTTTTAGAGAAGGGGATCTTTTAGGGTTCAATTGTGGAGGCTCAAACTTCACAAATGAAATGAAGAGGGAGGGGGTACTGCTGTTGGACGGCTAGGAATAGGTCTCTGTTGTTAGGGTTTCAGTTGGGCCAATACATTCTTAAGTAAGAATAAGGCCCAAGTCAAAAAGGCTAAAAGGCTTAATGCAAAAATGACTTAAAAATCATTTAAACCACTCCAAAAATAGAGATTAAATCTAAATAATTTAAAAAAAAAAAATGTGGATTTTAATTACATTATTAGGCTTCTAGTGAAGGTTGACTAAGGTCAAACTACTTATATTACCAAGTCACCAGTCTACAACTAAATCAAATCGTACTGAAATCAATCTAATTAATAAATAGATAAAAATTCGAATAAAAACATAAATTTTTTAAATAAATCATAATTACTAAAATATCCTTAAAATTGAAAAGTGAGTGTGACAAGAGGGCTGGCCAATAAACCTAACTTGAGAAGATTAATTATCCTCAAGAAAACCTACCGAATCGATCTTCTGATCATCATTGAACCCAAAATCCCCCAAAGAAAACTCAAATCCATTCAACTCCTACTCGGTTTCGCGTCCGTGGTTGTCAGATGCCACGACATTTGGATCCTTTTTACTGCCGAATGCAGAATGGGCATCGTGAACGACTCCAATCAGACGCTTTCCTGCTGGGTAGAGCACCCCTGCCTTAAGTCCCGAGTACCCATCTCTGCTGTTCACGGTAGCTGCAACTACCCCGAGCGCAAGAACCTATGGGATACCCTCATAGACACCCACCATCACCTTACAATCTTCCGTGGATCTTCCTTGGCGACTTCAACACGATCTCGCGTCGAGAAAAGAAATTGCGGGGGAGGGGGGGAGGGGGGTGCCCTCCCTCCAGCCGGCGATGATCGACTTTAACACTTTTATCTTCAATGCCCACTTGTCCCCCTGTCGTTCTCCGGCAACGCTTTCACCTGGTGTAACATGTAAGAAGGCGCCCGCAGACAATACTCCCGTCTGGATCGAGTGCTGGTAGAAAACCTGTGGGCCGACTTGGATCTCATCACTAACCTCTCTCACCTTAACACCACAGAATCAGACTATTCCCCTCTCCTGATGGAGATCAGCAGCAACTCTATCTAGATCAAAAAACCTTTCCGCTTCCTGAACTTCTGGAGCCATCACCCTCATTTCAGAAACATCGTGGCCTCTGCATGGAGATCGACTAGCAACCCTGACCCCCTCATCCACGTTGCAGTCAAGCTCAAAGCCACCAGGGGTGCATTATCGTCTTGGAGCAGACTACCTTTGGAAATATTTTCTAAGCCATCAAGACAGCAGAAGATGACATCACTCGGGCCGAGATCCTATTCACTTCAAACAGCTCGTCGGAAGCCCGCACCGCCCTGAACCTTACCAAGGCGATACTCAAGTCTAGGCAGAAGGTCGAGACAGAATTCTGGACGCAAAAAAGCCAGATTGAACTGGGACACCGAGGGTGACATAAATTTTGGCTTCTTCCATGCCTGCCGTCAAGGGCCGCAGAAATCAGCTCAATCTTTACCAAATCTCGGACGACAACGACATCATCCTCAAAGACCAGAAAAGTATTAACATTGCAGCTGCCAACTTCTACACCAAATATTTCTCCAAAACGAACATCGTTAAAGATAAGGCTTTCCTGGCTAAGGTCCCCAGCCTGATCAGCGAGCAAGAGAACGTCATGCTGTTGATCCCCCTCCCTGGAGGAAGTCAAGTCGGCTGTCTGGTCCCTTGACGAACACAGCGCTCCCGGACCAGACGGTTTCTCTAGAGTCTTCTTCCGTTCTTGTTGGGAGATTATCGGGCCTGACTTTTACGAAGCCGCGGTGGCATTTTTCTAAGGAGTGAGCTGCCCCAAATCACTCTCCCGGGCCAACCTTACCCGGAGACATTCAAAGATTTCAGACCGATCAGCTTATGCACCTTCACCAACAAAATTATCTCCAAGATCATCACGACCTGCATATCCATTCTTCTTTCCAAGATTATCTTCGAGGAGCAGAGCGACTTCGTCCCCGGTCGAAACATCATCGATAACATCTTGCTCGCTCAAGAGATGACCACTTGCATGAAATTCCCTTCCAGGGGGGAACGTCACCATCAAACTCGACATGGAGAAAGCCTATGACCACCTTGATTGGTTATTCATGATTTGGGTATTCAGAGCCTTCGAGTTCTTGGAGACTTGGATCGACATCATCTTCATGTCCGTCAACAACTCTTGGTTCTTACGGTCATCAACGGGCAAACTGACGGTTTCTTCAGATCCAGCCGTAGGGTACGGCAAGATGACCCTTTATCCGCCACCATTTTCATTATCGCAGCAGAAGCGCTCAGCATGAACCTTAACAACATGGCGAACACCCCCAGATTTTGTCACTAGCACACCACCACGGGCTGCCCCCTCTTCATACATTTGGCCTATGCCGATGACATCCTCATCTTCTCTTCCGGGGATACTGTGTCGGTGGAGGTGGTCTGCAGCATCTAGAGAAATATACCAGATGCTCTGGCCAACGCATCAATGCTGACAAAAGCGTCATCTACACCCACCACAATGCCGACAGGAATCACTCGTCCACCCTCACCAACCTAACCTCCTTCTCCACCGCATACCCACCGTTCTCCTACCTGGGATGCCCATTGGTGTACGGGAAATAGAAATCTGGAATTTTTTAGGGTTTGGTGAACAAAATCAAGAGAAAAATCGAAGGTTGGCACAATGCGACCCTTTCCCCGGGAGGCAAGATGATCCTCATCTAGCATGTCCTATCCTCCATCCCCATCTACACCCTGGCCGTATGCTCCCCACCCAAGAAAGTTCTCTCCTCAGTCGAGTCCCTTTTCACCAACTTCTTTTGGGGCCACCTCGACGGCAAGGACAAGCACCACTGGGCCAGCTGGGACACCATGGCCAAACACACCGATGCGGGAGGACTTGGCTTTACCAGATTAGCGGACATCATCGACGCCTGTTCTATGAAGTTGTGGTGGAAGCTTCGCACAGATAATTCCATCTGGACTAGGTTCATGAAGGCCAGATATTTCCAATATTCTCACCCCGTGAATGTCGTCGCCAACAATCGATCCTCTGCAACCTGGCGTCGGATCCTTCATGGCCGCCATCTCACTGAACCCTTCATCATCGAGAACCCCCGACACCCTACGGTGGTCTCCCTCGCCCGATGGAACCTTCACGATAGCCTCTACCAAGATGGCGGCGAGAGACACTGACTTGTCTGCTCCGCTGATCGCTCTTTTTTGGTACTCCTACATCCCCAACAAATGGTCGATCCTCATCTGGACTACATACCGTCGGAAGTTACCTACCGATGACTCCCTTACCTCCATTGGATTCAGCTTAGCATCTAAATGTTATTGCTGCACCTCATACCAATCAGAAACAACTGAACACATCCTTCTCCATGGCAGTATCGCTTACCAGTTATGGTTCAGTCTTTCACAGTGATGCAGCCAAGCCCCCCATACTGTGAGCTTCAACGATCTTCTTGCCAGCTGGGGATTCTCTCATGGGCATCAGATCGTCGTAGCCGGTGGCATTTGGGTGCTATGGAAGAACATAAACAAATTAAGGTACGAAGGTCACCAATACACCCCTCAACAGCTTTTCAGGGAAGTCCTCCGGCAGTATCGCCGCATCAGCAGAAGATGCTCCCACGCATCGGATTATTTTTGGCAGGAGCTGTACTAGTCCGACTGGCACTTTTTGTTGTGCTCTGTCTTCTTTGGTTTCTGGTTTTAGGTTTCCTTTCGCGCTTGGCGCGCTTACTTGTATAGGCTTCAGCATTTTGCGCCTAATACATCAATAAAGTCCCTTCGTTCAAATATATATATATATATATATATATATATATATATATATATATATATATATATATATATATATATATATATGCTAGTTGAGTTCATTCTATATAAGGTTGTATATATCATATTTTAGAGAGTTCAATCCAAATCCTTATTTAATTGTTTCAGTCCTTAGGTTGCTGCCCCTTGTGTCCAATTAACTCTGTGGTATATATATATATATATATATATATATATATATATATATATAGGTATTTATCTTATAGGTATGTTGAGATACATACTCATATATTATATGAGATAAGGTAGCTTAATACTCATAGTGGATGCTAAGTGAGTCTAATTTAGGTTGATTGGTTTGATACCAAGTTGCCAAGACATTAGTCTAGTTATCATATTCCAAACCCTTGACTAAGACTAATTAATATCAATGTGGACCAAGTACCAAAAGTTTGACTTAGTTGACCAGAGTTGACCAATTGACTATGAGTTGATCAATGGTTGATTTTTGACCTAGAAATGCCTAGTAGCAGGTAGACTTCATTATTAAATCAATTGTTTAATGTAGAACACTCTGTAACCTGTAAATTCTCATAATAGGTCTCTATGACTCCAGTTCAGACACCGATACACAGTAGTTGCTCAGGAAATCAGGCGAGTACATTCTCTGTTAATTTTTATTCATGATAGTATCTATATTGCCTACTCTAGACTACTTTACTTGATGTTGGCATATTGTTATCACGGACCAGTACTCTATGGATCTTGTCATGAGATGTTATCCCCTTATCGGGTGCATCGGGTATTTCATATTCATGTACTTTATCATGTGCATCACGTACTCCTTGTATTTATATTATTCATATACACTCATGTACTCTCATGTATGTTCATGTGCTCTCATGTACTCTCATGTGCTCTCATATACTCTCGGGTTCTCACATGTACTTCATATATAAACTAACAATCATGTACGTAATGTAACTTGATCTGATCTTTGTGTATTAATTGGGGTAGTAGAGAGTAGAAGTGGTTATGTGATTAAATCTCTCTAGTGTACTCATGTACATGTCGATTATGCCTTCACGTATAATCGAGTTACCGTTGAATAATTATGTAAAACCTAAATCGATTACATAACCATCTTGTGCTCTGAAATACTTATATTATTTATAGTTTATAGATTCTCTATTCTATTTCATGTACTCAGTTTATGTATCTATATCTCCTGTATTCCTGTACTTCTTCTAAAGCATGTCCTGTACTTCATTCTATTGTTAGCTCTATAATTCCTACCATGTTTTGGACCACTTTCAGAGTTATGTATTCACTCCAATTCTGACTGGATATGTTGATAAAACTTTATAGAGAACTTAGAGGATCCAGCTAGCCTAGAGGAGACACCAGTAGTGCTTGGAGTAGAATGCTAGGATTGTTTGGATATGTCTTTTAGTTTCCTTGTTTTGTATTTAATTCGTACTCTGTGTGTTGTGTTGGTAACACTTAGCTCTTTTCAATTCTGGATTTGTATTGAACTTTGAGATCTTTCTTTCTATTCCATTTCATGCTGATATCCATGTTTAGTTACTTTGTAATTGAGTTGTATCCTTTTGAGATTGTCCTCCGATTGGAGAGTATATTTTGTTTAGGTACTTATATTATGTTTAGCTATTGTTGAGACCTAGGATAGGGTTCTACCGCCGACATTACAACGTAGGCTGGACGTACCCACGATCTTGTGCCCTTTTACTGAATGCGGGTCGTGACAATTCAAAGCCTAGTCTATTCTTGTATCATATTGTTATTTAACCCATGTAGAAAGATTCAAGTCGTCCGCGACATCTATCCTAAAGCACCATGGATAGTCATTGTGGGGAACACTCATACCCATAAATAGAGATATGTAGGGGATTGCTGGTGTTTGGCCTTAAAGACTAGAAAAATAGTCGCATATTACCTAGGCCAAATGACTTGTATCTCTATATGTAAGCTTTATTTGTGTTTAGAGATGCACATGTGGTGTGGAGGGGCACATGGGTGCCATGTGGGGGTATTTTTCTAGTGGAAAGAAGACTAACTCAACAATGAAGCATTAATATTTTTTTTTGTGCTCTTGGAATTTATTCCTTTGCAGATAAGACACGTAGGGGCTTAACGAATTAGACTCGGACTCGGACTCGGGCACATGGTCTCATGAGACGTAATGTGGCATTTTGTTGGTGCACTTTGCACTTGCATCATCTTCTTTTGTTCATTTATACTTTTGCTTATTTCTTCTTCTGTAAATCCAACTTCGTTTTTGATCTAATCAAAAACTGTTTGTAGGCTTTCACTGTTGCTGATACAAAATCTTTTGTGCCTTCTTCGAAGTGTTACAGTTGATTTCGTTTCTCTGGATCCTCCAGGATCTCAGTTGTGCACCTTTCTCGAAGTGTTGCATTAATCAATTTTTCATCTTAAAATATGCCCCGGGAATAACAATAAGTACCTTTCTATAAGAAAGTTTCCATAAAAAACATTTTACAATTGTGAAGAAAAAGTACTAACCGTCAACAGGTTAGGGTCTAGAATTCTTGTCATCAATCTTGTAGCACCAGAAGAAAACCAAGACGGGCATGAGAACTCAACATTTGAAATCTACATTAAGAAAGTATGCTATTAGGTAACTGTGGGAGTTGATGAAGCACGATTGATGCTAAACTAAGCAAAAAATCAAACCTTTTCATATAGTCTCATAAGATTATAATCATCAAACGACAAATAGCCAGCAAACAATATGAATAAGATAACCCCAAATGACCACAAGTCTGCAGTTGCACCATTATAACCTCTATCATTAAGAACCAAAACCAGAAGAACAGATAACTCATTAACAACTTCTTGTCGAACATCATAAGTAGTTGCATTCTTCAAAAGTTAGATGTTTGAGATCTATCAGTACCTCAGGAGCAATATAGTTTGGAGTTCCACATCTTGTATGAAGCAATCCATCACCCTATAGAAATTGCCATTAATATTGAATTCAAATTAAAGCAGTCAACCAAAAGCAAGCAAACAGAAAGAAAGAGATATCCTTCTAACTAATACTATACTAATCAGTAAATTACGTGAATCATACTACTGCTTCAGAACAAAAACACCATAACATTTGCAAAAAATTTGTTGAGAATCAAGCAACTACTAATACATAACAACACGAAAATGGATTTACAACTTTGGTTTATATTATATGTCATAGACCTAAGTTCTTGTACACACAAACAATTTGTGTCCATACATGTGCACATGTACACAGACAAGAGAGGTGTTTTATATATGTACACAATAGTTGATCACTGAGGCTTTTGAGTGTGTTTTTATATCCATGTACACAATAGTTGATCGCCAAGGGATTTGAGTGTGTTCTGACTCGACCAATCCTAGCTTGGCCAAGCTAGGGCCAGCTAGCTCAGGCCAATGGTCGGGTACCAAATAAAAGTCTAGACATTGGCATGCAATACATATGGAAGCCTATATCAGCTTGTTTGTAATGTCGTTCCGTTCTACCTTTTGGCTTATGGAACTTGGAAGACGCTCGCAATATATATGGAAGCCTATACCATTTGTTCTTTCTTCGCCATAACCAATGAAGATACACTTGTCTATATTCAAAACGAAACAATTTCTTTTATTGTGGGCATACTACAATAATAGCAATCAGAATCCACGTAGAGAGCCTTACACTTTCCCTTGCTCATCTTTGATTTATGGACCTTCCTCGTGTTTTATGAAACCAACACCTCAATATATGAGGATGAAGACATACCTTGTGATTTCCACCACATCTACTCATTCATCACCCACTCTAGATGATTCCATAGTAACAACGTC
The DNA here is from genome assembly GCA_029216955.1 of Iris pallida. Taxonomy (NCBI): domain Eukaryota; kingdom Viridiplantae; phylum Streptophyta; class Magnoliopsida; order Asparagales; family Iridaceae; genus Iris; species Iris pallida. The sequence goes on along the minus strand of JANAVB010013598.1, from coordinate 8,462,318 downwards.
ATCGGGAGCAAAAGTGATCATAGATACTCGTAGGTTTTCCCCTGAGTGTGGTAATCCCAAGATTCCCAAAAACAATATTCCATATATCTTGACGTCGAACTTAACTCTCATCTCCGACAGTTGATCAATCATACCCTAAAACTTCACATGATCCATAATCGGTGTGTCATCTTCGGACCTCAAATCCATTATTAGTCAAATCAGAAACAGCTTATTAATGTCGATCTTCTTGGCAAGTTAGGAATCCAACATCTCCAATAAAGTCAATACATTGTCTTCCTTTCAATATGACTGTACACATCATCCACAACTTTTAGATGTATCTGCAGACATATGCATGCTCAACTTCCACTCCTCTTTAGGTTTGTCTTTGGAGATCTCGGACGTAAATATTCGTAGATATAACTTCTTGACGTACAAAAGATCTTTCATCTTGCTACACGGTTACACCATATGTGATAATTTGTGATGTTTAGGTTAACCATTCAAAATTGTTTTTCCTCTTTCTTTGATTCAATTCGTCAAATACCTAACACTTGAATACCAATCTATTGAGAATGGAATGATCAATGCTACAAAAATTATTTTTCATCCCCGATTAATAAGTACTCAGTGAGGTGTAACTGGTGAGTAGACCTGCAACGCACAAACACACAAACCACAATCCGACGCAAACACAACATTTTTACATGAAAATCCTAATCGAAAGAAAATCACATAACGATATGAAGTTCAATCCTGAAAGGCCTCTAGCAAGAATATAGAATATTACACAACTTTACTCAAACTTCTCTCACAAATTTGAACACGGAACATCACAACTACTCAAAGATGGAGAATAAAGAACGATCTCACCTAACTACTACTTGAATCTCTATCACGAGTCTCCTTCAATCTCTCTCTTAAAAGTTGAACTTCTTTATTATTATATATCACCTCCAATTGGGTTAGAAAACCCTAATATTCACCTCCTAATAACCTCATAAGTTTGGTGTAAATCGGAACTTCAAAACAGATCAAATCTGACCCCACAATGTTGACTTCCTCTCAGGACCGGAATTTTTGTTGCTTGTGCTAAGGAAAAATAAAAAATTTGGTCAGGAAATGAATGCCTATATTTTCCTGCATTGTTTTGCTCGAAAAATAACCTCCCTAGCTTCTCGTCCAGCCCTAAGAGGTCTCTACAAAGGATATAAAAGATCATACCACTTTCGTTAAACTTCTCCTACCGATTTGAATACAGATCACCACAATAAAGATGGATAATAAAGAATATAGGGAAATTATACAAGTTAGCAGTACGAAATCACGTAGAGTGCTACGAACAATTTCACTTGACTACTACTTGAATCTCTCTCTCGGGTCTCCTTCAATCTCCCCCTTGAAAGTTGAACTTCTTTATTGTTATATATCACCTCCAATTGGGTTAAGAAACCTATATAACATCTCCTAATAACCTCCCAAGTCTAGAGTAATCCAAAAAGTTAGAAGAGATCAAATCTGAACCCACAATGTTGACTTCCTCTTAGGACCGAAATTTTAGTCAGAAAATTAGAATTCTGGTCTCCTATTTTCCTGTATTGCCTATGCGAAGGAAAAATCAAAATTTTTGTTAGGAAAAGATTGTCTATGTTTTGGTGACTGCTTTGGAACCTCTTGAGCTTCTCGTTCTCTTCGAATGATGCTCGTCACCTCCGGGATTTCTCCACATAGAAAGGGAATCCGCCCTAATATAGGGTTAAATCGAAAGGAACATGAATTAAAAATATAAAAAAGGGTATTATTTTTGTTCTTGTTACAAAGGACATGGCCCTTAACAAAGCTTAATGAAAAAAGAAGTATAAAAGGATATTATTTTTGTTCTTGTTACAAACGACATGGCCTTTAATAGAGCTTAATGGAAGAAAGTGATTCAATTTTTTTGGGATAAAGGCTTTGATGTTGTTGTTGAAATGTTCTGGATATGAAATGTTAATCATTTATTTATCATATTATTGTATCCAATGTTCAAACTAGCATTATCGACCATAGAAGTGCTAAAGTTCAAGCTTTTACTGAGTAAGATCACTAATTTTAATATATTCGTAGAAATTCTACTTTGAGGATTATGTCCTTTTCTATGTTCGGTGATCTTCATCTTAACGATATTTGGGCTTGAGTCTTTTTGATGGAAAAGGATGAAAAGAAGAACATGAAAAGATAGATCTGCTAACCCATCACCCATAGCATCAGCCTCCTCGACCGTCAATGCAAAAGTCATGTCCCTCTGTGGTATATCCCTCTGATGGCGCGGGGCTTGATTCTGCACCACAGGTGGCCTAGCTTCCTTTCTCTACTTCATGATACTCAAGTAACATCCATACTGATACTTCACTCCATTATTGCCACTACCACTATCCTAGATAGGGATATTTTTGTTAATTTATATTATTTATATTGCTTGAGTATTTATTTAAATTAATTATTGTGAAGGTTTCATTTATTGTTTAGTTTAGCCTATTAATTGAACCTTAACTTGTGGACCCAATTAGACTAGACATGACCACTTGAGCCTATAACCTAGTATGAATACAACTAGCCTCATTTAAGTCATGATTAAGCTTAGTTTAGAATAGAAATTAATCCCACACTTAGAGAATAATTAACCCCTCATTTAAGGAAGTGTTCATGATGACTTAAAAGGTAGAAGGGATATTTTAGAAGGGATTTAAGGATTCCAATCATGGCTAGTAATAAAAAGCAATTAAACCATCTTCTTTATCCTTTAGAAGCCTCCATAAATCCTAAAATAAATCCTCTTCAAGCCCTCTCCATTTCCATTCATTCCCACCATCAAAACTCCCCCAAATTCTTCCAAAACCTTCCCAAACCTTCATTCCACAAGGCTAGAAGCTTGAAGACCAAGGAGCTCATGGGAATGAGTCCAAAGGAGGAAGAGATTGTGTCAAACTTGACAGAAGAGCATCCCTATATAGCTTCAATAGGAAACAACCACCCAATAAGTAAAATCCTTGTTGTTTTGATATTTTGAGCTCCTTCTTCATGATGACACTTACAAGAACACTTACATTGGTTAGGGGTACCCATGTGGAGATGAGCAAGGTTCTAACCCTTATTTTTGTGTATTTTATTTGGATTTTTTGTGCCATCCTTGGAGAAATCCGAGCATAGCTCCCTAAGTATTTGTCAAAATGACAAATAGACTAATTTTGGCTTTGTATTCAGTTTTGTGCCCATGGATGGATTGGTTGAGTATTTGGTAGGCATCTCAATTGATTTTCTAGTCTATCTCACTAATATATATATAAATATAAATGTGTGTGGCATATGTTATATGAGAGTATATACATATGTGAGTGTTATATATATATATATATATATATATATATATATATATATATATATATATATATATATATATATATATATATTATATTCAGGAATGTATATAGGTATGATTTGGGAGTATTGTGTTCACTGACTTGGGGCCTTGCCACTGTTTTGATGCAGTGAGCAGTAGGCAGGCCACCTTGGGCCAATGCTATTGACTGCAGGACCAAGAGGGGGTCCCTTCAGTAGAGCAGGGGGTTGGCTTGGCCACAGAATAGTGGCAGCAGGAATGCCATGGCTTACGCATTTGGCCATTAGGCCTCGAGTCGACCAGAGTTGGTCCCTGTTTTTCAGTAAGCCATGTTAGAGGTAAAGTGTCTGTGAAATGGGGGTCTGGCAAAGGCCCTAGCCATTCACTTATATATATATACTTTATATATATATATATATATATATATATATATATATATATATATATATATATATATATGAATGTATGTATGTGTTTGGGTTTTTAAGTGGGGGCTTGTTGTTCACTGTAAAGTGACTGAGCGAGTGAGTAAGGTTCAGTGTCTTGATTGAGTGAAAGGGATGTGTGTGTGTGTTAAATGGTATCAGTTATATGGAAGAATTTGGGTCCAGTTAGGATATTAGTTCAGTCCTAGTGATTATTAAGATGTGTTGGTTAGGATTTTAGTTAGTATCAGTTAAGCTTTTAGTGTATCGGTCAAGTAGGACTCTGGGTCAGTGAGTGTTCAGTATATAGTGTCATTTATGTATCAATCACTATAGCAGTTTGTATCTCATGTGACAGTGTATGTGTCAAGTGTGTGTGTTTAAGTGTCAGTTAGTGTCATAGGTGTCTTTACCAGTGTAATGTGTATTAGGGATATGTGTGAGGTTGAGGAAATATGAGTTAGAGATATGTGTTTAGTGTTTGTATTAGATGCAGTGAGAGTGAATGTTAGTATCTAAGCCAAGTATCAGTCAGTGTGCAGTATCTTGTGTCTAATGATTTGAATGTCCATGTGTCGGTGCATTTGGTCAGTTATTAATGTCCCTAGTGTCAATTTGTTCTGTAAAGATTAGGAGTGTAGCAGCATACCTTTGCTTGCATTGCCTGTAATGTATCATGCAGCTGCAGCATATGGTAAATGCAGTAGCATTAGCAGCAGCAACATATGGCATATTACACTGGCTGTCTTGTAGTGAAGCACTTGTAGTAGCAGTAGTGGCATTGGCAGCATGTAGCAGCCATGCAATTGTTTTGTTGCCTTGGCTTTGCCTTTCTTGCCTGGGCAGCAGCAAGCAACATCAAGGTTTGGCCTTTTGCTGGCATTTAGAAATGGACTTGGCATTGCAAGTAGCAGCACTGCTACTTGGCATCAGGGGATCCTACCCCTTGTTGGGGTATGTTGGCCAATTTGCCATAAGGCTACTACTAGCCTATAGAATATGTGTTGCTGCACTTGGCAGCCACTACATGGCCCTTGGGCAGTGTCAAAGCCTTGTGAGGGTGTTGTCTAAGGGATTTGCCTAATCTAAGTGAAGGTCGTGGTTTATCTATCTAAGGTTACCTATTCTAAGTAAGTAATGTGTTACCTTTGGGTATGTAATTACCTACTTTAAGTAAACTTAAAGTAATGCATTACCTATATAGTAGGGAATATGAAATTACCTAATCTAATTTAGGGTAAGGTAATGGTTTACCAATCAGTCCTAGGTAATGGGTTATCTACTAAGGTATAGTATTACCTACTCTAAGGCATAGGCAGAGAATTACCTAGGATTGGTAAAGGGGTATATCCATATATGTATATGGTAATGTTAGGCTAAGTGTCATGACCCGCACCCTGTGTAAGGGCACATGCGTAACAGCGCCCAGCCTATGCCACATAATCGGCGGTAGAATGCTGTACAAGGTTACTATCTAAACAACAACTCATGTAAATATATATTGTACTTGTCAAAACTTAACTCCGAACGGAGGACAAGTATAAGATATGATAATACTCAATCACAGTCTAAGCACGATAAGATAACACAGAAATTTATAACTAAAGACTAAACAACAACAATTATCAACTACAAAAAAATAATATCTCAAACAAACTCAAATACAAACTCATATCTCAAGTTATTACAATTCAAGTTCTAAACATTAAAACTAAAACAAGTCTACTAGCTAGTCTCCTGATCACTCCTGAGTGTCAGGGCCAAAGGTAGCTAAAATATGTCCTGATCCATAGTAAGTAGGGCAAGTGTCCTCGGGACAAGCATCTGTAATATTTTCAATAGGTCCAGTCAGGACAGGAACGAGCACAACTCATCTAAAAATTCCAAGTGAATGACAAAAAACTATAAAGCAGTTATAGACAGTTATATTGATAAACATGGCAGTTTATACGAGTAATGATGTAGAGAAACAGTTAAAGTACAAATGAAGTAAGGTAACTAAACAAGAGGAGAAGCATGGTAATGAAGACTGTAAAATATGATCTAGCTAAACTAGAGTAACATGATATAAGTCCAGACAGTATAATATGAGTCAAGTGTAATCCCAATGTGAGTCCAGACAATGTAAATCTAATACTAGATGATCCAGCACAAGATGAGTCCAGTCAATATCAATAAATCCAGGGTGAGTCCAGACAATATACCAACAGTATGCTTTAAAATACCGAGATCGACATGGAAACGACTGTAGGTAATAAGGCACATTGCACACTCGTCCAAGTATGGGATGGCTAGCATTCCAGTTTATTCCAGTAAAGGGGTGGTTCCAGTAATTAGGATATGTCTACATGTCTTACTCAAATATTTTTCTGCCCAACAAGTACAGATGATTTCAGTATCCGACACAAAAATAAGTACAAGTCTAGCCAGAACATGAATGATACCAGTAAGTGATTCCAGGGTGATTTTAGTAGGTGATTCCGGTAGTGGTTCCAGAAACAGAGGCCAGATATGAATAAACGAGTGTCGCATGAAATGGATCCAGCGATATCAAATCGTGTTTTTAACAGAGAATCAAATAGAACTAACTAGAACTGAAGTACAGTAATCGACAAGTAAATAAAAGAACTATCAGAGAATGTACTCGCCTGATACCTTGAATAACTGATGTATATCAGATATCTGAACCAGAGTCACAATATCCTATTTAGAGCAGTACAGGTTATAATGTGTTTAAAACAAGATAAATGAAGTTTACGATGCAATCTACATGATTTCTAGGTCAATCTAGGTCAAAGTCAACTCTGGTCAACTCTGGTCAACCTTCAGTCAAACCAAGTCAACATTTAGACTATTTGGTCAATTGGTCTTAGCTAGTTTAGTCTAGTTTGGATAATTGGTTAACCTAGGGTTTGGTCAACTCTATAATATACTAACTCAAACCAACCATAGACCAATACCCTAGGACACTACATATATTCTACAATCTATATATACATATCATTCAATATATACATATACACTCAACTAATACCTAACTAGGCCTATAGTCTAAACATGAATCCCTTTTAAGTAAAACCACAACAAGCCATTACTACCTATATATATGTATCCTCACTTACCAATCAATGCCATACCATGCCCTATAATACCATAACCTTCTGCCTATGTAATCCCTTATCCTCACTCAACTCCACACACAAGGGCACACTCATAAACTCTCACATCTCATATATAATATAACACATCTATATAGTCAATAAATATATATATAGACTCACATTACATATATACCTATATCAAACTCACGTATCTACCTAAGCCTAATCAATATCTAATCTCATATTTCTGAGGTTGGACCCCATAACTCAATATTAGTTATCAAACCTACACATAGTATAACCTTGTATATCAATCCATAGCTGAGTCTCAGGAAATCTGAGAATCAAAGTCACATTGCATTCAAAAGCATAACATATATCGACTGACACTCAAATCAATATACATCTCAGATTTCTGAGATTCAAACCCATCTATAGGGACTAATACAATATAGAAAGCCAAGACTGAACAAGGGTGACAAACATGACTGATACATTATGCAATGTAGGCGAAGGAGAAAATTGACTCAAATTAAAGGATGGGTTGAACAAGATAGTTTGGGGTTGATACTCGATTCTGGGCTGTCACATTATGATGGGGACTGGACTGAACAAGACGTATGAATGGGAATGAACATGAAGTGGAGGCTGCACATTAGGAAGTTAAAACTGCACCACTAAAGGGCAGGACTGAGCATTAAGCAAGAAGGATGGATAATTAGCCCAAGGACAGAGTCAATCTAATTTCCTTCACTCATAAAACTCACTCAATCACTCACTAACAATCATCTCTCCAAAAAAGGACAAAACTGAGATTCACATACATATAGATAAAAGCATATATATATAGATAACTATAAACTCAGATTTGATATATACCTACATAAGTACATTCATTCAGATTTTATAATATACATAAATATATATACATTCCAACCCAACAATCATGAAAACCAAATTGGAATACAAAACTAATCTTAGGTAATAAGGATTGAAACTCATTTTTGAATTCCTGATTTGAATTAACATTATAAATTCATCTTTGAAACACAACCAGCATGTATCAGGAAAACCCAAGTTCGAACCCAAAAATCCATTTTGAAAACCAACCAACACTCGAATTAAAGGGGAAAAATATATGACAATATGGGGGGGGTCTGTGTGTGACACACACGTGTCCATGGTGTGTCAAAACTGTGTCCAATTTGTGTCAAACATGAGTGTCAACATGTGACAGAAACTGTACAAAGGCATAGCCTCGTACACGCGTGTTGAGTGAGCTAGGGACACGTGTGTCCTACCAAGTGTGTCGTGGTCGTGCACATAGGTAAAGGGGGTCTAGGGCTCGGGATTGAAACCCCTGAAATGTGTCCACAACGTGTCTACGAGAGACATGAAGTCCGTGTCAGTGATCAATTTTCGGCTGTGTACTGTCAGTACAATTCCAGTGCATCCTCGATATCTTCGCGCACAGTCGACGAGGACCCATAAAATTTTTTGGGTGTCATTTCAGACACTAGGCCCACGTGTCCATGAAGTTTCATGGCACATCGTACCGTGTCATATCCTGTGTCAACCCCGAGCAGCAGGGGAGCCGTACGAGCGCCGTGCGGTGTCTCGTGCTGTGTGTCCGTGCCCAAAAATCGTGTCCAAACATGCCTAAAATTGACTCAGTCAATTTGATATACAATATAGACCTAATTAGCTACAAATATATGTAATTAGTTTTGCAAATTACTAAAGTCTATTTTTATGTGGCATTTCACCAAACACTTCTTTAAAAACACCGATATGTGTCCGATACGGACAAGAAATTGACACGAATTCATACCAAACTTGGGCTACACCTAGGGGAACCCTAAATGGATGCATCTATGTAAAGAAATCAGGAATTCATTAGGGTTTGTAGGGTTTTACCTATTGAGAGTTCAAACTCAATGTAAAGAGCCTAGAGTTGATGTCTTTCTCGATTTGCTACAGTTCAAACGTCCTCAAACCTTGCTAGCAAGCCTCCATAAGTCTCCTCTACTATTGGAGATGATGATAAAATTGATTTGACTCAATTTGGATTAATTGGTAGAAGTTTAGGGAAGAACAAATTAGGGTTCTTTCTAGGTATTAAAAAGAGGCAAGGGCTCTTAAGTGTAATACTTATAGGACGGGGGGCACTTGATGGCTAGTCATTAGATGAATTAGGGTTAGTTTTACATAAAGATGAGTGGCTAGGGCTTGTTCACTCAATTCTAAGCCTTCCTATTGGTCCAATAGTCCTAATGCTTTCTTTTTTCACAAATATCCTAAGGGATAAATATCCTGCTTAGGAATATCTAGATATTGCTAACCTTGGCACTTAGAAGGAATGTTCTAACCATGATTCTAATCTCAAGACTAATCTAGATTAGGTTAAGCTTCTAGGTTAGTATCTAACAATTCAATTAGCACAATATTAATTAATCAAAATTCATTTTCTTTAATAAGTCAAAAATGACCAAAATACCCTTAGGCTAAAAAGTAGTAATTAGTCATCCTAATCACATGACTAGGCTCCTTTGGTCATGGTTAGTCTCTAGGCTTAGCAAAAAAATAGGGTTTAACTAGTTAACCATCAAAATCTTAATTCAACCTTTTAACTAGTTTTAAATTAATAAAAAATCACAAAAAATCATAACATGGTTTAAATATTATTATTAAATGATTAAAATTATAAAGTTCAAAATTACCCTCATTTCTGAAAATTGGGTTTGACACTAAGGGTTTTTTAAGTTAGGGTATTTAGGTAGGTATTGATTTGATGTGGGTTAACCTAACCTATATTTGACTAGGGTTTGACCAAGGTTGACCATTTGACTAAAAGTCAACCATGAGTCAAACTTGACCTAGTTTTGACCTAGATTGTATATCATGTACTAGAAAACCATGTCTAACACTATTAAACCCTATTTAATATATGTATATCTCATCTATAGGTCTTGTGACTCCACTTTGAGCCTCGATTCATATTGACTGCTCAGGAGCACAGAAGAGTACATTCTCTGATAGTTTTTATTGCTTTGATATTTCCTATATCTATTCAGTTATAGTATTTTACTTGATTCTTGACACGAAGATACATGGACTAGTATACATTGGATCACATCATGATATGTTGTTCTCGGTTAACTTGGTATATTGGTACTTGTTCGATATTATTTCTTGTACTTGTACCGATTTACGAGTGGACTGGCCCCCTGCTATTTGAATCTTGTGTCATGACGTGTCATGGTTGGATCTATTATACTATTCGGAGGATTGGAAAGTTATTAGAGGTTATGTGATCAATACCCCACTTGTTTACTACTTGTGCATAGCTCACCCTCGTCACACATAGGATGTAGCCTCATCTGATACTATTTGTACATAGCTTTCTATTGTGGCCAGTCTGATCCTCTATACTCGTACTTGTGTATAGTCGGTCAAATGGAATAGCCTGATTTGGACCTTAGTCGATCACATAACACTTTAATATCTCAAGGCACTGTTTATACTTGTATTGTACTCAGATTTGACTGTGTCACTTTATATTTCAGTTTACTATATATTCTCACACTATGACATGATATTCAGTTACCTTGTACTTCTTATTTCCAGTCTTATTATTCTATCATGGATTCTATTATAACTGTTTCTTATAGTATTTGTCAATTTAATGGAACTACTATTAGTGTTTGTATTTCGCTCCAATTCTGACTGGTTAACTATTTTTTAGAGGACTTAGAGGCTGATTGCACAACCTTCTATGGGTTTGGAATAGATGGAGACTTTGATTAGGACTTGCCTGTGGAGCTAGTGCTCGTAGAGGACGTACCTCCAGTAGTGACTTAGTTTAGCTAGGTTTTGGCTGGACTTGTATTCCAGATTTGATACTTTGGGGTTGTTTATTTAATTTGGGATTGTACTATGTCTTAAATTTTAAACTTGTGTGTTTGTGACTCTGGTACTATTTCAGACTCTATCTATTTCACTCTTTATCTTCTATCATATTCGTGCTTATCTTCCTTTAGACTCATGTTATTGAGTTATGTTATATATATTCCTCCGTACGGAGATGACATGTTTATATTCTATGTTGTTGATGTTTGATGTTATAGATGACCTATACAGTATTCTACCACCGACATTGTGGTGTAGGCTGGACGTAACCACATGCTTATGCCTCTAAACCGGGTGCATGTCGTGACATATTTTTGTGGTGGCCCATGCAGGTCAAGGTCGCAACTAGTGCGACTTCGTAATGGTGCTCGACTTAGAGTAGTAATTATGAGCCTGCTATTAGGATATAGGTTCTAGGTTACGATAGGAGTTACTCAATCACATATTAGCAAAATTTCTAATCTTTGATTGCCATGACATCTCTTCTTGCATTTTCAAATTTAATTGTTCTTCCTGGATCATATCTTATCTTGTGCTATTTTGATCTCTTTGCTTGAATCTGTCTTCAGGATGACGAAAACTATAGCTCAGAGCGCTGGACTCGGTACGGCATCAGAGAGGTCCGCTACTTCGCATCATGTTTCTCCGGTTAAGGGAGCTACAGTTCAGGAGGTTGCCCTATTTTTTCTACCGTTCAGGAGGGAATGACAGCAGCACCAGGGGGTCTTCCTCCACCGGTCAAGAGGCATGTCCTTGTTATGCTGAAGACTCTTCCACCTCCACTTATACTACCGATCGACGCCACTCAGATGTTCGCGCTCTTCTAGCAGATAATGGAGGAACAACGAGCACAAGCTGAGGCTCAGCAGCGACAGGTGGATGTTTTGAGACAGAGGATCAAAAGTATGCACCTATTAGCACTCATCGCTATGGAGTAGGTGGCTGCTGTTAAGACTCAGGACGCTCTTGCCCAGCAGCCGCAATAGCAGCATGCGAGGCCTGGTTCAGTGATGGATTTTAAGAACATGTTCCCTCGAAAGTTCAAGGGGAGAAAAGGGATCCTTTATGTCGATAACTAGTTAGAGGATATAGAGAGGAGTTTGGAGTTAGCCTAGATTTTGGAGGGGTTGTGGGTAGCAACAACAGCTAGCCAACTCTTTAGTATTGCTCTAACTTGGTACCGCACCGGTCCTCGACTGACAGTGACGGTTCTGACATGGGATACCTTCAAGAGGCTATTCAAGAAGAAATTCTTTTCTAACGTGGCTCTTAGTACATTGGAGGGCCAGTTTGTGGGACTAGTATAGAAGAACATGCCAGTTGACGAGTTCGTAGCTGAGTTCTTCTGTCTGAGCTGATTCGCCAAGGGCATGGTTTAGAATGCTGAGGAGAAGACCCACAAGTTTCGGAGGGGCTTGAACCATGGAGTCAGATCTCGCATGTCTGGGCATCACAAGACGACCTTTAAGGATATCCTGATCAATACTTATATCGCAGAGGAGGACTTGGGTCTCAGCCCCAAGAGGAGCAGCGATGTTTTGGGAGCTGGTTTCAGTGCAGGACCGGCCAAGCGTCCTGAGATTCAGCAGAGGTCATTCCACCAGCAGCATCAGCATCACCATCACCATATACCAGTACATATGCATCCACAATAGGTACAAAAGTAGGTTCCTCAGTGTGTCCTCTACGGGAAGCCAGGGCATATCCGAAAAGTCTATAGAAAGAGGTTGGGCGCTTGACTGTTCTGTGGAGCGTCCGACCACCAGTTGAAGGATTGTTTTACTCGTCCAGCTCAGGAAAGTCTGGCTAGAGCACCTCCTGCTAGAGCTCCATTGGACCTGTTGTTCAGCCGAGGAGTCCACAACTTCTGACCCAACAACAGCGCTTTGCCCAACATCAGAAGGGAGCACCCCAGGGCAGAGTGTTTGCACTAACAGTCGAGGAGGCCGAGCCCGTGGCAAACGTGGTGGTAGGTTCTGTTCTTCTCGATTCCTTTCCTGTATTAGTTTTGTTTGACTCTCGTGCTACACACAGTTTTGTATATGTCTCTTTTTGCTCTTAGACACAATATTATTGATGAACCTCTGGGTAGGACTTACAAGATCATGACCAGAGGAGGCATTATCCTAGTCAATAATATTTGTAAGGGGTGGAGAGTTATATTAGGGGATTTGAGTGCATGTTTGCTCGTAACGCCGCTTCCGAGCTACGATATGGAACTCAGTATAGATTGGTTGAGCATGCACCATGCTAGTATAGACTGTAGAAGAGGCAAAGTTTTGTTTGGACCATCGAGAGAGCCAAAGTTTGAGTTCACCAGAGGGGCAGCTGAGCCGAGAGATGGTTTCTTTGGAGCTATGTTGGAAGGACAGGAGTTTCCACATCCATTAATAGCAGGATTCTTGGATGTTTTCTTTGATGAGTTATCGGGAATACCGCCGGACAGGGATGTTGAGTTCTCTATAGACATGGTGCTGGACGCTGAGCCTATCTTGCAGCACGTCTACAGGATCAACAACAGCAAGTTGGCAGAGCTGAAGAAGCAAGTCGACAAGCTACAGGACAAGGGTTTCATCAGATCCAATTCTTTACCTTGGGGCACTCCTGTTCTGTTTGTACCAAAGAATGATGGGATGATACGCATGTGTATCGACTACAGAGCGCTCAACAACCTCACCATCAAGAACAAGTACCCCTTGCCGAAGATTGACAACTTGTTCGATCAGTTGAGCGGCACAAAGGTATTTTCAAAGATCGACTTGAGGTCCGGTTACCATTAGCTGAAAGTAAAAAGGAGAAAATTTCAAAGATGGCTTTTCAGACATGGTACAGCCAGTACGAGTTCACTGTTATGCCATTTGGGTTGACCAATGCCCCAGCAGTATTTATAAACTTGATGAATAAGGTATTCCATCAGTACCTTGACAAGTTCATGGTGCCCTTCATAGATGACATCTTGATCTATTCGAAGATGCCGGAGGTGCACGAGGAGCATCTGCAGGTTGAGCTAGAGATACAAGAAAGGAGCAACTCTATGGGAAGCTGTCGAAGTGTGAGTTCTTCCTGGAGCAGGTAGAGTTCTTGGGTCATGTTGTGACCGAGAAGGAGATCTCAGTGGACCTGAAGAAGATTTCAACAGTTGAGTCTTGGTCTATGCCGAGCTTAGTTGTCGAGATTCAAAGCTTTTTGGGTCTGCCAGGCTACTACCGAAAGTTCGTTCAGGACTTCTCTCGGATTGCAGAACGATGAATAGACTCACCAGAAAGGACGTGGAGTTCCTCTGGACCGTGGAGTGTCAGGCCACCATTGACGAGTTGAAGAAGAGGTTGACCACAGCTCCTATCTTGGCGTTGCCATCGGGGATAGGTAGTTTCACTATCCACAGTGATGCATCTGGGAAGGGCTTGGGTTGCGTTCTTCAGCAGCACGGAAAGGTGATTGCCTATGCATCCAGGCAATTATGTCCTCATGAGAAGAACTAAACTACCTATGATTTGGAGTTAGCAGCCGTTATTTTTGCTCTGAAGCTGTGGAAGCAGTATCTGTACGGAGAGCGATTTGAGATCTTCATCGATCACAAGAGCTTGAAGTATGTGTTCACTCAAAAGGAATTGAACATGAGGCAGAGACGACGGCTTGAGCTGATGAAGGACTTCGATATTCATTGTAGTACCATCCAAGAAAGGCCAACGTAGTTGCCGATGCCTTGAACAGGTATCTGATCGCTATGTATTTGATGTCATATCATTATATATTAGTAAATCTGGATAGTTTGGGAACGAGGTGATCGTTCCAGGGATGGAGATTCATATGTGGCGCTTACAGATTCAGTCTAAATTAATAGACAGAGTCATAACAGCGTAGTATGATGATGTGGCCTTGAAGAGCATTAGGGAGCAGGTGCAGGCAGGATTTCTAGACGATTTCTCTATAGCTGAAAATGGGTCGCTGAGGAACGGTACTAGAATGTGCATTCTGAGTGGAGAGCTTCGAGAGGAGGTTCTTCAGGAAGCGTATTATTCTTAGTACTCTATGCATTCTGGAGCCAACAAAATATACAGAGACCTGAGCGAGCACGTATGGTGGTATGGCATGAAGCGAGAGGTAGCTCAGTTTATAACTCGATGCTTGGTGTGCTAGCAGCTAAAAGCCGAGAGACAGAGGCCAGGTGGTTTGCTTCAGCCCCTACCCATTCCAGAGTGGAAGTGGGAGCACATTATTATCGATTTTGTGTTCGGACTTTTACATCTCCGGGAGAAAAAGATGCGATTTGGGTCATTGTTGATAGATTGACCAAATCGGCCCACTTTTTGCCTTTTAAAGTGGGATTGTCTACGGAGAAGCTAGCAGAGATGTACGTACGACATATAGTTAGATGGCATGGAGTTTCGATAAGCCTAGTCTCGGATCGGGATAGTTGCTTTACTTCTCACTTCTAGAGGAGTTTGTAGGATAGCTTGGGTACCCAGCTCAAGTTCAGTACCGTATATCACCCCCAGACAGACGGACAGTCGGAGAGGACCATTCACACACTCAAGAATATGCTTTGCACTTGTGTTTTAGATCTCGGGGGTTCTTGGGAGGACCATCTCTACCTGGTAGAGTTTGCTTACAACAACAGCTACCATGCTAGGATAGAGATATCGCCATTCGATGCTCTATACAGACGGAGGTGTCGTACTCCTTTGTCATGGAATGATGTCTGCGAAAGAGTATTGCTTGGCCCAGAGATGGTAATGGATGAAGCAGAGAAGGTCAGGTTGATCGGGGATAGACTTCGGGTAGCTCAGGATAGGCATTGGCATTGGGCCGATAGCCACCGGAGACCGTTAGAGTTCGAGCTATAGTTATAGTTTCCTGTTTGTGCTTGTTTGTGATTTTTTATTTTAGAATTTTGTGTTGAGTCTTATTTTGTGACTAGGTTGGCGATATGGTGTTCCTGAGGATTTCTCCGACACGGGGCATAATTCGCTTTGGCCTCGGCGGGAAGTTTAGTCCATGATTTTTCGGACCTTTCACTATTCTTGAGAAGGTCGGTGCAGTGGTCTATTGACTAGACTTGCCACCTACGCTCGAGGGAGTTCATAACGTACTCCATGTGACATAATTGAGATGGTACATGGCAGACCCTAGCAACATATTGGATCATTCCGAGATAAAGGTAGGGCCTACTCTCAACTATCCCGAACAGCATGTGGAGATTCTGGATCGTCGGGAGAAGGTGCTCCAGAACCAGGTTATACCCTTGGTTCGTGTCGCATGGAGGCATCACTCTCCAGATAAGTCTACCTGGGAGAGAGAGGACGACATGCGGGAGCGATACCCTTATCTCTTCAAGCCTTGAGGTATTGTTCTCTTGTTCTTGCTTATGTTTCTTATGCTAGTTTGCTCTAATTTTGAGGACACATTTTTTTAGGAGGGTAGATTTTTCTCTACCACAATCCTAGATGGGGCTATTTTTGTCAATTTATATTATTTATATTGCTTGAGTATTTATTTAAATTAATTATTGTGAAGCTTTTTATTTATTGTTAGTTTAGCCTATTAATTGAACCTTAACTTATGGACCCAATTAGACTAGACATGGCCACATGATCCTACAACCTAGGATGAACACAACTAGCCTCAGTTAAGTCATGGTTAAGCTTAGTTTAGCCTTGAAATTAATCCCACACTTAGAGCACAATTAATCCCTCATTTAAGGAAGTGTTCATGATGACTTAAATGGGTAGAATGGACATTTTGGAAAGGGTTTAGGGATTCCATTCACGGCTGCTAATAAAGAGCATTTAAACCATCTTCTTCATCCTTTAGAAGCCTCCACAAACCCTAAAAGAAATCCTATTCAAGCCCTCTCAATTTCCATTCATTCCCACCATCAAAACATCTCCAAATTCATCCAAAATCTTCCCAAACCTTCATTCTACAAGGCTAGAAGTTTGGAGACCAAGGAGCACATGGAAAGGAGTCTAAAGGAGGGAGAGATTGTGTCAAACTTGACACAAGAGCATCCCTAGAAGACTTCATTGGGAAAACAACCACTCAATAGGTAAAACCCTTGGTATTTTGATAGTTTGAGCTCCTTCTACATGCATGACACTTGTAGGAACACTCACATTGGTTAGGGTTACCCTTGGGGAAATGAGCAAGGCTCTAACCCTTATTTTTATGTATTTTATTTGGGGTTTTGTGCCATCCTTAGAGACATCCGAGGAGAGCCCTCCAAGTGTTTGTCAAAATGACAAATAGACTATTTTTGGCTTTGTATTCAGTTTTGTGCCCAAGGATGGGTTGGTTGATCATTTGGTAGGCATCTCAACTGATTTTCTAGTCTATCTCACTAATATATATATAAATATAAAAGTGTGTGGCATATGTTATATGTGAGTATATGCATATGTGAGTGTTATATATATATATATATATATATTATATTCATGAATGTATATAGGCAGGATTTGGGAGTGTTGTGTTTACTGACATGGGGCCTTGCCACTATTTTATTGCAGTGAGCAGTAAGCTGGCCACCTTGGGCCAATGCCATTGACTGTAGGACCAAGAGGGGGTCCCTGCAGTAGCAGTAGAGTTGCGGGGCTTGGCTTAGCCAGCGAAAAATGGCAGCAGGAATGTCATGGCTTAGGCATTTGGCCATTTGGCCTTGAGTCGACCAGAGTTTGTCCCTGTTTCAGTAAGCCATATTAGAGGTAGAGTGTCTGTGAAATGGGGGTCGGGCAAGGGCCCTAGCCTATTCACTTATATATATATATATATATATATATATATATATATATATATATACATATATATGTTATATAAAAAATATATATATATATACATATATATATGTCATATGAATGTATGTGTTTGGGTTTTTGAGTGGGGGCTTGTTGTTCACTGTAAAGTGAACTGTGTGAGTGAGTAAGGTTCAGTAACTTGAGTGAGTGATAGGGATGTGTGTGGGTGTTAAGTGGTATCAGTCATGTGGACTAATTTAGGTCCAGTTAGGATATTAGTTCAGTCCTAGTGAGTATTAAGATGTGTTGGTTAGGATTTTAGTTAGTATCAGTTAAGCTTTTAGTGTATCAGTCAAGTGGGACTCTGGGTCAGTGAGTCTTCAGTGTATAGTGTCATGTATGTATCAATCATTATAGCTGTGAGTATCACATGTGACAGTGTATGTGTCATTTGTGAGTGAGTGAGTGTGTGTGTGTGTGTGTTTAAGTGTCAGTTAGTGTCATAGGTGTCTTTACCAGTGTAATGTGTATCTGGGATATGAGTGAGTGTGAGGAAATGTGAGTTAGAGATATGTGTTTAGTGTTTGTATTAGATGCAGTGAGAGTGAATGTTAGTATCTGAGCCAAGTATTAGTCAGTGTGCAGTGTCTTGTGTCTAGTGATTTGAGTATCCATGTGTCTGTGTATTTGGTCAGTTATTAGTGTCCCTAGTGTAAGTTACTTCAGTAAAGATTAGGAGTGTAGCAGCATGCATTTGCTTGTATTTTCTTGTATTGCCTGCAATGTATCATGCAGTAGCTACATATGGCATATGCAGCGGCATTAGCAGCAGCAGCATATGGCATATTGTACTGGCTGCCTTGCAATGAAGTACTTACAGCAGCAGCAGTGGCATTAACTGTATGTAGCAGCAGGGTAATTGCTTTGTTGCCTTGGCTTTGCCTTGCTTGCCTGGGAAGCGACAAGCAACAGCAAGGTTTGGATTTTTGCTGGCACTTAGCAATGAACTTGGGTCAACCTAACCTAGATTTGACTAGGGTTTCACCAGGGTTGACTTTGACTAAAAGTCAACTGTGAGTCAAACTTTTCCTAGTTTTGACCTAGATTGTATATAACGTACTAGAAAACCGTGTCTAACACTATTAAACCCCATTTAACTTATGTATATCTCATTTATAGGTCTTGTGACTCTACTTTGAGCCTCGATTCATATTAACTGTTCAGGACCGCAGGCGAGTAAATTCTTTGATAGTTTTTATTGCTTTGATATTTTCTGTATCTATTCAGTTGTCATATTTTACTTGATTCTCGACACGAGGATACACAGACTAGTATATGCTGGATCCCATCATGATATGTTATTCCCGGTTAACCTGATATATTGGTACTTGCTCGATATTATTTCTTGTACTTGTATAGACATCGATTTGGGAGTGAGCTGCCCCCCTCTCTTTGAATCCTGAGTCATGACATGTCATGGTTGGATCCATTACACTATTCAAGGTATTGGAGAGTTATTAGAGGTTATGTGATCAATATCCCACTTGTTTACTACTTGTGCGTAGCTCACCCTCGCCATACGTAGGGTGTAGCCTGACCTGATACTACTTGTGCATAGCTTTCCTTTGTGGCCATACAGATCCTCTATACTCGTACTTGTGCATAGCCGGTCAAATGGAATAGCCTGATCTGGACCCAAGCCGATCACATAACACTCTAATATCTCAAGGCACCGTTTATACTTGTATTGTACACTGATTTGACTGTGTCACTTTACATTCCAGTTTACTATATTTTCTCACACCATGACATGATATTCAGTTACCTCAAACTTCTTATTTCCAGTATTTTTATTCTATCATGTATTCCATTACAACTTTTTCTTATAGTATTTTTTGATTTAATGGAACTGTTGTTAGCATTTGTACTTCGCTCCAATCCTGACTGGATAAATATTTTTCAGAGTACTTAGAGGCTGATTGCATAACCTTTCACTGGTTTGGGATAGATGGTGACTTTGATGAAGGTTTGCCTGTGGAGCCGGTGCTCGTAGAGAAAGCACCGCCAATATTGACTTAGTTTAGCTCGGTTTTGGCTGGACTTGTATTCCATATTTGATACTTTGGATCTGTTTATTTATTTTGGGATTGTACTATATCTTAAATTCTAAACTTGTGTGTTTGTGACTCTGCTACTATTTTATACTCTATATATTTCACTCTTTATCTTCTATCATATTCGTGCTTATCTTCCTTTAGATTTATGTGATTAAGTTATGTTATATATATTCCTCCGTGAGGAGATGACAGGTTTATTTTCTGTGTTATTGATGTTTAGATGTTATAGATGACCTATACAATGTTCTACGGCCGACACTACGGTGTAGGCTGGACGTACCCACATGCTCGTGCCACTAAATTGGATGCGGGTCGTGATAATTATACTACCGTACCATCTATAGGGTATCTATTCTGCAATCTGATAACCATACCCATCTATCCAGAATCATATTACCAGAGTCCTTGTCATTCCAGTAAGTATGGTCGCGATAACTATAAGGTCCTTAACTAAGGTACATAACTCTAGTATTATGGTATCTAAAAATTTTGTCCTGACGCATGCTTGGCTGCAAAAAATCTAAATTCCATAACCGAGAGAATGATATCCAAAATCAGGCCCCACGTCTTCGCCACGCCAACTAATATGGCTATTGTAGACTCTAGATTCCATAACTGAGGCAACTTAGTCCATAAAATTTATCTTAATATAAAATCAAAGTCAACAATGAACACCAAGAATCAAATTCAACAACGTATAAGAAAGAGTAGATACAGACAAGTATAATCAAATTTCGAGATATTTTATAATAAGATTCTCAAGGGTCGTCCCAAGAATCTTTCAAGAGGCCCTAATTGTGATTGAATATCCTCTTATCCTATAGCCAATTCCTTATCTCCTATCGCAGGCTCGCAGTAGTACAACTAAATCGTTGTACTACCACGACATCGCACTAATCTGAATCTCGACCTGCATGGGCTACTACTAAAAATATATCATGACCCGCACCCGATATAGGGGCACGAATGCATGACAGTGCCTAGCCTACGCCGCAGCATCGACGGTAGAATGATGTCTAGTTCACTAACTAACAATCAAACAATGATATAATGTACATGTTATAGATCTCAACTGCGAATGAAGGACATGTATAAAAATAACCTTGAATACTGAATCATAATCTAAAGCATGATAAGATATCAAGACGTCTAATAAACTATAAAATCAAAACAATAACAACTCTAATAAACTATCAAAATCCAAGTCTCAAATACAATAACAAAATCTTTATTATATTACAAGCCAAAAGTTCTAACAGAGAATCTAAAACAAGTCAATACTAGTAACTAAGTCTCTCGGTGATCACTCCTGAGAATCAAGACCCATGGTCACTATCCCCTCTTCGGATCCGTAGTAAGTGGGACACAGATCCACTAAGCAATCATTTGAAAAATATATCCAGTCAGGATGGAACGGTCACATCTCCTCTAGCAGTTCCAAATAAATGACAAAGACTATAAAATAGTTATAACAAGTAATACTTGATAAACATGAAAAAGGTGAGACAAAATGAAATGGATCAGCAGTTAACTAAAGTAAAAGTAAGTAATACGGTGAATCAGAACAACATGGTAATGAAGACGATAAATAAGGATACCTAGGCCAGAATAGTGTGATATGAGTCCAGCTAATATAATGTGAGTCCAGTAAGTATAAGGTGAATCCAGTAGAAAGCACTAAACTATTTTGTTTTAAAATACCACTTTCGATATGTAAATGACTCGAGGGTAAATACGACATATCGCGCACTTGGCAAGTGTACGACGGCTATCTTTCCAGATTAGACCAGTAGTAATTATGGCACATCGTACGTTTGGCCTAGCGGTGACGGCTATCTTTCCAGATTAGACCAGTAGGGATGGTTCCAGCATGATTGGGAATGTTTACATGTCCACTAGAGTATTTTCTCGCCCGACAAGTACCAGTGAATCCATATCCCGACACGTAAATCAAGTACAAGTCTAGCCAGAATGTAAGTGATGCCAGTAGGTGATTCCAGTAGATGGTTCCAGTAGGTGATTCTAGAAATAGAGGCCCAAGTATTATATGTGTGTCGCATAAAATGAATCCAGAATACCAATCTGTGTCGTGCTAGAGAATCAAATAATACTATACTAGAAGGTGAATCATAATAATCATCAAATAAATGAAAACTATCAGAGAATGTACTCGCTTGTTGTCCTGAGCAGTAAATGTGGATAGAGGTCCAAAATGATGTCACACAAACCTATTTATGAAATATATAGAGTTATTTGATGTTATAGAGTAAACAGTATATTTAAATGCATCAATTATATGCTTATAGGCCCTTTTCTAGGTCATAGAAGTTAAACTAAGTCAAAACTAGCCAATCTAGGTCAAAGCTAGTCAAAACTAGTCAACTAAGTTAATTGAGTCAACTTTGGTCAAACTTATTCTAGTTAGCCCAAATTAGTCAACTCTTGGATACTATGGTATCCTCTTCCTAGTTATCCTAGCAAAACCCATTACCTATATTAGATACATACCTTATAATGTATCTATATGATACTCCCCTCAAAATCCTTATCAAACCATTATAACATATGTTGATAACTCATTTGAATATGCCATACTACTGCTATATGCTAAAACTATAGCTTATACCCTACAAACCTTTCCCCCACCCCCCACACTCATCTACAAGGGGACTGACATGTAAAGAGGTAAGAAGGAACTGAACAATCTACTAAAAGATTGAACATTAGAATAAGGGTTGATACCAACCAGTCCCCATTACTACTCATTAACTGCTACTAAAGTCCATGAGGACTGAACGAGGAATGTAGGTGTAACGTCCCAGTCCCAAAATACATAGTACTAGGAACGTAAACATGCCAGCCGTATAATAAATACACGTAAGCTGTAAAATGCAGTAGAACCAAAACTAATCTCATCCACACAAAATAAATAAATAAAAGATATCATATAATGAATATGAATTGTCTTGATACAATATGTTGGGCGGAGACAAATCCACTACCAACAAGTAAAGAAAAATACATAAGAAAATAAATAAATTTGGCGAGCGAAGCGAAGACGATCCAAGCGCAATCATCCTCGAAGAAATAGCGATGATCACGGCTAAAGCTAGAGCACCTGCGAAAGACAAGAGCACATACCTGGTGAGATAACCAGGACCTCAGAGGGACGTAACAAGATACATAATATCATGCCATATAAACTGAATAAATATTGCTCAAATAAATAAGTCAAATGAATTATAACATGGTCCAATACACACCTATTGAACGAGCTTACCATCCCCCAAACCAAACAAGGACATGAGATGGTAAACTAATTCACGGTGACGTATCTTTCCATGCTATGAATCCAATATGGTATCCGGACCCCAACAAGGTTCAATACCTTCTCATCGAAGTAGTAAGTCACACCTACAACCAAACAAGGACAAGATGTGGCGAACTAATCCGCGACAAGTTATTGTTCCAAGCTACGGTCAGATACAAGTACCCAAACCAAAAGTACTCATACCGAACGGATAAGGTAGCCTAACCATTCTAAGTGAAATGTAGTTAAGAACAATCCTTCCTACGCATGGGCCCTGGCTAAATAGGATCGGCGTAGTCCCCCCTTGGGCACCCGAGGCCCAATCGGTAAGAGCATAATATTTCGCAGAACGTCAGTGGCCATCAGTAATCATGGGTAATCTGACCCGCGTCTCCGACGGAGCTCACGGGTTACAAAAGGGAAAGCGCATCGAAGCCCATATGCTAAAAAATTGCCCTCCCCGCCCAATACCTACTATGTTGTATCCAAAACATAAAAATCTCTATAACCGCTAAGTCAAACTAAGCTTGCAACCTCTATTAGCGGTTATTCCTATCGTACGGCTTGTACGTACTGGTGACAAGCCAATCACATACTTTCGTGTTCTACATGCGACACACAACTTCGTGGTACAACGTGTCAAGGCAATGAATGCAACACACAAAGGTGGTCCCTAAAATCTAGGTTTAATGTGTAAGAAAATAATACATAGCAGGAAATATAAATGAACAGTAAGTTTTAACAGGCTAAGCCATGTATCACAGTTTATTTTGCATAAAGAAAATAATACTAATGCATGAAATATGAGCTAAAATAAATAAACAGCAAATAGCAAGGTGTCTTGCCTGGTAGTACGTCTGGTGTGCTACGATAATCACGGTGGAACGAACTGCGACTTCGGTACGACAAATATGCAAGGTGACATCGGGTAACGACACGGACGGTTCCATTCGGTCCAAAAGGGTCAAATTAGTTTGGGGTGATAGGAGAGAGGGTAAAATTGGCGAAGGAATAGGAGAATGGGTTGAGTCACGGTCGGAAGAATAAAGAAAATTTTGACGAATAATATGATTTTAGAAAGCTAATTTATAATACTTGAAATATAATTTATTAGTCATAATATGCTTTCAAATAAATATCCAAAAATCAAAAGTCGTTTTAAGGCAAAACTGTAAATTTTGTCAAATAATATTTTAATTAAAAACCTTTAGCTTATAAATCAAAAATATTTTAAGCGAAAACAAAATAATATTAGAAAAATTTATTTAAGTTTACGAACCATATTTTGTAAAAATAAAATTTTATTAATAAGCTATACTTTTAAATGCCATAAATAATATAGCAAATACATTTAGGACTTCTAACGCAATGTTGAAAACATTTATTTATTCTTACAATTATAACAATATGAATAGTAATAATACTAATAATAGTAATTCTTAAATCAAATATAAATACCAATAATATAAATAATCCACTTTAATCAATATCCTGCAATTAAAAGGATAATGGCATTAATAATAATAATAAGAATAATAATAAATATAATAATTATTATTATTAACAAATCAAGATAATAAAAGTCCTACCGAGTTCAAAGCCAAATACTATACTTTGTAAGCAATAATTTTTAAAATATTACTATAAGAGAAAATAATAACATAATACTTGTAATAATATATATTCAATATATTATTCCTATAACAAATACACTCTACTGTATGAGAAACAAAAATATATAAATCAAAACCAAAAGAACCAGAAGAGAGGACTGTTGTCCCCTTCTCATTTCCATAATTAACAAAAACAGAAATAAAGATAATAAAAATAATAATAATAATAATAATAATAATAATAATAATAAATAAATAAAACAATCACAACAGTACACTGCTGTTCACTTCGTATAAGTGAACACAATAAACTAAAGCAAGGGGAGAGAGAGAAAGAAAAGGCTCATATTCCAATTTTCGAGAGAGATGAAAAAATCTAAACAAAGAAATGAAAGAGTGAGGATGAGGGAGAGGAGAGGGGATGGAGAGAGCGGAGTGGCCGGAGAGGGGTCGGCCCGGCGGCGGAGTGCGGCCGTGGCACGATGCGCTGGAGGCGAGGGGGCTCGTGCGGAGGAGAGATGATGGGGGCGCACGACTGTGAGATCCACGCCGGCGGCGCCACGAGGGCTGTGAGCGGCGGATGGAGTTTGCGCCGGCGGACGTTAGTGGTCCGGCGAAGGAAAAGGGGGTACGGGTCGACGGACGGGTTGGCACGGGCGGAGGAGATCGACGGCGTTTGGAGCGGGGGTTTCTGTCGGGCGGAGGGAAGGAAGCGGGAAACTGGACGACGCATGGGTGGAGTTGCACCGGTGGAGGGTTCGAGCGGGTCAGCGCGACGTGGTGGCGGGGGATCCTTGTCGACGTCGAGGCGGCTACGGAAAGGGGACAGAGGGCTGGTGTGGGGGTCTTCGCCAGATCCGAGTCCTCCGGCGTGGTCGTACAACGGGGCGACATGGAGGCGGTGGCAGGGAGTCCATGGCGGAGGGCTCGACGTGGGCGACGGTCGACTCAGGTGAGGTTTTCCTATATAGGTTTTTATTTTGCCGATGGTTTTTGGGTGTTTGGGCTGCGATGGCAGTGGTGGTGATTGCGCTGGGTTAGGAGAAGGTTGGTGGGAAGTTGGCCGAAGGTGGCCGGGCTGTCAGTGGTGTGCT
The DNA here is from genome assembly GCA_029216955.1 of Iris pallida. Classification (NCBI taxonomy): domain Eukaryota; kingdom Viridiplantae; phylum Streptophyta; class Magnoliopsida; order Asparagales; family Iridaceae; genus Iris; species Iris pallida. Next base: position 8,436,654 of record JANAVB010013598.1, on the reverse strand, counting down.
GGTGATGGCTCGGTGGCTGGTCGGTGGTTGTATGATTGGGTCGGGTGGAGGTGCTGTCGACGGTCAGGGGTCGGGTACGACGAGGAAGCTCGCTGGGGGTTGGTCGAAGTTGGGAGACTTGGTGGAGACGGCCAAAGCCGGGCAGGCGGCTCGACTACGGCTAGGGTTAGGGTTAGGATTGTTTGGAATTAGGTTTTAGGTTTAGGACTTGGTGTCGCGGAAGGAGGATGACAGGTGTCCGTGTGTGGACACGAAGATGGTGACATTGTAAATGTAATGGAGGAATTAGTGGAAAGGATGGAGACCTTGACACGGTGCACTCACGTTTGTGGTGGAGGAATTTGTGGAGAAATAATTATGGCTTGTGGAGAAATAATGGAGGAGTACCTGCCTATTTATAGGATGTGGAAATTTCTATTAAGATAAGGATTATGATATTTAAACCCAATTTAATTTAAATCAATAATCAAATCCAAATTCAAATTAAATTTCCAATTTAAGACTAAATACTCTAAACTCAATTTAAGTATAAATTTTATCTTTTAACTATTTAAATCAAATCCATAAAATCAAATCGAGATTTAAAATGGCCACAATAAATTCAAATATATTTTCTAAAAATACTAATAATAATAATTTCGAAAATAATAAATCTTTTTGAATAATAAAATATTAATATTAATAATTTCAGAAATTACACTAATAAAATATTTATGAAATATATCTATGCACTAAAAATATTATTTATTATTAATAATTGTATAAACGAAAGACTTTGTGTAAATAAAATAAATTAAATAATGAACTTGAAAATTTTGGTACGATAGCTAAATAATTATTATATATATTATTTTGAAACCATAAAAATAGAAGAAAAATATTTTTCAAAAAATGTACGCTCGCACATATTCGCAGTCGTCGAGCAAATTAATAAATAAAATTTCGCGCACGACATATAATACGACTACGCGACGTACAATACAAAATTTTAAATCAGTACCAAATTAAAAAAAAGTAGAAATTTAGGGGTTTTACATCCTACCCAACTTAAAAGAATTTCGTCCTCGAAATTATGAATTTATAGGGGGTGAGAAGACACAAGGGATATCGATGGGGAACAATCAATAACAAAATCATGCCGAAGAAATTGCGACCTAGATCATAGAAAAAAATAATACGGTATGGTCATGGTGATAGGACAGTTAGAGGAAGTTCTAGTATAATGCCTTCGTCCTTCTAAAATAGGTGAAGGCGAAAGCAATAAGGAGTTCAAAAGACGATATTTATCGAGTACGAATACGTGGTTCAAGGACGACCGAAAAATTTCAAAAGGAGTTGTCAAGGCAGTCGCGGATGGAACTCTAAAGTACAAGTTTAGCTATGTTCCATCCACGTAGAATAATAGACAAAAGCGAACCAAAGTGCACTCGGTTGATCAGACCATCATGCACCGGTTCTGATTAGACCATATGTTAGTGGACATACCAAAATAACATATGTCTTGAAAAAAGCTTGATAAAAGAATAAGCTTGCAAAAACTAGGCTACATTAACATCATTAGTCAAGATGGTAAAAACATAGGCACGAGAGATTAAGATTGAACTAAAGAACAAATATGAATCGTCTAAGAGTCATAGGAAGCTAAGTCTTGTTTATTCCTATACCATCATTCTATGGTTTTATTGACCAATGCTTGGTTGACTCAAATGGGTTAAATTTCTCTAGTCTCTATGGTCTAGATAATACTTTTTGTATTCCCTTAATAGTCAAGGGTGTGTCAGGTCGTGGGGTATTCTACCCAACTTAAAGAATTAAGCTAAGGGTGTTTGGAACATCTAACTAGTAGGGTCAATCTCTGGCAAGCACGAAGGGAAGTTAAGAATAATGATAGGAGAAATCAAGCAAGATGCAATCGATTAGTCGAACGGTAGTTCGAATATGGAATCAAGGAAGGATGTCAAGTATGTGGATGAGATCCTAGACTTCTAATCTTATTCACAGGCTTGCTTGGTACGGTAAAGTAACCAAACAATTTATCTTGACCTGCATGGGCCACCACAAAAACATATAACGCCCCAGTCCTAAAATACGTAGGACTAGGAACGTAGACATGCCAGTCGTATAATAAATACACGTAAGCTGTAAAATACAGTAGAACCATAACTAATCTCGTCCACACAAAATAAATGAATAAAAGATATCATATAATGAATATGAATTGTCTTGATACAATATGTTGGGCGGAGACAAATCCACTACCAACAAGTAAAGAAAATACATAAGAAAAGAAATAAATTTGGCGAGCGAAGCGAAGACGATCCAAGCGCAATCATCATCGAAGAAATAGAATGATCACGGCTAAAGCTAGAGCACTTGCGAAAGACAAGAGCACATACCTGGAGAGATAACCAGGTCCTCAGAGGGACGTAACAAGACACATAATATCATGCCATATAAACTGAATAAATATTGCTCAAATAAATAAGTCAATTGAATTATAATATGGTCCAATACACACCTATTGAACGAGCTTACCATCCCCCCAACCAAACAAGGACAGGAGATGGTAAACTAATTCACGGTAAAGTATCTTTCCATGCTATAAATCCAATATGGTATCCGGACCCCAACAAGGTTCAATACCTTCTCATCGAAGTAGTAAGTCACGCCTACAACCAAACAAGGACAAGATGTGACGAACTAATCCGCGACAAGTTATTGTTCCTAGCCACGGTCAGATACAAGTACCCAAACCAAAAGTACTCGTACCTAACGGATAAGGTATCCTAACCGTTCTAAGTAAAATATAGTTAAGAACAATCCTTTCTATGCATGGGCCCTGGCTAAATAGGATCGACATAGTCCCCCTGGGCACCAGAGGCCCCATCAGTAAGAGCATAACGTTCCGCAGAACGTCAGTGGCCGTCAGTAATCATGTGTAATCTGATCCGAGTCTCCGGCGGAGCTCACGGGTTACAAAAGGGAAAGTGCATCGAAGCCCATACGCTAAGGAATTGTCCTTCCCGTCCAATGCCTACTATGTTGTATCCACAACATAAAAACCTCTATAACCGCTAAGTCAAACTAAGCATGCAACCTCTATTAGCGGTTATTCCTACCGCACGGCTTGTACGTATTGGTGGCCAGCCAATCATGCACTTCCGTGTTCTACATGCGACACACAACTTCGTGGTACAATGTGTCAAGGCCATGAATGCAGCACACAAAGGTGGTCCCTTAAATCTAGGTTTAATGTGTTAGAAAAATAATACATAGCAGAAAATATAAATGAACAGTAAGTTCTAACAGGTTAAGCCATGTATCACAGTTTATTTTGCATAAAGAAGATAATACTAATGCATGAAATATGAGCTAAAATATATAAACAGTAAATGGCAAGGTGTCTTGCCTGGTAGTGCGCCTGGTGTGCTGCGATAATCACGGTGGCACGAACTGTGACTTCGGTGTGACAACTATACAAGGTGACCTCGAGTAACGACACGAACGGTTCCATTGGGTCCAGAAGGGTCAAATTATTTTGGGGTGATAGGAGAGAGGATAAAATTGGCGAAGGAATAGGAGAATGGGTTGAGTCATGGTCGAAAGAATAAAGAAACTTTTGACGAATAATATGATTTTAGAAAGCTAATTTATAATACTTAAAATATAATTTATTAGTCATAATATGCTTTCAAATAATTATCCAAAAATGAAAAGTCGTTTTAAGGCAAAACTATAAATTTTGTCCAATAATATTTTAATCTAAAACCTTTAGCTTATAAATCAAAAATATTTTAAGCGAAAACAAAATAATATTAGAAAATTTTATTTAAGTTTACGAACCATATTTTTTAAAAATAAAATTTTATTAATAAGATGTACTTTTAAATGCCATAAATAATATAGCAAATACATTTAGGCCTTCTAACACAATGTTGAAAACATTTATTTATACTTAGAATAATAAATATAATAATAATAATTATTAACAAATCAAAATAATAAAAGTTCTACCGAGTTCAAAGCCCAATACTATACTTTGTAAGCAATAATTTTTTAAATATTACTATAAGAGAAAATAATAACATAATACTTGTAATAATATATATTCAATATATTATTCCTATAACAAATACACTCTACTGCATGCGAAACAGAAATATATAAATCAAAACCAAAAGAACCAGAAGAAAGGACTGTTGTCCCCTTCTCATTTCCACAATTAAGAACTACAGAAATAATAATAATAATAATAATAATAATAAATAAATAAATAAATAAAACAATCACAACAGTACACTGCTGTTCACTTCGTATAAGTGAACACAATAAACTAAAGCAAGGGGAGAGAGAGAAAGAAAAGGCTCCTATTCCTATTTTCGAGAGAGAGATGAAAAAATCTAAACAAAGAAATAGAAGAGTGAGGATGAGGAAGAGGAGAGGGGATGGAGAGAGCGGAGCGGCCGGAGAGGGGTCGGCCCAACGGCGGAGTGCGGCCGTGGCGCGACGCGCTGGAGGCGAGGGGGCTCGCGCGGAGGAGAGATGATGGGGGCGCACGGCGGTGAAATCCACGCCGGCGGCGCTGCGAGGGCTGTGAGCGGCGGATGGAGTGTGCGCCGGCGGACGTTGGTGGTCCGGCGGAGGAAAAGGGGGTACGGGTCGACGGACGGGTTGGCGCGGGCGGAGGAGATCGGCGGAGTTTGGAGCGGTGGTTTCGGTCGGGCGGAGGGAAGGAAGCGGGAGACTTGGCGGCGCATGGGTGGAGTTGCGCCGGCGAAGGGTTCGAGCGGGTCGACGCAACGTGGTGGCGGGGGATTCTTGTCGACGTCGAGGTGGCTACGGACAGGGGACAGAGGGCTGGTGTGGGGGTCTTCGCTAGATTCGAGTCCTCCGACGGGGTCGTACGACGGGGCGACGTGGAGGCGGTGGCAGGGAGTCCATGGCGGAGGGCTCGACGTGGGCGGAGGTCGACTCAGGTGAGGTTTCCCTATATAGTTTTTTGTTTTGCCGATGGTTTTTGGGTGTTTGGTCTGCGGTGGCAGTGGTGGTGATTGCGCTGGGTTAGGTGGAGGTTGGTGGAAAGTTGGTCGGAGTTGGCCGGACTGTAGGTGGTGTGCTGGTGATGGCTCGGTGGCTGGTCGGTGGTTATGTGATCGGGTCGGGTGGAGGTGCGATCGACGGACCGGGGTCGGGTACGGCGAGGAAGCTCGCTGGGGGTTGGTCGAAGTTGGGGGACTTGGTGGAGACGGCCAAGGCCGGGAAGGCGGCTCGACTACGGCTAGGGTTATGGTTAGGATTGCTAGGAATTGGGTTTTAGGTTTATGACTTGGTGTCGGGGAAGAAGGATGACAGGTGTCCGTGTGTTGACACGAAGATGGTGATATTGTGAATGTAATGGAGGAATTAGTGGAAAGGATGGAGACATGGACACGGTGCACTCACGTTTGTGGTGGAGGAATTTGTGGAGAAATAATTATGGCTTGTGGAGAAATAATGGAGGAGTACCTGCCTATTTATAGGATGTAGAAATTCCCATTAAGATAAGGATTAGGATATTTAAACCCAATTTAATTTAAATCAATAATCAAATCCAAATTTAAATTAAATTTCCAATTTAAAACTAGATACTCTAAACTGAATTTAATTATAAATTTTATCTTTTAACTATTTAAATTAAATCTATAAAATCAAATCGAGATTTAAAATGGCCACAATAAATTCAAATATATTTTCTAAAAATACTAATAAAAATAATTTCAAAAATAATAAATCTTTTTGAGTAATAAAATATTAATATTAATAATTTCAAAAATTACACTAATAAAATATTTATGAAATATATGTACGCACTAAAAACATTATTTATTATTAATAACTGTATAAACGAAAGGCTTTGTGTAAATAAAATAAATAAAATAATGAACTTGGAAATTTTGGTACGATAGCTAAATAATTATTATGTATATCATTTTGAAACCATAAAAATAGAAGAAAAATATTTTTCAAAAATATGTACGCTCGCACATATTCGCACTCATCGAGCAAATTCAAAAATGAAATTTCGCGCACGACGTATAATACGATTACGCGACGTACAATACAAAATTTTAAATCAGTACCAAATTAAAAAAAAAGTAAAAATTTAGGGGTTTTACAGTAGGATAGATACAAAGTTGATACCACAAGAATTTGGGGACTGCAAAAATGTAAATCCCTCCTCCATATAACCTTTGACTGATACAAATATGGGTGAATACAAATAAATAGGGAAACCGATACATTAAGATAGGACTGAACTTTAGTGAATGCTGAGCATAAACAACTAAACACAAAAGAGAGGTATGACAGGGACTGAACTTGAAATATGGATAGGACCAACACTTGTGGACTGAACCCTTAATATAGACTGATACTATATGAGGTAGGAACTGACTAACTGGAATGTGAATGAACTAAACAAGTAAAATAAGGGAACTGAACACTAAGGTTCACGACTGTACAGATAATGAAAAGGAATGATACTCGAAGGGTATCAAATGGTCTGGCATGAGTGGTTAAGGACTGGCAATATGCAAGGCTACACATAGGGGAATGCAGAGCAAAATCCTTAATATCAGAGGGACTGTAACTAATAGGAATTTGGCTTAATGCTAACTGATACCAATTTGGATCAAGGGACTGAACTAGGAATAACAGTGAATGGTCAATGAGACTGAACTATAGGAAATGAGGGACTGGATCATTTGGGAATGCTAATTGAAATGGGACTGATACTATAAATTGATACCTAATATGGTCAATGATATGTTCTTCCTTTACTCCTCTATTCACTCACTGATGAATTTATATCTAACACACACACATACTTAGGGACAGTGATCCCAAACTCTCTCTCACACTACTGTTCACTGCAGGAGGCTCAAGCTAGGATCCCAAGTCCCCTCACTCAACTACCCCACCTTCCCTATATCACCCTCTAAATTCTAACACAGGGACCAACTCCCCATTTCCTAGTATACACTCACTCGAACTCTCACTCCCTTGCTGACATTATCACAAACACTTGAGCACTTCACTAATACTTGGGCCTATCTGCTTATACACAGATGCATATATATCCCTACACATGTACAAATATATACATGTTAGAACCGGGACACAATTTTTCAATGGAAAACTGAATGAAACAGTTGTAAGAACAACGTTCCAACGCAACGCTTCAAGGAAGGTGCGTAACAGAGATCCTAGAAGGATTTTGGAATACGAAAATCTAAGAAGATTTCATAAACGTAGCAAACGATAGTAGTGCTTCTAAACAGAAGGTACTAATCAAAATGCTAAAGGCAGCAGTAAAGGTGACAGGCGATAGATGGAAGGTGGTGGCCTGCTGGGGTGTCCAAAACCCCAGTGCTCAAAGCTAGATCCGCCCACACGGTCAGCTTCCAGGAACCAATAAGTTCAAAAAGCACTCTGGAACACTCTGGTAAACTGCTCTACGACGGACAGCTCGGAAAGACAAGGACAGAACTCCAGTAGTGCGGAAAAGAACAAGGTGCGCAGCCGCTCTCTCTTCTCTCTTCATGAATTTCTGAAGTCTAAGAAGTGTTTCAAGAGGAAGAGAGGCTCTGAATATATAGCCACTGCTGTAACTGTCCACATCTGAGATATGTGCCACGTTATAATGTCAGATCCACAAATCCAGGATCAATTACGAATCAGTCAGAACATGGACAGCCGAACTATGCGAGTTGCGCCATTTGAATGAGTTACGCATGCGCCATCAGCGCACACTGTGCACACTGTGTGTGCTGTACACGCGGTGCAACCAGTGTAACCAGCGCAAGCTGGCGTAACCTGCGTGCCCGCACACCTGTGCAACCCAACGCAACTGGCACAACCCAGCGCACCTGCGCAACCCGCGCACCCCACGCACCCGCACACGCGGGCACTCCGTGCAACCCAGCACACCCTGCACAACCCAGTACAACCTGGGTGCAACCTGGGCGTGCAACTGGGCCGCACAATGTGTGTACACAACGTGGCCGCACAACCTGGGCATGCAACATGGCCGTGCAAGTGGCTCGCGCAACGAGCGCAACTTAAGCACACTATGTGTCTAGCAACGATACTGACGTGCTAAGTACAAAGTACGCCAACAAAATACCACATTACGCCTCATGAGTCCATGAGCCTGAGTCCGAGTCTGAGTTGCTAAGCCCCTACGCGGCTTAGCCCCAATGGAAATTAATTTCCCAAGAGCAAAAATCATGAATGCTTTTCTTGGACCCTTATCCTTACTTCCTAGTGAAATCACCCACATGGTTCCCTCCTTAGGTTCACCACCCCTTGTGCATATCCCAACAATACATACAAGTATATATGTTGAGATAACTCATGGTGCTTTTCCAATGTGGGACTAAACTTTGTTAGGCATGTTGAAAGCAAGCTCTCTTCATCTCAAGGAGCAAGAGCACCAATAATATATAGACACACACACAAGGCCAGTCAAATGGCCACACAGACAAGTGCAGGCCAAGCCACACATTGGCATTGCCTGCAACAGGAATAGGGACTGAACATTAAGGCTACTGCAATGTGAATCAAGAATTGGAGCCAAGGACAATTACTGATACCTAAACAAGAGGACTTAACTCAGTAACTTAAAACTGGTCTAAAATGGAGAAAGAGACTGATACAAAGGAAGACTCATGACCCGTAACTGATACCTACAAAGGAACTGAAACATAAATGTGAATGTAAAGAACACTAATGGACTGAAACTTACTATCCTCGTAAGGACTGGGAAATGCCAAAGGAATGAACTGAATCATTAAGGATAAATGAACTGAACCTTAATCTACACTCAAACTCGAGCCTCTCACTTCAACTCATAACTAAACACAAGTCAAAAAGGACTGAACACAATAGGATATGGACATTAGATATACTAAACCTATAACATACATGACTGAACATGTAATGACTGCTTATCATATCAGTTCTCTTACAGAAACCTCACTTCCCCCCTCTATATAGTCTGATACAACAGTCTAGTATAGGACTGATACCAAATTGAACAAGGTCTGAACCAATTGATACCAAATAGTCCCTCATTTGAGTCTTACCTATAACCATTTACTGATACATGCATTAGCAATGACTTGATACAAAACATGAAGGACTAATACTTACAGGCCTCTTTTAATTCATACCTATAAACTACATGGCTAATACATGGTATCCTTATGACTGGTACATACCCTTCTTATGGCTGATACCTATATGTATCCCTGTCTCCCACTGCCAACATGGGAGCAGAAAACCCCCCATCCAAATACCCCTGCTGCTTATACTACCAATAGCTCTAACCCGAGCCCCAAAATCCTATACTCTTTACTTACTTAGACTGATACCCATCTACTGTGTAAACTAGGTAAATGACTGAACAAGGAAGATTAAACAGGGACTGAACCTATATGAATCTTGAGCTATTTCCCTTCCCCTCCATGAACTGTACTGCATACATACACATTAGTACTCACACTCACATCTCCTACCGACCTGGATACTAACTTCTCACCGCTAGCATAGCTGCCTTGCTGCTAACACTCATACCACAGTTGGCAAGCCAACAAACACTCTTTGGAATACTCATATATATATATATATATATATATATATATATATATATATATATATATAGAAAATATATATATATATATATAGCAGATCTGGTCTGAGCAGAGTAGAGCGTTGGGAGGGTGTGACTCCGGGAAGGAAATTGGGGACATCATTACTGTGCTCCGGGATAGTAGAGGTCGAGGGCAGGACTGGTTTCGGATCGCCAGAATTCGACTGACTGTCTCAGTTTGGCATATATGGCGGGAACGAAATCGTCGAATATTTGAGGGATTGGTCACCCCTCCGGTAGGCATTCTCTATAACATCGAGTTTAATGTGAATGCTATGGGGAATTGATGAGTGGGAGTCCCACTTTGGTTGTATGTTATAAGAGTATTGCATTATTTTTGGAATAAAATTTACCCTTTTTCCAAAAAAAAATATGAAACCGTTTTTCTATTATTATGCACCCATAAATTATGATCAATTGACACCCCTATGTTTACAACATATGCCCTGTAGTTTACTATCATTGGGTCAAAGCCCTGACCAGCTGCTCTTGCAGGAGCCAAATTGGCCATGTTGTCAAGATGGCCACCACACAAGCACCCCTTCCTATGACACTACTGTTATGCCTCTTTATATCCCATGTGACAGATACAACATGCCTTGTTTAAGAGACACAAAACATCCTTCATAAGACTGGTACATGTATCAAAGTGGAACTGATACACTATGCATAAAGGTGAATACTATATATGGGACTGAACTAAGTCATCAAGTATTGAACTCAAGCTCCCTATCCTGACTGACTGAACTGATGTCTATAGGTCTGATACCACATGAGTATTATCAATTCAAAATGCACTGAAATATCGACACAAAAACCACACTCACACAGTCCACACTATAACACAAAGTCCCAATTCAATATAACCACTTCTAATATACTCCTACATGCTAGATAATCATACCAATGTTAATCCCATAGCAAGACACACCTAATACAAGGATCAAAACTGAGTTTAGAGCACTTGGTGCTATTTGGGTCATTTTGTCAAACACTTGGCATGCGTATTGGACATGTCTATGATATGCACTCCTTATAGATTCAAACTTGACCCAAAGCTCACCCACATGTTCTAAATCCCTAGCATGACCCAATGAAATAAATTTATAAACCCAAAAATCTCTATTCTCGGATTTCTCCCAATTTGAGCCAAAAGCAAAGGGTAAAAATCCCTCAAATAGGAAGAGGAGATCCTAAAATCCTTTCTAATGACAACGCTAATGCACGGGGGTCCCTAATTGATGCATCTATACTAATTTGATAGAAATTAATGTAGGACTGATGGAGCACCTCTAGAGGGGGGGTAAATAGAGTGTGTGCGTGCAGCAAAATAATAATCACCTCTTAAAAATATTTATGGCAGTAATCAAACAAATATGAAGTAGGTAGTATATAAGTAAATGCATGAAATAAATGAGTAGAGAAGAGCAAACGCAAATACCAAGGTTTATGCTAGTTTCTTTCTGAGAGGACTAGTCCAGTCGCAAAAACCCTTGTCCGCTATTTAATCCACTATTTTGAATAGAGATTACACCACGTGCTTTACTCCGAAGAACACACCAACTTCAATCCCGTCGTATTTTTATCCGAAGCCCACGATCAAACTTCAACAATACTATCATGTTTTCATTCAAAGCCTACGAACAAACTTTAACACCTTTCTAAAGAAATCTTTTATACTCCAAGCTTGTACAACTCGAAAATGCGTAATCGGAAACCACCAGCACTTAGAAGAATATGAGTTATCTTGGAAATATGAAGATTAAAGCTCTTTATAGATAGGAAGGCTTTAGAATAGATAGAGAAGATGAAGAGTGAATGAGTGAATAGAAATGACAAATTCTTCTCTATTTATAGATTTTTCTAGGACAGAGTTCGGGTAAAACTCGGTAGGATTAACGTTCATAATTTTGAACGTTGCAGATCCAAAAGAATAGGTAGAAGCTGTTGACCATGAGTAATTCTGGTGGACCGAGTTCGGTCTAAGATTGGGCAGAACTTTGGCTGAGTTCGGTTAGGCTGATTTTAGGTCATTTATGGTTCAGCATGGTTTTTCGATGATGGTTTGGTTTGGGATCAAAGATAGGTTTGTTTTGGTTCAGGATAAACTTCTTAAATATCAGAGATCCCAACTCATAATATAATCTAGACTCAAGAAAGAAAAAATAAAAAATAAATTAGAAAAGCCAATAGCCCTTTGATGACGTCTTTGAGAAGACTTGAAGATGCCATTTTTCTTTGATGCCAGATGTCCAAAGATAAATAGATCTAAACATCTGAATACCTTTTGGGGACGTCGCCCACAAACCCCCACAAGGGGCACTGCCCTTCAACCCCTGTCTGCTGACCGGGCAGCGAAACCCTCGATACGAGGCTATGATAGGTCGCTGGATGGTTCGGAGAAATCTTCTAATTTAATGCTATCTTTGGCCTATCATTAATTTTTCATTGCATTTGTCTTGGTTTGATCATGCTTGATCATGCTTACTATATGTCTACAAGTACATGTTCGACGAATAAAGCAGTATCATCGTAAAATAACATTTAGTGAGCAGTAGGACAAGGCTAAGTTTAAATAGCAATATGATAGTGAATATATGAATATTAATGACATTAATATATTAAACTTATCTGATTTAACTATATTCAAAAATATGATATAATCATTAGGCTAACAATTAATGGTTAGAAAGCTCATACCAATTGGGATATGGATTCCCACTGAAAATGGATCCAAGATTCAAAAGTCCTTCATGCTCCAAGTGCTCCAATCCCTCCAAGCTAGCTTCTAGAGTCTTCTCCTCTCCAAGAGGAAGAGGATGAGACCAATTTGGGTTAATTTGGAAGAAATTTGGTGGTATGAGCAATTGGGGAAGAAACTTCTAATTATGTTACGGTTTAGAATGAAATGAGGAGGAAGAAGATGAAGTGGAACTTAAATAGAGGTATGGGCTGCCATAGAGGGCTTATCTTAGGGTTTTGGCTAATGAGGAATGTTCACTAAGCCCTCATCTTAGTCATGACAAGATTAGGGAATAAGCCTCTCTTCCTAATTAGGTGTTTAGTCAAGCTTCCTACTTAATATTGCTAGCCTAGCTAGAGGCTAAGCAAAGTTCAATAAGGCTAGTCCTAACCATTTACTTGGATGGTCATGTCAAGTTGGTTTGGGTCCTCTAGGATCACTAATCACCATTCTAGCTAAAGGCTAAACAGTAGTCAATTCAAAAGAAAACATTTGCACGATTCTAATATTATAGATAATTAACCAAAAATATGAGTTCTAGTTTTGAAAAATAATTTATCATTCAAATTATAACTTAAAATTACAATAATAACAATAATTAGGAAAAGTCAAAAATACCTCTATTCCAGGAAAGTGGTGGTTATAGAAGTAAAGCAATAAGTAAGTGGAGGCAAGAAAACAACATGCAAACACCAAGGTTTATATTGGTTTCCTCTGAAAGGACTAGTCCAGTTCGCAAGAACTTTTACTCGCTATAATCCACTATTTTGAACACCGCATGCTTTACTTCGAAGAACACGCTAACTTCAACACCGTCGTATTTTTATTCGAAGCCCACAATCAAACTTCAAACAACTTTCTGATGAAAGCTTTTATACTCTAAGCTTGTACAACAAGAATATTCCTAATCGAAAACTACCGGCACTAGAAGAATGGGACTTGTCTTGGAGATTTAAAGATTTGTGCTCTTTAAAGTAGATAGAAAGCCTAGAAATAGATAGAGAAGATGAAGAATGAATGAGTGAATAGAAATGGAAAATTATTCTCTTTTTATAGAATTTTTTAGGACAAAGTTTGCGCAGAACTCGGTAGCCTAACATTCATAATTTTGAACGTTGCAGATCTAAAAAAATAGAAAAATGCAGCTGACCAGGAGTGATCCAAAGGGACCGAGTTCGGGCAGACCTTGGCTCGAATTTGGTTGCTAGGGTTTCAAGGTCATTTGATTTTGTTAGACTTTTGGATATAGGTTTGGCTTGGGATCAAAGAATGGATTGGTTTGTTTTTGTTTCAGGATAGAACTTCTAAATGTCAGTGATCCCAACGCACAACTTGTCACGACCCGCTCCCGAATAATCGGACACGAGTCGGATACGTCCAGCGTACGTTGGAAGACTCAACGTAGTAAGCTGTACCAATCTAGGAAAACTAACAAGTCAATATGAATAAGTACAAATCCTAACATCTACAAATGATCCCAGAAAGATCACCATAATCCACAAATCCATATAACGTAAATGTACCAGAGTCAACAAAAATAAAATACTCTATAAACTCTAAGAAAATAATATATAGGAGTAAAGCTAAACAGTCTAAACCTGATGTCTCTAGCTAAGTCATGTCTCCATCCTGCTCAGCTAAGATCCCGAGCTCTGGCTCATAAGGTAGAACAATATCCTGCAAGTACACCTGCAACATATCATGTCAGGAGCGGAGCAAACTACAATTCTAGATAATAAACAAGAACATCATGATATGAAATGAGTACAAGAGAACATGTAAAGTACATGAAAGTACATGAATGTAAAGTACAGGAAATAAAGTACAACAATGTAAGCCGTGAACCTGAAGTATAAGATATGACATATGCACAATATTTGAACTACAGCTAGCTTATGTGACCGACTAGGGTAAGTACAGGAATAAGTACAGGAGTACATGAATATCGGTAGGGCTTAGGACCCGCGTGCACGATACTAGGCCTAAGCTATCTACATGACTATCATAACATGGGTTTGGTCACATAGCTAGTGTATTTCCCCTCCTCGACTAAAAGTAAGTACAAGAACATGAAAGTACATGAGTACAAGATATCATGTCACATCGTGTACAAAATATGAATGAAAATGCATAAGACCATAGAATGTACTTACCTTGCTCAGGGTGATCAGGATTATGAAGTAAAGCTGGATGTCCTCCTGATAATAGGTACAAGTTGGATAAGTTCTAAGCAATTAAAATTCGCTAATTAAATGTTTGCTAAGTTAACTAACACCTCTAGTAATCCAAGAAGAAGTCAATCTAGTTATTTCAAGAATTTATTGGTTCTATTATATTAGCTAAGAATATAATTTTAGAAAATCTTTTTAAAAATAAATTTATATATACTACAATCTAGGAAAGCTAATGATCATAAAATAATCCTATTAATGTAAATAGTGATGAATGGGAGCAATGCTTCTTAACCACCCCACTAGCCATAACAGAACACAACCCATATAAAAATGATGAGACTCTGGCCCAAGTATAGCCCAATATTATATCATTACAACTGTTCTCCATTATGGCACGCTGGCAGAACAACACAACTCATGAATAAGAGGATACATACTTAATCAAAATCCAACTAATAGAGTATTCGACATGATACTACTAAAACCTTCCATTTTTATACAAATCAAATTTTTACCAAAATTAAATATACAATTCCAGGAAGGTATGCACAACTCGATCACCACCAAAACTTGGTTGTACCCAACTCAAAAGTACAACTATAACTTTGAAATAGAGCTCAGCATACCCACAGTCTAAGTCCACCAACTCAACTTGCAAAATACTAATTCATCTAACCCTATTGCCAAAGCAAAACCAAGCCCAGATAACCATAACTCAATTTCCACAAAGCTACTAACCCTGTCCACAACTTCACAACTCCCTCGAGTGTTCAAGACACTTTATATTAGAAACATGCATATAATCAAACAGCCATTGCCACCAACCCAGAAATATATTCAAACTCCAGGTCAAACAAAACCCTCTACTCCAATCTACTCAGCTGCAAAGTGAGTTCAATAGAATCACAACTCAACCCTACACCAGATTATACAAACCAAACATAAATTTACATAACACAATAAGAATCTACAAAACTAAATCCCAATCCAACAATTTGACTCTCCCACAAGAATTCGAATAAGAAAAATATACAGACAAATTGAATGGAAAATCAATTGCTATAGAATAGGTTTGTCCAACACTAAATTACAGGTCTTTCCCTTCACTAGCCAGCAACCCGACTCCGTCAAGAATACACCTACACAACCAGACATGTACGTGCAAATAGGACACAAACGATCAGTACTCATCAAGAATGCCACACTTGAACACAAGCAACACGAGCACTGGCACAACACGGCTCTGGGCATGAGCAAGACTAGACACGAACTAGAACCTCACCCATACAACCAGACATGCGACCTGATCAGTTATGATCAGCACCGGCACGAACACAAAACCTAACCCACCAGGATACAGATCGAATTGGACACAAACAAAACATCAATCCCCTGTATCCCGATCGAATTCCTGCCTAACGCTCCATCATCACCCAGATTCAAAATGATACACTATTTATTCATTAAGAAAGATAGCTGTTACCTGGGAAGAGGAGATCGGATCTGGTGTCAGGACACTCCCAAGAAGTTGGATACGGTCTCCTTGGCGTCCTGGTGTGATCCCAAAGTGACATTATATCGAACAACAGATCGAGAAGAATTCGATCGATTCCTAACTATCGTCATTCGTACAGGTATGCTCTCGAATCCTCAGTAGCATTCCATCAAATAATTCTAAAACAAAGTCCAGAAAGGAAAAACTCAGAGCGAAAGTAGTAGGTTCGACCAAAATAAAGAAGCTATCTATCAAATCTGATCGATCGATCCGATCAATTCGATCAAGACCGATCCAATCGAGAACAATAGAAAATATGATGGAAAGGAACTCACGAGCTTGTTGATCTAGTCTCTGTGCCGAGGAGGGAGACCCGTAGTGACACCGTGGCTTGGGAAGAGGCTTCGTCGCCGGAGAGAAAGAGGACGAACAGCCCGTCGTCGATCGGTGCAGTCCTCGCCGAGGAGGATTGTCGGAGAATCGCCTAACCATAAGCAGTGGCACTGCTGAAGACTAGAAGCTCGGTCGCTAACACCGGGATGTGGTCGACGTGTTGTTGCTGGTAAGGAGCCCGACACTTCATAGTCGTCGTTGTCACAGAAACGAACACCGTTGGAGAGGAAGCTTGCGGTGGAGTGATGGTGCTCGTTGCTGGAACACACTGCCGAAGGGGTGGCTCCGTACCGATATCTCAGTCGCCGGCACGGTTTGGAGAAGTGCGCCGCCATGGCTGCTGTCGTCGAAGTGGCACATCGATGGAGATCCGCTCAGTCGCCAGCGGTGAGGATCGCCATCTCATCCATGGTCAGCTTCGGGATTTAGGGTTAGGGTTCGGCTGCAGAGGAAAATTGGAGAAAAGGAAGAGTGGGATTTGTGAAGAAGAGCTCGGCTGTGGGAAAAAATGAGAGAATGGTTTATTCTCTCTCCACACTTGATTTTTATAGTCAATCCAAGAATAATAGAATTTTAACAATCAGGTACTCCAAAATTTTGAGAATTTGCAGACCAATAAAAAAGTTTGTTATAATAATTGGTTATGGGTTGTTGGGAATTGGTTATATCTGTTAGAAAGGTAGTTAGAAAACTTGGGACCACTCAAGTTAGTTATAAGTAACTAGTAAATCAATACTCACGCTAATTAATTCAAATCATTTCCCCAAATTAGACAATTATAGTAAAATAAGAATATATTTATTCCATTTAAATCTAAATTAGGAAAACATTAAAATTCTATAAAAATTAAAAGGTGGGGTTACACAACTTTCTAGACTCGATAAAAGAAAATACAGAATAAAGTGTAAAAATACAGTTAAGACAAAATCTATGATCTTTTGTTTTTCTATATCGAGCTCAAATTTTAAGTCAATTATCGAAATCAGTTTGACCATGGCAGAATGGGCCAATAATCTCCCATATTTTGATAATTTGACAAAACTACTATTGATACTTAAGAAGTTGTTCAGCTCGGTTCGGAAGAAGACTTGATGCGGTACAGAAGGTAAAGTAGTAGCTTTGTCCTTGAATATTGGTATAATGTATTTGCTCCTCTGTAATCTACAGTCAAGTCTTGTTACTCTTCTGTACCACAACGTATAGGCTGAATATCTGAAAAAGTCTAAAAACACAAGGATTCCAAACAATTTAGAGCTTAACTTCAAACTGTTAGTCATATGGCATAATAACTCACTAAATTAATACATAAAGAATATTTTTCAGTTTAAGTATCTATCATATTACTCTCCTGTTTTATCATATGAGAAAAATGACATAACAATTTAATAACCGTACTCAGCACAACCGAGAGTAGAGCAAAATATTAACAATAAACATTACAAATAATGCAAAGTGCTGAAATAGGAAATACTGATATAAACTGAAGTAGTAGAGAGTTCATACAACTAGTCAAGTAAACTAAAACTGATAATGCTTGAAAGAAGCATTTATCACTAATATATAGTCATAAAAAAACATAACCAGTGATGGTCTATCACAAGGAAACATATCCTTAATCATCATCCTCATCATCATCAGCAGCAACATTTGCCACCCTAGAAGGACCGGTCTCAGCCAAACGTTTAGGATTTGGACACCAGCAGGGTCAAAGTATCGCCGAGCCTCTGGATCATCAATACGATAACCAAGTCTAGCGGGATCACAAAACATAGGAATAGGACCACTAGGGTTGTGAGTAAGGATGTACGAAACATCCCACATAGAGTTGGATATGGCCTGAAGCTGAAGGATGGTACGAAAGTCCAGGGACCGAAACTGATCCATCATGAGAGCCTGAAGTGACTCAAGAGTAACACCCCTGGGAGGATGAGTATGATGGATGTCAGCAGCTGATGGGTCAATTGGAGTGGAGGAGGGGCCTAAACTGTAGGAGCATGAGCATTATGATGATGCTCATGAAGATAAGCAGGAGCACAATCCTGTGGATAATCCTCAAGCATAACCTCAAAGAAATGAAATATATATGGCAGATAAACTACATAGGGAAGTCGCTACGATTTCTTGCGACACCTTTTCATAGCGACAATGATAGTCTTAGGCAGACTGAATGGAATATGGAAATGGAGATGATAGATAGCAGAAAGCTCCAAATATGAAATCTTATCAGTGGCTGTATTCTTTGGAATAATGGTAGAGAATACCATTCTATACAGGTCATAGAAGTAGTTGTTCAAGTTTCTAGGGCAAAGAATTCCTTGAGGTCGAGGGTTTGGTGCACATAACGAATTACGAAATGAATCAAAAGTTGTCCCAACAGAAAATTACACCAGGTGATATCAACTAATGCTTCCCCAACATTGTATAACGCTCCAGTTCCAAAATACTTAGGATCGAGTATGTAGACATGGCAGCTACACATATACGAAGAATACTCCAATATATGGAATCCTCGTATACGTACATAAGCTGTATATATAAAATAGTCACAAGCCAGAATATAATAATAATAATCTAATCTCATCACAGCTTAACACAGAAGATATAAGAGTCCAAATAAATAATGTAGCAAAGAGATAGCCAGGTGGACATATCCACTCTAAAGTTTTCGAAACTTGAAAAGACTTCAAAGTTTCGAAATACTTTGAATTTAGAAATGACTATGTCTAGGTTGCGCATGTCAAACTCAAGCCCGATTCTTCAGTGCAAGTTGCGTGATTCAGCTTTATTTACAAAGCTATAAATAGCCGTACCCTTTGGATTTTTTGTCCTTCACCATTATTTAGGATTTCTCGTGAACCCTATTTCTTCTTCTTCTTCTCGATCTTCGAGAGCTTCGAACACTCTATCTCCTCTTCTTCCAGACTCAGAAGCTTCTTCGACAAATCCTAATGGTGCTCGGAAGATTCGATATTAAGAGAGGAAAGGACTTCGCTGAGCCTTCATCTCATGCTTTACTATGCAGAGAGCAGCGATATGCGTGTCAGTACGTTTCGCCTTCATCATAACGAAAAACTGTCAACTCGGCTATGGAAGGTGAGCATTTCGATCATTGATCAATGGATTGATCATATCAACCATATCCCTTTTTTAAGGTTTTTTTATTAATATGTTCATCGTGCGCCCTCTCTTTTTAGAGTTTGGTGCACTTTCTGACTTGCGCCACCCTTTTTAGGGTTTGGTTGATGTCACTTTACGTGATGCAACGTAACAGAGATGTTGTGATATGCAAAATACGACGCAACACAGATGCTGCGCGTAGCGCAATTCAGAAGCTGCACATGGCGCAACACATCCATTGCGCAACAAGGAAGTTTTGGTGCAACCTGTGATTTTTGTACAGATTTGATCATTGCACTCTGTAAATTCACTAACTTCTTCTCGTTCACTTCTTACAGGGAATCGGTTGGCAAGATTCTTCAGAACTAGTATCGGTGACGTAGGATACTGTAAAGATGAATCGATCTGACACACACATCAGACAGCTCAGAACTCTTTATGTTTTATAAGGGCTTTTCTCAGATGATAGGAAGAGCCTTTATACATGAGAGTTGGATGGTGGAGACACAGAACTAGGAATCGTATCACAAGGGTGATCTTATTCCTACTTCCTACGAAGGATCGTCGTTTCTCTACCAGTTGTATTAACTGTAATTTGTCTTCGAGCTACCGTACTTTAACGCTCCAGTCCCAAAATACGTAGGACTAAAACGTAATCATGCCAGCTGTATACATACGAAGTATATGGACCGTCGTATGTATACATAAGCTGTAAAATGCAGTAATCAAGGCACTAAATCTCATCCACAAAGATAAATAATGATATAAAAGCAACTTTAAATTTGTTATGTATACAATCGTTGGGCGGAGGTAAATCCACTACCAACCAATAAGGGAGAAATACATGGAAAATAAAATAAGCTTGGCGAGCGAAGCGAAAACGATCAAAGTACAATCATCCTCGAAGAAATAGAGATGATCATGGCTACGGCTAGAACACATGCGAAAAACAAAAGCACACACCTGGCGAGATAACTAGGTCCTCAGAGGGACGTAACAAGATACAGGAAGAACATGCCATATAAATACTGAATATAAAATATGCCACAATCAAAGAAAGTGACAAGACATAAATAAAGTAACCTAACTGCACTAAAGTGAACATGCAGTTGAGAATAAACCTTTCGTCGTATGAGCCTTGGCTGTAAATAGGATCTTGTATAGTCCCCACTTGGGCACCAGTGACCTAAGCGCATGACGTTCAAAAACGACAGTGGTCAACCTGAGAGGCTCATACCCGTATCTCCAGCGGAGCTTCCACGTTACAAGGAAAGTACAATCGAAGCCCATACGACAAGGAAATGTTCTCCCCATCCAATGTACCTATCATGTCGCATCCACGACCATGTAACACTACTAACCGTCAAGTCTTCTAACATACAACTATTGACAGTTAGACCTAATGCACGTCCTATACGCATCAGTGATCAGCCAACACGCAAGTCCGTATGCTATATGCTACTCACAACTCACACATCTCGTGGCACATCAGTGTCAAAGTTTATGTAATGCACTAAACTAGTGGTAATCCCTTAACTCTAGGTCCATATGCAATTAAAGGATAAATAACAAGGTACAGCTAATATCACTGAGCAGGCAATAAAGCAGAAACTGTAATAATGGCACAGTTAAAAGAAATAAAAATAAATACACAGTGATATGCAATAAATAAAATGCAGACAAATTATAAACAATAAATTATGGCAAGGTATCTTGCCTAATATTTGTGCCTAGTGTGGTACGGTAATCCAATGAGTCCTGTTTTGTCCAAGGGCCGGGGTCGATGTGCAAGGGTCCAAAATTCACAAGGAAATTGGAACGATGATCAGTTACGAACAAGATAAGATAATTGAGGGAATTTATGCAAGAATTACATACTATTTTTAAAAAATACGCATAAACTTGAAATCATATTTATTAGTAAAGATAAGTTTTAGAGAAAATATTTGAAAAATAAAAATTATTTTAGGCAAAACTCTAAGTTATCAACATGGATTACTAGGTAAAATAAATTTTTGGTAGTCAAAATATTTTAAATAAGTACATTAAAAATAAATAAAAATAGTTTAGGGTTAAACCCTAATTTTGTCAAAATATATTTTGGAAAATATTAATTATCAAATTTATCTAATAAACAGACTAATACACTAATAATTCTAATTATAAAAATTATTAACCTAACAAAAGTATTAAAATAATACTATTGGTATAATAATAACTGTAATACTAATAATTAACAGTAATAATAATACAATAATAATAATACTAATAACAATAATAATAATAATAATAATAAAAAAATATAATGATGATAAAACTAATAATAATAATAACAATAATAAGCCTTAAAAGACTAAATAGCTGCTGATGTTCCTTTTTTAAAAAGAAAGGAAGAAGGAAAGGGTGGAGAGAGAGAGAGGGAAATCATGAAGGGGGTTCACCTGTAGGGTCGTCGGCGTGGGGTGGAGGACACGACGAAGTTTAGTGGAGGCGGCGGATGGGCGCACGGCGCCAGAACATAGTGGAGGCGGCGCTCGACACAGCCATCGGCGAGGTCGGTGGGCCTGGCGGAGAGAAGAAGCCGGATTCTCGTCGCCGGCTCATCGGCGGCAAAGCGCGGCGGAGGTCCTGCGTGCGGTGGCGCACACGGCGGCGGAGATTCGGGACTGCGCACCGCACTCCCTACGGAGGATCGCGCCGCCAGCGGCAGCGACTGCCTGTGCTGGTGGCGACGCTCCGGGCGCTAGAACGACCAGACGCTGCGGCGGGGGATGCGCCAGAGGTCGACGTTGATGGGAGCTCCGGCATGGCACGACGACAGTGACCGTACGGGTTGGGCGACACTGGCTCTGGTCGGTGGCACAGTTGCGACCACGAGCGACTACGGCGAGGATGCGGCAAAGGATTTCGTCGAGGTGAGGTTTTCTTGCTTTCTCTTGTGGGTTTGGGTGTTCAAATTTATGGGTGGTTGTCGTGATGGTGGTCTGTCGATGATGGTGGGACGTGGGTGAGTTTGGTGGTGTCGGGAAGGAGAGGTCGAAGGAAGTTTCGGTTGATGGTTGTGTTGGCGTGGAGTTCAGGATCGGCAGATGGGGAGAGGGATGGCGCGCAGAGGAGTTACGGTGGTGGGGGTGATGGGGATGCTGCCGGGGTAGCCGGACAGGGGTCTGTGGCCGGGACGGCAGTTGTGGCGGGGATGTTGGTGGTAGGCTGGTGGTGGTTCTGATGGCAGTAGGAGCGATGGTCGTGGCGGAGTCGAGGTTGGAAGAAAGTGGTGGCCGTCAGGGGCTGGGAGGGATGTCGTCGTATCCGGGAGTCAGACACGACGGAGGACATATTTGTATTGGTAATGTAAAAAAACATAGGGGATGAGAATAAGGCACCGACACGATGCACATACACTCTGAGTTGTGGTGGAAATTTATGGATGAGCACCTCTCCTTATATAGGAGGTGGGAATTCTCAGTTGGATAGAGATTGAGAGGATTTAAATCCCCCATAGATAATATCATATTAAACTAAAATTTGATTTAAACTTTAATCGTTCAAATCCAAATCAAACTTAGATAAAACCTCCATTTAATTCAAATTCACATGAAATCTTTTCTAATTTAAATTATCAAAAATAATTTAAATATTAAATAAAACAAAATCTTAAATATCTTTTTCATAAATATTAAAATATAACATTAATTAGTTTCAAAAATTAAGGAAATTACTTAAATATTAAATCATAAAGTAGCTTTTTATAAATAACAAAAATATGTTAATATAAAATTTCAAATTTCCGTAAATATCTAGAATATATTTTATATAAACCAACATTTTCTAAATTACTACTTATTTTTAAACGACGAACAAAATAACTCTTTTTAAAATAAAAAATATTTTTCTAACATATGTACCTCGACACATATTCACACTCGTCGAGAAATTACGAAATGCAAATCTCGCACATTACGTAAATACAACAAGGCGAACTCGTATGCGACGTGCAGATACGAAGTACAAAATAAATAAAAAATATTTAAAAAATCGTAGTAGAAATTTAGGGGGTTTACATTCTACCCAACTTAAAAGAATTTCGTCCTCAAAATTTAGGGATAATTAGGGTAGGTATGCTTAAGGAGATAGAAACAGTTTAATCGATAAGAATTTGATTCATATTGAACAAAAAGGCAATCAATTGTTTGACGAGAAGGAAACAACATTTCAACGACAGTAAGTCATTGATTAGGACAAGAAAATTCAATAGTTCTAATACGATCATGTGAATGACAACCCCTTAGTGTCTATAATCCATCATTCATTATCATTTGTGCAAGCTCCCAAATAGGTAATAGTTTTTAATATAAATTTTGATCACTAGGTCAATATCTCCGATTCAAACTTTCGGTGCACGTTTTCAGTATCGTTAAAATCTCAAATCGTCCTTACTAGTTAGTCATATTAACCTTTCTCACTTTATTTTGTCCACAAGTTTATATTCCATCTTTATCTTCTTGTTTAATTACTTCGATCATTTACCTCACTTTTTTTTGAATTCTAAAATGTATGCATATATCTAATTCCGATTTTTCACAAGGAGAATTCAACAAGCTCAACAAGTTCAACTCTAATGAATCTCTAATATACCTTTCCAACAAATCCATAAATATAATTATTTTTCTCAAAATATATTTCCTCGTTCCTAATTTGTTCCAAGAGTAGGTAGTCGATATTTAGTCAAAAAATAAATCAACATTCTTTGTAGAAAATTTGTACTTACCCTAAAATAAAATATCCCTTCAATATTTGTGGATCATATCTTCATAACACCATCATAATTGAAAATTTTCTCAACCTTTTAATCCATTAGTCGAAGATCAATTCCATCTTACTTCAATATGAAATTATGTCTAAAATCTTAACTAAGTCCAACTTCCAATTTAAATAATCTCTAATACTCTTCTTCCTACATATTTTCTCTCAAGCTAATACCTTCATGCAAAATTTTCCTTTAAAATAAATTTTCTTCACTCAATTAGTCGAGAGTAAATTCAATCTCACCTTAATATGACCTTTATATTTACAATCATCCCATGGTTAAATTCTTGATCATTTAAGAAATTACATTCTTCTTGAATTCTTCAAACACTCTATTTATCATCTCATAAAATAAAGACTCAATTTGTCAAACAAGAATATATTCTCCCTTTATCATAAAATATACTTCGTCACATAGGTTCACCGCAAAATTTCACTTATGCATGCTCAATCATCTAATTCAACATTACCACTTTTCTCTAGGCATTTTCTAATCTAACATCTCCCCAACCAAAGGATGTCATGATCAAATTCATCTTTGAGCAAGGAAATCATAACATGAGAAAAATTTATAAACCACAGAGGAATCAGGGTGAAATATGACGAGCAATTTAGTGAGAAGGGAGAAGAGTAAGTGTTGCTAATATCACACAAAAAGTAAAAGTTGTTATTGGTCGGAGTAAATCAAGATAAGGCACGAAATAAAAGGACAAGGGTTAAGCAATCAACATAAGCACAAGCTAAGCATTTAAGGAATTAGGTGGACCATAATCATTTATTGGGTCGAAGAACATGAGTCGAAGTTGAGTCCTTATATGTAGTCAAAAGTATATCGGTACCATGGTAAGGGTTATAGTTTAGTCTTTATTATCCGAAAATTGTACCATAAAAATAGAGTACAAGGGGACGTGTTTTAGTGGGACATGATATATCTACATGAAGGTGGGCTCGTCTAGGTCTTGTATATGGAATTTGTTGGAAGGAAAAGTCTAGTGTGGTGCTCCAAATATCAAAGTCACGATAGGGAACGCCAAATGATCAAAATAGAAAGTGGCTTTTCATAAAGTACTAATTACTGCACAAAAATAAAAGGCTAAAGCATGAAATAAAGATAATTAGAAAATCTCGTAGATCAAGGTAAAATAAGTTAGAGACACAGTTTCTATAGAGAAGGTAGTCTCATAGATAAGGGTATGGTCAAGGGAATGATTCTAATTATTTGTAAATTTTAGATGGTCACGATAAAAGATCTAGATTTGAGGGAAGGTCGAGTAAGGCAAGATAAGGATATAGTTATACAGTTTGGTCGATAACTAACTATACTTGTGTATATGCAATATTATACTCATAGGTGGTATGGCAATCTAATATAGAATACTTCTATCTCACTAAGGTGACCTTACTTGCTTGTCCTCTACCAATATATGACCTACTCTAAAATTTCAGTTCCTCAAAAGTTTCTCATTAAAATTCCCAAGATACTGCACCAAAATTTCCAATCATCTTAGGATGCCAACTATTAATCAAAAAATTTAAATCTCTGGTAAATCTCGAAACAACCCTTGTATATCGCAATCGAATAATTTTTTTTCTTTCAAAACTCAATAGTTAAATAAGTCTATCAGCCGAAATTCATACTACAAAATGGAACATTTAAATAACCCCCAAATTTAGAACTAGTATCGGTGACGTAGGATGTTGTAAAGATGAATCGATCTGACACACACATCAGACAGCTCAGAACTCTTTATGTTTTATAAGGGCTTTTCTCAGATGGTAGGAAGTGCCTTTATACATGAGAGTTGGATAGTGGAGACACAGAATTAGGAATCGTATCACAAGGGTGATCTCATTTCTACTTCCTACGAAGGGTCGTCGTTTCTCCACCAGTTGTATTAACTACAATTTGTCTTCGAGCTACCGTACTGTAACGCTCCAGTCCCAAAATACGTAGGACTAGAACGTAATCATGCCAGCTGTATACATACGAAGTATATGGACCGTCGTATGTATACATAAGCTATAAATACAGTAACCAAGGCACTAAATCTCATCCACAAAGATAAATAATAATATAAAAGAAACTTTGAATTTGTCATGTATACAATCGTTGGGCGAAGAAATATCTACTACCAACCAATAAGGGAGAAATACATGGAAAATGAAATGAGTTTGGCGAGCAAAACGAAGACGATCAAAGTGTAATCATCCTCGAAGAAATAGAGATGATCATGGCCACGGCTAGAACACCTGCAAAAGATAAGAGCACACACCTGGCGAGATAACCATGTCCTCAGAGGGACGTAACAAGATACAGGAAGAATATGCCATATAAATACTGAATATAAAATACGACACAATCAAAAAAGTGATAAGACATAAATAAGGTAACCTAACTGCACTAAAGTGAACATGTAGTTGAGAACAAACCTTTTGTCGTATGAGCCCTGGCTGTAAATAGGATCTGGTATAGTCCCCACTTGGGCACTAGTGACCTAAGCGCACGACGTTCAAAAATGACAGTGGCCAACCTGAGAGGCTCATACCCATATCTCCAGCGGAGCTTCCAGGTTACAAGGGAAGTGCAATTGAAGCCCATACGACAAGAAAATGTTCTCTCCACCCAATGTACCTATCATGTCGCATCCACGACCATGTAATACTACTAACCGTCAAGTCTTCTAACATACAACTATTGAAAGTTAGAACTAACGCACGTCCTATACGCATCAGCGATTAGCCAACACGCAAGTCCGAATGCTATATGCTACTCACAACTCACACATATCGTGGCACATCAATGTCAAAGTTTATGTAATACACTAAACTAGTGGTAGTCCCTTAACTCTAGGTCCATATGCAATCAAAGGATAAATAACAAGGTACAGCTAATATCACTGAACAGGCAGCAAAGCAGAAACTGTAATAATAGCACAGTTAAAAGAAATGAAAATAAATACACACTGATATACAATAAATAAAATGCAGACAAATTATAAACAATAAATTATGGTAAGATATCTTGCCTGGTGTTTGTGCCTGGTGTGGCGCGGCAATCCAACGAGTACTGTTTTGTCCAAGGGCCGGGTCGATGTGCAAGGGTCCAAAATTCACAAGGAAATAGGAACGATGATCAGTTACGAACAAGATAAGATAATTGAGGGAATTTATGCAAGAATTACATATACTATTTTTGAAAAATACGTATAAACTTGAAATTATATTTATTAGTAAAGATAATTTTTAGAGAAAATATTTAAAAAATAAAAATTGTTTTAGGCATGTAAAACCCCTAAATTTCTACTATTTTTTAAAAAAATTTGGTACTGATTTATTTTTATTATTTTGTATTGTACGTCGCGTAGTTGCATTGTACGTCGCACGCAAAATTTTGTTTCGTAATTGCTCGACAAGTGCGAATATGTGCGAGCGTACATATTTTTGAAAAACATTTTTCTATTTTATAGTTTCGAAATAATATAGATAATAATTATTTTTAGCTATCGTACCAAGATTTCCAAGTTTATGATTTTAATTATGAAAAGCCTTTCATTTATACAGTTAAAATAATAAATAAATTTCCTACAAAATGGTATATTAGAAAAGTATATTTATGTAAATATTATTTGGACATATATATTTCATAATTATTTATTAGTTTATTTTTAAATAATAATGTAATTTTCAAAATTATTATTATTAGTATTTTTGGAAATCATATTTTAAAATTATTGTGGCAATTTAAAATCTTGATTTGAATTATTTTAAATAGTTTAAAATAGGGATGAAGATTTATCTATGTTGGGTTTATTTGGGTTAAACTATATTTAGATTGATTTTGATTGAATTGATTTGTTTAAATAAAATGGCATATTATCTATTAGGGATTTAAAATCCTCTTACATCTTATCCAACTGGGAATTTCCACCTCCTATATAAGAAGAGGTACTCCTCCATATTATTTTCTCCATAATTCATCTTCCATAAATTCCACAACCCAAATCGTGCATCGTGTCCGTGTCCCATCCACTATTCTTCTATTTTACATATACATTATTTTCGTCCCATGTCCAACAACTTCGAACATCCTTCCCCGTCGTGTCAGACACACCCGACACGACACCACCCTTACCCGCAAATACATATCCAAAATCCTAAGACCTAGGACCTCTCCTCACGACCCACAACCTCCACCTCGAACAAATCCAGTCCCCATGTTCATCATCACCACCACAAGCATCATTAGCACCATCACCACAATAGAAGATCAATGCGACCGAAACCCTAACTTACCTGATCTTAGGCGATCTCTTTCCCGCAGGGGCCGCAACCCTCCCACCGTCGGCCAAACCCGACACAACCACCTTCAAACGAACACCCACGGCAACCGTCACCATGCCTTGCCAACACTGCCTGAACCCAGTCACAAGAACATCACTGCCACCTCCACCGTGATCAGCCTGGCCATCCTTCATCATTCACTGACGCACGCTGAGACCCCGACCATCAACCACCATTATCATCACTACCATACAGCCGATTCTACCACAACCCCGATACCGAGCCATCCCCTACCATCACCGCCACCATCAGCACAGGCTATCATCGTCGCTCTCCACTATAACCCACCACCAGCACCAAATACGCATCAACATAACCCATCACCACCACCGCCGTTTTTCCCTCTGGCCACCGGAAGACCACCACATCCGGTTCGACCACCACTGTCGCCATTAGAAAAATCCCATAACGCCACCACCACCAAAAATCAAACCACCACTTACCTCCATCTCCGACGAGCCGTCCTCCGCTCGCGCCAGCCGTCGACGACCACCTCTGCCACTGGCCGGACCACGAGCGCCGCCACCCAGCACGTCCGGCCTAGCGTGCCCCTCCAACTTCCTTCCTCCAGTGCCTCCACCGCCTTAGTCGGAACCCTTCCTCACCGACCCTCTCCGACGAAACCCCTGCAGCCGTCCATGGCGTTCACCACCACCGCGTCCAGCCCGACGAACCACCGCCGCGCGTCCATCTCCCCGCTTTCTACGCCCCTCACTCTTCTTCGTTCCCTTTCTCCCGCGCTCACTCTCTCTCCAGAGCCCCCCAATCACCTCCGCCCGCTGCCTCTCTCTCCCTCTCAACTGCTCTCTCTCCTCTAAAAAGGAAATTTGATGAGTTTTTATTATCTTTGGGAACTTGAACGGGAGTGACCGTTTAATTATTTATGCTATAAAATATTAATACTTTTTTTAAGTTATGATTACTGTGTATATTATATTATTATTATTATTATTAATATTATTAATGTTATTATTATTATTATTTTAGATGGTAGCCTAAGTATTGCTGCCTACAGTACGTACATTGGTATATATTACATTTTGAAATTTGTATATGTGCATATTATGAGCACTCGTATTATTCATACTGTTAAGTAATAGATATATTAAATAATTTCTTAAAGGTATAATTCTAAGAAAACATTGTATTAGGCTTGGACCCTCCTCATATATTGTTAAATTGGATTTCAAATTCCTAAGTATATTATTATGATATTTACCTATTCCAAAAAAAATATATATTAGTACATGCAAATATATACTATTAGTTTAAGTAGTATAATTCCTAGTATTATTTTGTTAATTACTGATTATTACTATTATCATTGGGTTACTGATAATACTATAGTTATTTATTTTAATATATATATAATCTTATCCTCGATATTTTAGATTTGATTTTTGGACCAAAACTTTATTGACAAATTTTAGTTTTGTCCAAAAAGAATTTCCTAGTAGGTTTTATTTCATACAGTAGTTTCCAATTTATAAAAAGATTTTTATCTTCAAGTATTTTTCCAAAAAGAAATATTTTAACTAATAGATATATAATTTTTCGAGTACGATAAATATTCTTCTAAAATAGTATAAATATTATTTATCCACTTTACTTCGATCCTTCTCTCGTCCGTGACTAATCTCTTTATTCCTATCCTCTCGCCCATTTAGAATACCTCCCCGCAACCGTAACTAATTCGACCCTTCTGGACCAAATAGAACTGTCCGTGCCACCACCCGATGTCACCTTGCATAGTAGTTGTACCGAAGTCACAGTTCGTGCCACCTTGATCATTGCAGTACACCAGGCGTACTACCAGACAAGATACCTTACCTTATTTACTGTTTATAATTAGATGCATCTTTTATTTATTTACTGCATATTTATTATCTGTTTTCAGTTGGATCTATTACTTGCTATTTTTAGTTCACTTTATTTTGCTTTCAGTTATTTTTCCTTCTTGCCTTTTTGTATGCATATAGACCTAGTCTTAGCGATCTACCTTCTGTTAGTAACCTTGGGAGGGAGAAAACAGTTAAATGTATGGGCTACCCTAAATCCAAAAGCTGTAGTAACTGCATACTATTGTAGTCGAGTCACGAGGGTCACTAGCCTCGAGCTATGTGGACTGATGGATCACGTGGGCCGCTAGCCTCGAGTTATGCCGGCTAATAGTAATGTTACATGATGTGTGCGTGTTGTGAGTTGTTACCTTGTCCTGAGGGAGTCAGCCTCCACCTGCCCATACATCAAGATGTCTTCTAAATTGCCTACTAGAAAGGTTAGGAGACCTTAGAAAATTTTATGTTCCAGTCAATGGCAAAGAAAAATGTCATATCGCAGAATAGTGAGTTACCCCTTGTCCTTGTTTGGTTGTAGGGGTAGCCTACTATTTCGATAATGGGATATTGAGCCCTGTTATGGTTTGGATACTTTTACTTTATTTTTATTTTCTGGTGCATTATATTCAGTTCATATGGCATGTTCTTTATGTATCTTGTTACGTCCCTTTGAGGACCTGGTTATCTCGCCAGGTGTGCGCTCTTGTCTTTCGTAGGTGTTCTAACCGTGGCCATGATCATCTCTATATCTTCGAGGATGATTGCAGTTTGATCGTCATCGCTTCGCTCGCCAAAAATCATTCTTTGTATAACATGTATTTCTTTTCATAGTTGGTAGTAGATTTGTCTCCGTCCAACTACATGTACAAATGACAATTCATTATCATTATATGACATCTTTTATTCTTTTATTTTGTGGATAAGGTTAGTTTGTTGTGGATCTACTGCATTTTACAGCTTATGTATTCATACGAGATTTTCACATATTGGAGTATACTTCGTATGAATACAGCTAGCATGTCTACGTTTCTAGTCCTACGTATTTTGGGACTAGGGTGTTACATATTTTTGTGGTGGCCCATGCAGGTCGAGATAAATTGTTTGGTTACTTTACTGTACCAAGCAAGCCTGCGAATAGGATTAGAAGTCTAGGATCTCATCCACATACTTGATCTCTTTCCTCGATTCTATATTTGAACTATCGTTCGACTCATCGACTACATCTTGCTTGATTCCTTCTATCATAATTCCTATCTTCCCTTCGTGTTTGCTAGAGGCTAGACAGGTGACCCCTACTAGTTAGACATGTTTCTTTTGTCCCGAAATACCATTAGTTTAAATTCTTTAAGTTGGGTAGAATGCCTCGTGACCTAGCAATCCCTTTGTCCTTGTGACCTATATTAGTAAGTTCACTTAGATTCTAGAATTTAGAGGACCCTAACCCATCTAGTCAACCAAGGACTTGGACAAGAAGACTATAGGACGACTGTATAAAGACCATCATAGGACATGACTTACATCCTTTAGAAGTTCGACTATACTCCCTCTCATTTTAAACTCTCGGGCCTATAATTTCACCATATTGACTAATATTGCTGCTAAAATCTAGATTTACAAGTTCATTGATTTATCGAGCTTGTTCACGACATATGTTATTGGAAGAGCTCCCACTAGCATATTATCTAGTCAGAACCGGTGCATAATGGTCTGATCAACCAAGTACACTTTGGTTCACTTTTATCTATTATTCTACGTGGATGTGATGTAGTTAAACTTACCCCTTAGAATCTTAACCGCTACTGCCTTATGATTCTTTTGAAATTTATACGGCCGCCTTTGAACCACGTATTCGTAATTGATAATGTCGTCATTGAACTCCTTACATCGCTTTTGCCTTCACCGATTTTGGAAGGATGAAGGCACTTGTACTTGAATTTCCTTTATCTGTCCTATCAATTATGACCATTACCACTCCATGTTGCTATATCTTCATCTTAAACTATTCGTCCTTTTCTTGGCCCTATATTCGCTATCATGAACCTTCCAAATCACATAATTTAGGTATGAACCTAATCGATCCCTTATTCGTGCCTCAACCTACTATCAAGAACCATATCTACTAGGTCTCTAACTTATTTTCTCTTGATATCATATCATTCTCTATTGCATGATACCCTTGATTTAAACTCTAAAACCTTAATCTTCAACTCGTGCCTTAACTCGCGACCCTCATAACCATACCGTATTATTTTTTTCTATGATCCAGATCGCGATTTCTTACAGCATGATTTTGTTGAACATTGTAATTGATTATTCTCCATCGATACCCCTTGTGTCTTCTCACTCCTACTAATTCTTAATTTTGAGGACGAAATTTTTTTAAGTTGGGTAAGATGTAAAACCCCTAAATTTCTACTATTTTTTAAAAAGAATTTGGTACTGATTTATTTTTATTATTTTGTATGGTACGTCACGTATTTGCATTGTACGTCGCGCATAAAATTTCTTTCGTAATTGCTCGACGAGTGCGAATATGTACGAGCGTACATATTTTTGAAAAACATTTTTCTATTTTATAGTTTCGAAATAATATAGATAATAATTATTTTTAGCTATCGTACCAAGATTTCCAAGTTTATAATTTTAATTATGAAAAGCCTTTCATTTATACTGTTAAAATAATAAATAAATTTCCTATAAAATGGTATATTAGAAAAGTATATTTATGTAAATATTATTTGGTCATACTTATATATTTTGTAATTATTTATTAGTTATTTTTTAAATAATAATATAATTTTTGAAATTATTATTATTAGTATTTTGGAAATCATATTTTGAAATTATTATGGCAATTTAAAATCTTGATTTGAATTATTTTAAATAGTTTAAAATAAGGATAAAGATTTATCTATGTTGGATTTATTTGGGTTAAACTATATTTAGATTGATTTTGATTAAATTGATTTGTTTAAATTAAATGGCATATTATCTATTAGGGATTTTAAATCCTCCTACATCTTATCCAACTGGGACTTCCCACCTCCTATATAAGGAGAGGTACGCCTCTATATTATTTTCTCCATAATTCATCTTCCATAAATTCCACAACCCAAATCGTGCATCGTGTCCGTGTCCCATCCACTATTCTCATCTTTTAAATATACATTATTTTTGTCCCATGTCCGACAACTCCGAACATCCTCTTCCGTCGTGTCAGACACACCCGACACGACACCACCCTAACCCACAAATACATATCCAAAATTCTAGGACCTACGACCTCTCCTCACGACCCACAACCTCCACCTCGAACAAACCCAGTCCCCATCTTCATCATCACCACCACCAGCATCATTAGCACCATCACCACAATAGAAAATCAATACGACCGAAACCCTAACTTACTTGATCTTAGGCGATCTCTTTTTTGCAGGGGCCGCAGCCCTCCCACCGTCGGCCAAACCCGACACAACCACCTTCAAACGAACACCCACGGCAACCGTCACCATGCCCTGCCAACGCTGCCTGAACCCAGTCACAAGAACATCGCTGCCACCTCTACCGTGATCAACCTGGCCATCTTTCGTCGTTCACTGACGCACGTCGAGACCCCAACCATCAACCACCATTATTATCACCACCATACAGCCGATTCTCCCATAACCCCGACACCGAGCCATCCCCTACCATCAGCACAGGCTGTTGCCGTCGCTCTCCACCGTAATCCACCACCAGCACCAAATACGCATCAACGTAACCCACCACCTCCTCCATCGTTTTCCTCTTCGGCCACCGGAAGACCACCACATCCGGTTCGACCACCAATGTCGCCATTAGAAAAATCCCAAAACACCACCACTACCAAAAATCAAACCACCACTTACCTCTATCTCTGGCGAGCCGTCCTCCGCTCGCGCCAGCCATCGACGACCCCCTCTGCCACCGGCCGGACCACGAGCGCCGCCTCCCAGCACGTCCGGCTTAGCGCGCCCCTCCGACTTCCTTCCTCCCGTGCCTCCACCGCCTTAGCCGGAACCCTTCCTCACCGACCCTCTCTGACGAAACCCCCGCAGTCGCCTATGGCGTTCGCCACCACAGCGTCCAGCCCGGCGAACCACCGCCGTGCGTCCATCTCCCCGCTTCCTCCGCCCCTCACTCTTCTCCGTTCCCTTTCTCCCGCGCTCACTCTCTCTCCCGAGCCTCCCAATCACCTCCGCCCGCCGCCTCTCTCTCCCTCTCAACTGCTCTCTCTCCTCTAAAAAGAAAATTTGATAGGTTTTTACTAGCTTTGGGAACTTGAACGGGAGTGACCGTTTAATTATTTATGCTATAAAATATTAATACTTTTTTTAAGTTATGATTACTGTATCTATTATTATTACTATTATTATTATTATTGTTATTATTAATGCTATTATAATTATTAGTTTAGGTGGCAGCCTAAGTATATCTGCCTACAGTATGTACATTGGTATATATTACATTTTTAAATTTGTATATGTGCATATATTATGAGCACTAGTATTATTCATACTGTTAATTAATAGATATATTAAATAATTTCTTAAAGGTATAATTCTAAGAAAATATTGTATTAGGCTTGGACCCTCCTCATATATTGTTAAATTGGATTTCAAATTCCTAAGTATATTATTATGATATTTACCTATTCCAAATATAAATATATATATATATATATATATATATATATATATATATATATATATATATATATATATATATATATTAGTACATGCAAATATATACTATTAGTTTAACTAGTATACTTCCTAGTATTATTTTGTTAATTACTGATTATTACTATTATCATTGGGTTACTGATAATACTATAGTTATTTATTTTAATATATATATATATATATATATATATATATATATATATATATATATATATAATGTTATCCTCTATATTTTAGATTTGATTTTTGGACCAAAACTTTATTGACAAATTTTAGTTTTGTCCAAAAATAATTTTCTAGTAGGTTTTATTTCATACAGGCAGTTTCCAATTTAAAAACGATTTTTATCTTCAAGTATTTTTCCAAAAAGAAATATTTTAATTAATAGATATATAATTTTTCGTGTATGATAAATATTCTTCTAAAATAGTATAAATATTATTTATCCACATTACTTCGATCCTTCTCTCGTCCGTAATTAATCTCTTTATTCCTATCCTCTCGCCCATTTGGAATACCTTCCCACAATT
Organism: Iris pallida; assembly: GCA_029216955.1. NCBI lineage: Eukaryota > Viridiplantae > Streptophyta > Magnoliopsida > Asparagales > Iridaceae > Iris > Iris pallida. The sequence goes on along the minus strand of JANAVB010013598.1, from coordinate 8,400,823 downwards.
CTAACTAATTCGACCCTTCTAGACCCAATAGAACCGTCCGTGCCACCACCCGATGTGACCTTGCATAGTGGTTGCACCGAAGTCGCAGTTCGTGCCACCTTGATCATTGCAGCACACCAGGCGTACTACCAGGCAAGATACCTTGCCTTATTTACTGTTTATAATTAGATGCATCTTTTATTTATTTACTGCATATTTATTATCTGTTTTCAGTTGGATCCATTACTTGTTATTTTTAGTTCACTTTATTTTGCTTTGAGTTATTTTTCCTTCTTGCCTTTTTGTATGCATATAGATCTAGTCTTAGTGATCTACCTTCTGTTAGTGACCTTGGGAGGGAGAAGACAGCTAAATGTATGGGCTATCCCAAATCCAAAAGCTATAGTAACTGCGTATTACGGTAGTCGAGTCGCGAGGGTCACTAGCCTCGAGCTATGTGGACTGATGGGTCACGTGGGCCGCTAGCCTCGAGTTATGCCGGCTAATAGTATTGGCACGTGACGTGTGCGTATTGTGAGTTGTTACCTTGTCTTGGGGGAGTCAGCCTTCACCTGTCCATACATCGAGATGTCTTCTAAATTGTCTACTAGAAAGGTTAGGAGACCTTAGCAAATTTTATGTTCCAGTCATGGCATAGAAAAATGTCACATCGTGGAATAGTAAGTTACGCCTTGTCCTTGTTTGGTTGTAGGGGCAGCCTACTGTTTTGATGATAGGATATTAAGCCGTGTTATGGTTTGGACACTTTTACTTTATCTTTATTTTATGGTGCATTATATTCAGTTCATATGGCATGTTTTTTATGTATCTTGTTACGTCCCTCTGAGGACCTGGTTATCTCGCCAGGTGTGTGCTTTTGCCTTTCACAGGTGTTCTAGCCGTGGCCATGATCATCTCTATATCTTCGAGGATGATTGCACTTTGATCGTCTTCGTTTCGCTCACCAAAAATCATTCGTTGTGTAACATGTATTTCTTTTCATAGTTGGCAGTGGATTTGTCTCCGCCCAACTACATGTACAAATGACAATTCATTATTATTATATGACATTTTTTATTCTTTCAATTTGTGGATGAGATTAGTTTGTTGTGGATCTACTATATTTTACAGCTTATGTATTCATACGAGATTTTCATATATTGGAGTATACTTCGTATGAATACAACTGGCATGTCTACGTTCCTAGTCCTACGTATTTTGGGACTGGGGCGTTAGAAGGCAAAACTCTAAGTTGTCAATATGGAATTTACTAGGTAAAATAAATTTTTGGTAGTCAAAATATTTTAAATAAGTACTTTGAAAATAAATAAAAACAGTTTAGGGTTAAACCCTAATTTTGTCAAAATATATTTTGGAAAATATTAATTATCAAATTTATCTAATAAACAGACTAATACACTAATAATTCTAATTATAAAAATTATTAACCTAACAAAAGTATTAAAGTAATACTAATGGTATAATAATAACTGTAATACTAATAATTAACAGTAATAATAATATAATAATAATAATAATAATACTAATAACAATAATAATAATAATAATAATAATAATAATAATATAATATAATGATGATAAAAATAATAATAATAATAACGATAATAAGCCTTAAAAGACTAAACAGCTGCTGTCGTTCCTTTTAAAAAGAAAGAAAGAAGGAAAGGGTGGAGAGAGAGGGAAATCGTGAAGGGGGGCAGTTTCACCTGTGGGGTCAGCGGCGTGGGACGGAGGACACGGCGAAGTTTAGTGGAGGCGGCGGATGGGCGCACGGCGCCGGAGCTTAGTGGAGGCAGTGCTCGGCACAGCCATCGGCGAGGTCGGCGAGCCTGGCAGAGAGGAGAAGCCGGATTCTCGCCGTCGGCTCGTCGACGGCGAAGAGAGGCGGAGGTCCTGCGCGCGGTGGCGCGCACGATGGTGGAGATACGGGGCTGCGTACCTCACTCTCTGCGGAGGATCGCGCCGCCGGCGGCAGAGACTGCCGGTGCTGGTGGCGACGCTCCGAGCGCTAGAGCGGCCAGACACCGCGGCGGAGGATGCGCCAGAGGTCGACGTTGATGGGAGCTCCGGCGTGGCACGACGACAGCGACCGTACGGGTTGGGGCGACACTAGCTCTGGTCGGTGGCACAGTTGCGGCCACGAGCGACTACGGCAAGGATGCGGCAAAGGATTTCATCGAGGTGAGGTTTTCTTGCTTTCTCTTTTGGGTTTGGATATTCAGATTTAGGGGTGGTTGTGGTGATGCTGGTCTGTCGATGATGGTGGGGCGTGGGTGAGTTTGGTGGTGTCGGAAAGGCGAGGTCGGAGGAAGTTTCGGTTGGTGGTTGTGTTGGCGGGGAGTTCGGGATCGGCAGATGGGGAGAAGGGTGGCGCGCAGAGGAGTTACGGCGGTGGTGATGATGGGGATGCTGCCGGGGTAGCCGGACAGGGGTCTGTGGCTGGGATGGCAGTTGTGGCGGGGATGTTGATGGTATGCTGGTGGTGGTTCTCATGGCAGTAGGAGCGGTGGTCGTGGCAGAGTCGAGGTCAGAGAGAAGTGGTGGCCGTAAGGGGCTGGGAGGGATGTCGTCATGTCCAGGGGTCGGACACGGCGGAGAACATATTTGTATTTGTAATGTAAAAAAAACATAGTGGATGAGAATAAGGCACCGACACGATGCACGTATACTCTGAGTTGTGGTGAAAATTTATGGATGAGTACCTCTCCTTATATAGGAGGTGGGAATTCCCAGTTGGATAGAGATTGGGAGGATTTAAATCCCCATAGATAATATCATATTAAATTAAAATTTGATTTAAACTTTAATCGTTCAAATCCAAATCAAACTTAGATAAAACCTTTATTTAATTCAAATTCACATGAAATCTTTTTTAATTTAAATTATCAAAAATAATTCAAATATTAAATAAAATAAAATCTTAAGTATCTTTTTCATAAATATTAAAATATAACATTAATTAATTTCAAAAATCAAGGTAATTAATTAAATATTAAATTATAAAGTAGCTTTTTATAAATAACAAAAATATGTTACTATACAAATTTCAAATTTCTGCAAATATCTAGAATATATTTTATATAAACCAACATTTTCCAAATCACTACTTATTTTTAAACGAAGAACAAAATAACTCTTTTTAAAATAAAAAATATTTTTCTAACATATGTACCTCGACACATATTCGCACTCGTCGAGAATTACGAAACGCAAATCTCGCACGTTACGTAAGTAAAACAAAGCGAACTCGTATGCGACATGCAGGTACGAAATACAAAATAAATAAAAAAAATTTAAAAAATCGTTGTAGAATTTTAGGGGGTTTACACGTACCCTGTCGTTCTCCTCTCGTCTTTTTGAGAGAGAAGACCAGACTTGTTTTCGGTGACTGCTCGCTGCTTCAGGTCGAGTCGACAAGGAACTGGCACCAACAAGAAAATCCAAAGATGTAATAGACCTCCATTTGTTGTATCAGAATGAAAATCCGATATGTAATAGATTTACATTAACATGTATCTATGTTTTAAAGAGAAAGAATAAAGAATAATTTTTTTCTTTTCTTTTTACTGGAATCTTTGTGGTTTTGAGAGTAATATGGATGTGATGAGTGTTTGATATAGAAAATAGAATTCAGAGGTAATGTGGACGTGAACTCATTTTTCTATTGATAATTTTCAAGTCAGCTGGGACTCAAAGACAGGGTATCATGTCTAAAAAGATGATATCTGTGATAATATGGATTTATCATAAAGATAAGATATCTTTTAAAACAGCTGGGTTTTAAAAGACAAAATTAATGATTTGGATGGACTCTACTGGAAATTTTGAGGATTTATTATCTGTGGTTTTATTTAAGAAGAAATAAATAAAAGATAATAAATGTAGGCTTATTCGCAAAATGAATAGAGATGAAAAGATTGATGAATGAGTAGTCATGCCTTTTCGAGGAAAGATCGTTTCAATTCTCGAGACAGACAATAAATGAAGATCTATTCACGAGATGAATAGAGATAAATGAACAGACATGCCTTTTTGAGGAAAGGTTGTTTTGGTTCTCGAGACAGACTGTTTGGCATTTCTGTCTATAAATAGTACGGAACCTTTTTGAGGATGTTGTCAACACCTATTCCTTCATTGCAAATGTCTTCTGAAGATGTGCCCAAGGAGACTGAGGTCATCCCGAAGATCGAAGCCGCTATCGATATTCATTCTGATGAGCTTCCGCTGCCTGTTCAAAAAGAGGCGGGGAAAGCTCGACTGTTCCTGAGCCAAAACAGGATATCCTTGCCATACTCGTAGAGCCTGGAAGCACTACTGAGGAAGAAGCTCTGAGGAAGGTTGCCTGTGAATTGCTGGTGTCATCGGACAATAATATCTTCGAGTTTCTTGCGAAATATGTCTTCGATCAATAGGGCTCTGGTTCTCGTTGATTTTATGTATTTCCTTCTGTCTAAGTTATGCAATAAAAGAAATTTTATTTACATTTTGGTTTTTTGTGCTGATGTGTTTTTATACATAGTATTTCTTGAAAAATTTGCCATTGATAGGCATCATGGCGACTCGACCATCCATACAAGTCAGTTGATAAGCTCCGTTTGAGAAAACTTTACTAACAACGTAGGAACCTTCCCACTTTGCTACGAACTTGCCCTTGCTCATGTGCGTCATAGTAATAGGACGTCTGACGGTTAGAACAAGTTCTCCTTTCTGAAATGCCCGTACTTTAACTTTATGGTTGAAAGCTTTTGATATACGGGCTTGGTATAACTCAATATGCTGTTGAGCTAGGAGCCGTTTCTCGTCCAATGTTTCAAGCTCCTGAAGTCGAAGACGATCATTGTTTCTGTTATGAGTTCATTGGCAATTGCAATCCTTAAAGAGGGATTTGAATTTCTAATGGTAGGACAGCTTCACATCCATACACCAAGGAGAAAGGTGTGCAATCGGTTGGAGTACGTATAGTAGTGCGATAAGCCCATAGACATTCTTCGAGCTTTTCACTCAAGTTTTTTTTATTGGTAGAAACGAATTTCTTGAAAAGCTTGATGATAGTTTTTTTGAATGCTTCTGACAAACCATTCGCTGCAGGATTGTAGGCCGTGGAAGCAACATTATTGATTCTGTTATCATCACAAAATCGAATAAACTTTTGACTTATGAATTGTGGTTCATTATCATGAATGATTCGTCGAGGAATGCCAAATCTGTATATCACATGATGTTTGATGAAATTGATGACACTGCTAGTCTTGACTTCAGATAAAGGTATGGCTTCCACCTATTTCGAGAAGTAATCGGTTATAGCTGGTATAAATCGATATCCTCTAGATGACGGTGGATTGATAGGACCAATGACATCCATACCCCAAGCTTCAAAGGGCCATGATGCGACAGTCAGATGAAGGAACTCTGATGGTTGATAGATGAAGTCTACATGAATTTGACAAGCTCGACATTTCCTTGCATATTCAATGGCATCTGATACCATAGTGGGCTAATAATAACCCAAACGTTGGGTACGATCTTGTAACTTAGGACCAGGCTGATGTGCACCACATACCCCATCGTGGGCTTTCTATAGTATTTGTTTTACTTCATCTCCAGCAAGACTACGTAAAAGTATACCATCAAATGTTATTCGATAAAGAGTCTTAGAAGTATGATTATAATAAAACCGAAGTGATCGCCTACGGATTGCTGTAGCTTCTTTAGAATCTTCAGGTAAAATATCATTTACCATAAAATCAATGAAAGAAGCTCTCCAATCTTCACTAATGACATTGATTCAGTTGAATTGCTGAACTCAATATTTGAGTTATTCTCAATACAAAATAACTCTCTATTAGTTATGACAATCATCTGTTGCCTTTTTACTGGGATTGCTAATACAGCTGCCAGATTAGCCAATACATCAGCCTCCGTATTGCATTCCCGACATACATGTTCAATAAAGAAACCCTTGAACGATATAGCCAGCCTAACTGCTGCTTCATGATATAGGACAAGATCCTGGTGTCGAACTTCATACGTGCCTCTAACCTGAATGACAATCAGTTTAGAATCTCCATACACTTCAAGATATTAAATATCTAATTGTTTAGCCAATTGGAGACCAATAAGCAGAGCATTATATTCAGCTACATTATTGGAATACAACTCATCTAAAGAATAAGCTCTTTGAATAGCTAATCCTTCTGGTGAGACGAGGACGATTCCAACTCCAATGACAACGACACCTTTTCATCTTATTCTAGATGTACTATCAAAGAATAGATGCCAGGTAAGAATTTTTTCTGAAATCATGTTGGATTCTAAAGTTTTATCTGGAATCTCGTCATAGAGTTTAGATGTTTCGGAAATTGGATGAGCTGCCAAGAAATCAGCAAGAGCTTGACCCTTAACAGACTTTTGAGGAACATAAACCATATCATATTGTGCTAATAATATGGCCCATGTATCAAGCCTGGAATTGAGTGTACTGGGCTTTTTCATCAAAATCCGGAAAGGATTAGCTCTAGAAATAACATGAATAGTTTGGCCGGTGATATAATGTCCCGTCTTTTGAACAACAAACATCAAAGCTATACATTCTTTTTCCACTAGGGTGTATCGATGTTCGGCTCCGATTATTGTACGACTAAGATAATAGATAGCTTGTTCATGACCTTCTTTATTCTTCTGAGCTAATAAAGCACCAAATGAATGGTTCATTGCTCGAACATACATCAAGAAGGGTATTCCTGAGACTAGAGGTACTAGAACCGGAGGGTTCATTAAGTACAGCTTTATGTCTTCAAGTGCTTGCTAACAATCTTCAGTCTAAATAAAAGACACACCTTTCTTTATGAGTTGATTGAACGGTCTACAACGTCCAAAGAGATTTGAGATGAATCTTCTGATGTACGCAAGCCGTCTCTGGAATCCTCGTAGCTCTTTTAGGTTGCGTGGAGGACGCATCTCTTGATTGGCTTTGATTTTCTCAGGGTCAACGTGTATACCTTTAGAGGTAATAATGAATCCAAAAAATTTGCTACTAGAGACTCCCAGGAATAACTTGGTGAGATTCATCTTGAGTTGATGCTGGCGCATTAGATCTAATATAGTTCTCAAGTCTTGAATGTGGTCTTCCTTTAGACGACTTTTGACGGCAATATCGTCTATATAGCATTCAACTGTCTTTCATAAATGATCATGGAAAATAGTACTCATGGCCTGCTGATAAATTGCATCAACATTTTTGAGACCAAACGGCATAACAGTATTGCAATAAACTCCAAGAGGAGTGCAAAAATATGTATGTTTCTCATCTGCTGGATGCATCTTGATTTGGTTATATCCTGAGAATCCATCAATAAAAGACATTCGTTCAAATCTGCAAGTATTGTCGATCATGACATCAGTGATCGGAAGAGGAAATTTGTCCTTAGGACAAGATTCATTAAGGTCTCTAAAGTTAATGCAGACTCGGACCTTCCATGTTTTCTTCAAAATTGGGACAACATTAGCAACCCAGTCCGGATGTTGTTCTTCTCTGACGAAACCACAGGCGATGAGTTTCTTGACTTCAGCTTCTATGGCATCCATCATGTTAGATCAAAATCGACGTTGTTGTTGCTTGACTGGCCTTGCATCCGGCATAATATTGAGTTTATGGATAGCAATCTAGGAATCTAATCCCGACAAGTCTTTATAGCTCCAAGCGAATACATCAATGTATTCTCTAATAAGTTGGATCAGTTCTTGTTTATCCGCTTCTGGGAGGCTTTTGCTAACGAATATTGGTTTTGGGGAAGTTTTGTCTCCAACATCGACTTGAACCAATTGATCTTCAGTAGGTGGCTCACGTTGCTCGAAGCGAAGATCCTATTGAGTATCCATCCTTTGTGTCCAAGGATCAGATTCAAAGGCTTCGGCAAAGTTTTTGTCGTCTTCCAAGAACTTGACAGTTACCATATTGGAAGATAGAGTCACTCGATAGATGTGCCATATACTGGTATCTGAATCCCATGAAACAGAATCAGAAGAGTTAGATCATTCTTTTTCATCTAATTCGGAGGCTTCTGGAGTCAGAATTGGCGAGGTATAACCCAATCCCCGCTTCTTTTTGCTGTAATATTGTTGTGACTTTCCTTTTAGAGCGGGAATACGAATAAGTGTTTGCCTTCCTTTACCACCATTGAGACCAGTTTTAAAATTATATCCCATCTTTTGAATGATATCTTTTGATTGTTGGCTATAATGACGTAGTTGAAGTCTTTGGCTATCGTGATTTTCTTCTTCACTATCGAGCGTGATCTTTTGTTCTGTTCCTTTACTTACAAGTATAGGAAGTTCATCTTTCTTTCTGGAAGGAACTAAGAAGAAGGAGTCCTACATTGATTCGAGCAATACTTCGTCTTGGAGAGGTTGAACTGCTCCTATGGTAAGTGGTTCAAAGTTATCTAGCATTTCTAAATAACATCGAGTATAATAAAAAACATCAGTATACTGTAAAGGAGATGCTACTTTATTGATTTGTACATCATCATTTACAACAGGATTCTTAGCCTTGCCAGTAGGCTTAGTAAGGTTGATAGCCAGAGGAGAAGAAGGAGGATTTTTGTCCTTAATAGAAGGCTTAGTAAGATTGATAACCAGAGGAGGAGAAATAGAAGGTTTGTTATGACGAAGGTCGATAACAAGAGGCTCAGAAGAGGTGAGCTCCCGTTGTTCCCTTTCTACAGCAAGAGGCTATTTGTTATGAGAGAAAAGATGGATAGTCAATGCTTGAGAAGAAGATGGACGAGTAGTACGTCCTTTGACGGAGAATATGAGAACATCTTTTGAAGTATCTTTCTGATCTTCCTCACTATCCATCGCTAATACAACCTTTATCAACTTTTTCTTGTACATTCGAGAATCAGTATAATATGCTTCAATGCCCCTGAAAGGATTTAGGTCAGCTACTTCTTTCTGTACTTCTCTATTGACGTCTACATATTTGAAGCATTGGTGTCGAGTGGATGGTACAATTTTATGCTCATGCAGAAAGGGTCTTCATAGCAAGGCATTATAGGAGCCATGATTATCGATTACGTAAAAAGTAACCTTTGTACAAAGATTGCCTATTTGAACTTTCAGGCGGATCTTTCCCAAAGGTTCACTTCTTCCAGAATTAAATCCCAAGATTGTCGTAATGGTTGTTGAAAGATTATGTACGAGAATCTTTAATGCATCTAGTAAAGTCTTTGGCATGATGTTAAACGCAGACCCAGGGTCGATTAAGATGCGATCAACTTCATAGTATCGACATATCCTGTGAAGTAGAGGGGTCGGTCATGAGGATTATCTTCCAACAGCATATCATCTTGTGTAAAGGTGATGTTGGGCAACAGCTCCATCATACTATGACAATGAAAATAAGTTACAGGCTCCTCCTTTGGCTTCTTGAGGAGTGCCAGACAAGCATCAGCTTGCATCAAGGCTTCACTCAATGTCTTTCGAGTTTCTTTTGAGAGACGCAGTAGTTCAAAAATTGATAACCTTGCCGGGGTATTAGCCAGTTGAGCCAGTATATCAAAGTTATACATCTTCGCAAGTCCTAGAACTGGAGTCTTCTTTAATACTTTATCAAAGTGGACATGATGCTTTCTTTTATCAGCTGTCGTTGGTTTGGGAAGAGTTGGTTACACTGGAGGAAATGAAACCGATAGAACATTGATAGTAGGAGAAGATGATGCTGGAGGAGCCTCCGGAGCTAAAGCAGGGTTCTCTTGACCTTCTGAATGGTCTCTCAGGTAAATTCTTCCAGACTTGCTACCAGTTAAGGCCTCTTCTTCGGATACAGGTTCGAAGGACACCATATTACAACGTTTTGCCTGAATCTTGCTTCTGGAAGGTTTTTTTTGACAAGATGAAGAGTTTGTCCAGTAACCCAAACCAACCCGAGATTGGTTATATAAAAGGCATAGCGAAAGAGGTACTGGAGATCCTTTTCCATGATTCAAGCCGGGAGCCTATTATAGATCATATCCCATCTTTGTCATTAGTTCACGAGACTGTGGACTACACAGATGGAAAGCTGGTTGATATTTGGCTTATGGCTTTAACAATGTTGTCTCAGAAGGGGAGAAAGAAGAAGGATCTTCAGCAGAAGTGAAAGTGGTAGTTAAAAGTGGAAGACAATGTTTACCCAACGAAGTCATGTGACATGACTTATATTTAGTTGCTTTCTTAAACTTTAAAGAAGTTCTTCAAAATTAGCTACTAAATCAGGATGAATCCATATGATTTCCCCTTTATCAATAGACAAAGGGACAAGACCGTCAGTTCATGCAGGTGGAAGATTAACAATCTCTAAAGTAGTTCTCGGGATGGAAATGATGCCATCCTGCACAAGTTGAGCATGAAAATTGCCAAACTATAAAGAGATGACGTTAGCCGTTACAGTCTTTTCATCTTGTTGGCGAGTAATTGCACAAGAATTAACCATCTCCTGGATCTTGCCTTTAAGCACATAGCATGCTCGAGTCGGATGTTCGATAAATCTGTGGTAAACACAATATTTAGGGTGGTCAGTGTTACCTACTTCATCTGCCCGTTTTGTCTCTGGCAGTTGAAGCTTATTGCTCTTAATCAGACAATTAAAGATACTCATGACATCATCTTCGTCAAAAGAGTATTCTTCTTTTGGACGTGGTGCCCTCTGTGGTGGTGCTGTTAGAGTAGGTATTGGTTGACCTATGTTTACGGCTAGAGTTTCTTTGCCTTTGACATTGATAGCCAAAGTCTCTTTACTCTTGCGGCTATTCTGACGGCCACCATTATTTGGTGTAGCATGTTCATCTTTATCAAGATTAGGCATCTGAATACCTAATTGTTTAAACTTGTCAGCACTTTCTTCTGCCGCTTTAGCATTTACTATAAATGAAGGCCAGTCCTAGAATTATGTCGATCCGGTCCACATGCTAATTATAGGCAACAGGTTTGACTTGCATGTGTCTATAGTCAAAGCATCCGGAGTTCCAAAAGGCATTTTGAGTGCCTCATGACGGAATTGTTCAATGAAGCGTTCAGTTGTTTCATTGTGTCGCTGCTTAATTTTAATAAGAGCAGACATAGTCATGTCGTTTGTCCCCTCATAAAATCGTTACAAGAACATTTGTTTAAATCCAGAGAAAGAGGTTATACAACCATCTGGCAAACTACGGTACCAGTCGTAAGCTACACCTGCTAAACATCCGACGAACACCCTAGTGAGTAGAGCGTCATTTAGCTAGAGTTAATCAATCATTACCTCAAAGTGATTGAGATAGTGACTTGGAGAGGTGCTGCCATGAAACAGCATATTGGGAGGAAATCAGATTGAGTACGTCTTTCTGTTTGAAAGTCTCAAATTGAGTACGTAAAAGTTTTACGGCTACATTAGTATCTCCCGATGATTGTGGAGCAGTAGATTGGTTTGATATGTTAGGAGGGATACTGCATGATAAGTACCACCCCCAGCATCAGATAGACTTGGAATAGCCTGCGCAGGTATGGAAGCGGTGTAAGGAGACTGTACCCCCAGACCAATATTGATAGGAGCTGGTGTTGTTATAGGTTCCTGGGTCGGAATTAGATTCGCGACTGGTGGAACTGTATGTTGTATCATAATTACTGCATGCATATCTGTCATCATCTCAACCATGTTCTTCAAACTAGCCTAAAAAAGCAATTCTCTGCTCTTGACTGTTAGAACTGGAAGCATCTTGATCTTCTATGACGACATAAGCAGTCACCTCTCTAGCTATTGAAGACAAGCTAGTGGAAAAGATGGTCCTTTCGGAACTTTCACTATCAGCATCAAAGTCAAATAAGGAACCACCCCCAGAATAAGTTATAGGGATATTGGAATCAAGAAGATTCCTTTGACCGATTGTTTCTTGGTCGGAAGAAAGATCCCTTTGACCGATTGTTTCTTGGTCGAAAGGAAGATTCCTTTGACCGATTGTGTCTTGGTCGGAAGGAAAATTCCTTTGACTGATTGCGTCTCGGCTTCTTGATCTAGTATATTGGTATACTCCTTCGCCGGATTCATGAATCCGATTTAAGTATTGTTGATTGTGATTGCGGGATGCCTTACGTCTCGAGCGTTTTCCACCCTCAGTGCTTTGAGACGTCATGTTGACAGAGGCATACAACAATTCATCTTCATCCTGTATCATTGGTTGAGGAACCTGAGAGTAATTCAGATGGTTAAAGACAGGCCATTTAGCTGTTTGACAGCAGCATCTGACAACTACCTCATGTCACGACCCGCTCCCGAATAATCGGACATGAGTCGGACACGCCCAGCCTATGTTGGAAGACTCAACATAGTAAGCTGTACCAAGCTAGGGAATCTAACAAGTCAATATGAATAAATATAAATTACAGCATCTATAAATGATCCCAGAAAGATCACCATAATCCACAAGTCCATATAACGTAAAGGTACCAGAGTCAACAAGAATGAAATACGCTATGAACACTAAAACCATATCTAGGAGTAAAGCTAAACAGTATAAACCTAAAGCCTCTAGCTATGTCATGTCTCCATCCTGCTCAGCTAATATTCTGGGCTCTGGCCCATAAGGTAGAACAATATCCTGCAAGTACACCTACAATATATCCAGTCAAGAGCGGAGCAAAGTACAGTTCTAGGTAATGAACAAGAACATCATGATATGAAAAGTACAAGAGAACATATAAAGCACAGGAACAAACAGAAAAGTACATGAATGTAAAGTACAGGAAATAAGTACAAGAATATAAACCATGAACCTGAAGTACAAGACATGACATGTGCACAATATTTGAAATACAACTTGCCTATGTGACCGGCTGGGGTGAGTACAGTAATATGTACAGGAGTACATGAATATCGGTACGGCTTAGGACCCGCGTGCACGATGTGAGGCCTAAGCTATCTACATAAATATTAGAACCGGGGTTTGGTCACATAGCTAGTGTATTTTCCCTCCCTGACACAAGTAAGTACAAGAACATGAAAGTACAAGAGTACAAGATATCGTATCATGACGTTTAACAAGAAAAGTACAGGATATGAATGTAAATGAACATGAACCATAGAATGTACTTGCCTTGCTCAGGGTGATCGGGAAAATGCAGTAGATCCGTATTTACACCTGATTAAAGATATAAGTGGGTTACTTTCTAAACAATATCATATTGCCATCTGTTCTCTAAACTTAAACTGTAATAGAATATATTAGCTATAACCAACCCCACTAGTTATAGGACAATAAGTAGTCATTAGTTTAATACATCAGGTACTTATACATAGATAAGGTAATCATAATTAGGTTACCTATAGATGTTCTTTTCTTGGAGAAGGGAGTAGAAATTATTTAGTTTACTGAAACCACTAAAGTATATAATTCTAATATGTATAATGCTTGGCTTATACTTAGAAAATCTAATAAAATCAACAAATCAAAATCCCTATCATGAATGCAAAGCCAGGATTGAACACTCCTACTCTTTCCATATCAATATACAAAATTAATATTACTCAATGAATATAGGTTGTAACTCAACTTCGAGGCTCCAGTTAACTTCTTACAAAATCTAAAGACATTACTAAGCTACATACTCAAGGCTAGCTTCCTGTCTATGTACCCAAACCCAACTCATGAACTTCATATACAGATGATCAATATACAACTAAGCTTTCAATAAAATAAAGCAACTCAAAACCTAAAAATGAAACCCAGAAGTTCAGAACACCAACCTATAACCAATTCGACATTAACTCAACACTATCCACTGAACTGGTTTACACATATATAACTCAAAAATGGCCTCAACACCATACATACTTTTCACACCAGGACATAATTTCTATTGGAATAGTAACACCTCTGAACTTATGAAACCATGGACCAAACTTACCAACAATTAACCAAAAATTTTAGTACTAGTAGACCCATTTGAAAGAAAACTTAAGATGTAATTAACTTACAGACTCGTAAACCATAAAGTCCCCATAAATAGAAACATGCTGCTATATTAATCAAATTCAAATTCATACGTGCCACAACCACTGCTCCCTTGTCCCTGCATTCGGTCTTCAATAAAGGACACGACTTGTAGGACGCAGCACACCGCTGGACACGATCATCGCCTTGATCAAATGTGGACAGAAGAGACACACGACCAGGTTCAGACACAACCCAGAGATACGAACACTGTCGACTCCATCCCAAACACACACACCCTCCCAACCGAACATAAGCCAAGAGACACGAGTACTGGACACGAATAACACAACTTAAATTCGAAATCGTAGCAATTCCTTCAATCACAATAATAGAGGAAAGGATTTACCTGGAAGAATTTACTCAGAATGAGGACACGGCTCACGGAGTCAGACACGATCCTTCTGTATCCCAAAATGCTAACTCTATAACTTAAACCAATTTGCAAAATGACCAGATTCGACCACGCACTCTTCCGAGCTGTTCCGATTCACCAGAAATTTAGGGATGAAGATGAAGGCTCCCGGTCGATCGACCAGTTGGCAGAGGTAGAAATTTTCGATCGGTCTGGAACTGGGACAAGATGTTCTACAAGAATTTGCTTATTCAAACGAGGGATTGATCGGTAAGTATTGACTAACTCGACGCATACTCACCGGAGTCTAGTGGAGCTCGACGCAGATCTGCTCGTCGAAAAATAAAGAAGATCGTCGGAGAAGAATCATTGATGATAGGAAGAAGATGAAACCGCCATGAGGGTGATCAGGCTCCGCCGCCACATGATCGTCGATCTCCGGAGTAGATCAGTCGATCACTGGCACCGCCTACTCGTCGATCGTCGAGATCGAGCGTACCTCCATGGAGGAGATGAGTCGTGCTTTGTCGTTGGAGAAGGAGCTCACCTAGGTGTCGCAGAGATCACGAGACGTCGCTGCGAGCTAGTCGTCGATCGCTGCCGCTGTGGAAGCAGTGGTCGCCGCCATAGCCATCGCCATCAAGTCGGAAAGAATTTAGGGTTAGGGTTTGTCGTGGGAAAATTTGGGAAAGGAACTGAGGAAGAAGAACTGGGCACTTCCAGTAAATAAAATGAGAATAAAATAACATTCTTTCTCCTCTCAAGTTTATATAGGAAGTGGCTGTAAGGAAAGGTATCAATTTAAGGTCAATCATGTAGAAGCATGAAAATTTTAGCAATAAAGCCTTATGCGTCCAAGCCAATGAGAACATATGTGCCCAAGTGAACACATATGCGCCCAAGTCACCATGTGAAGCTCTATGCGCCCAAGTCGCTCTGTGAAGCTCTATGCGCCGAAGCCACCCTATGAAGCTCTATGCGCCCAAGCCAAGCTCCCACAGAAGGGGGCACATAGCTGGAAACAGGGCTATGCGCCCAAGCCTGACTCAGTCAAAGCCATGATCAAAACGTGCACCGAAGCATACAGCCACGTCAGTCTCCACGAGCAATCATGCACCGAAGCATGCGACCACGTCAGCACCATGATCAACCCACGACTACGCAACCTACATGCACCTACATCCTATGCGCCCAAAGCAGGACTATGCGCCCACATGAAAACCAGTGTGTTTCCTCATGTGGGCGCATAACATCATTCCAGCTGAGAAACTACTATAAAAAGGGTCTCATCCCTCTTCAAAAGACAGAAAGGAGAGCATTTTCAAGAGCCAAATTGCTGAACTTCTTGTCAGTGATCCGAGAGTTAGCAATTTTCTTAGGTTTTCTCCAACTTTTGTAATCGAAGTTTCAACGGAGTAAAGGAGCAACTGCCGCTCGATCTCCATCATCCCATTCCCCAGAATTCATTTTTGTACTCGGGGATCCTCAGTGCAGGATCTCTCAGGCGTACTCGATTTGTGGTGCCTTGCGCCAATAAAAAAAGACAACGTTTCTTCTTCTTTTTGTGTGTGTCCATAGAATTGGCAACTCTGCTGGGGACTCCCTTTTTCTCTGACAAGAATGTCGTGACGTAATCCGATATCGACAAAGTGGTGAGCACTCAGAAGATGTTGATCGTAAAGTTCGATCAGTAGGCGTTCGAAGAGATGCTCTCGAGGGACGTCTCTACTTCCTCAAAATCAGCAAAGCCAAACAAGTCTTGCAAGACTTGGCTTCCGAAGGCTCACCGTACATATCCTGCTAATGTCATAGCAGATATGCAACTAGAGGACTCTATCACATGGGCAAATGACTCTGCCACAGAAACTCCTCAAATGAAGAAGGCTCAAACCGTTCCGGGCTCTGCTAGCCCAGCGACTTCTTTTCTGCGCAACCAACAACAGAGTGTTCGACACTCGAGACTTAGCAAAGAAAAGTAATACGATGCCAAGAATTGGGATATTTGACACTATGGGCAAACCCAGCGAGGCTCACAAACGAAGGAGGCAAAGCTGGGAAAAAATAACAATAATCCACCAAGCATGCGCCCAAAGGGGTGTTTGGGCGCATAACTCCAATCAGAATGCTTCTGTCTTCGACAGATTGGGCATCCAGGGTCATACGCCCAAGGCTATGTGCCCAGGCTCCACTGATCCATACTATGCACCCACATCGAGGAAGCTCAAACATGCTGCCAAGAAGCATGCACCCAAAGCCAGTCTCCAAGGCCTATGCGCCCACAGCAAAAAGACAGGCCCCAACGCGTATAGCACGGGACTGTCTTCAAGTACCTCACAGAACTTAGGTGTGGGGGTTGCCCCTGCACGTGAACTAAGTCTGGATGCGCCAACTCTCCTTACAAACCCGCTTGCAACGCTCGACGATGCATGTAACATGGGTTTTAAGGCAAAACTCCCTTCTGCTGACTTACGCGATATGATAAATCATAAGTGTAAAGTGAAGGAGGACATAACAATTCATAGTGCACATCTGTGCACCAGTATTGTTATCAACTGTTGCTGCTCCAAAGCAACAAGAGTGCCTCAGAGATAGCCGTGTTTCGACGGCTGCATTTCTCTGATGATGAAAAGCCGCGGTGTATCTTATCCAACATGGCTTCATGGGGTCCCCCTTATGGAAGCCCCAATCAAATACGGTGGACCACGAACCCAACTTTATCTTTCAGTTCTGCGTGAAGAAGAAGACGAAGTCTACCAACAGATGGCCAGCAGGCTGTCACATCTGAAGGAGTCTATATGGGTACTCGGTCAAAGGCGAGATTCCGTACAGATGACGAAGACTCCCAAGCTGGGGGTAGTATTCTCTCAGAGTCTGAAGCGTTTAACATTTACACTGGGGATAGCCTTCCAGAGGACGACGATCCCTCCGAGTTTGATGGTGACTATCTACCTCCCCTACCTAAAGATGAGGGACTTGTCAACTCGGAGACAGACAGTATCAGCACTAGTTGTATAGTTTCTTCTGTTCATCTTCGTATGTTATCTACATACATGGCAGACGGAGAAAGACCTGAAGAAGCCAGTGATCAGACCAGCAGATGGCTAGAGGGTCTTAAAATAGAATTCGCCAAGATCACCGATATGCTTACCAGTATCATGGCGGTCCAAGCTGCTGGGGCGGTCCCTCCACCTCAATAAAATGTCTCGGCTCATGCTAGTCCGGCTCCTAACAACAACCCTCCTGCACTATAAAAGGGGTGTCATTCCATTACGCATCTCCCAAATCTTGCAAATGTTGGGGGTGGTCCTTCGCCAACGATGCTTGACAACCGTTCAGTATCTATTTCCCAAAACCTGCTTAATCAACAAGATGCAATTGATTCCCTGGTCCCCCGTCTCGACACCATCTCACACAAAGACGAGCTCCAGAAGATGGAGATATCTCAACCTTATCCCCCTGAATGGGAGAATGCTACTTGCCCTCCTAACTACAAGCCGCTGACGCTAAATTCATTTGACGGGTTGACTTCTCCTCGTCAACACATGACATATTTCAACACGCAGACTCTACACTTTCCCAGGAACGATCCATTCTTGTCAAAGCTGTTTATTAGCACCTTGCAGGTGGTAGCTTTTGAATAGTTCTGCAGTCTGCCTGACGGTTACATCAACTCTTTTAAAGACTTGGAGAGGTTGTTCCTCAACAGGTTTTATGAGAGTGGTATGCATGTTAGAATGTCCACCCTCATCGAGACCAAGCAAAGGACGACAGAGTCTATCATTGCTTTCATCGAACGCTTCAAGCGGCTGGCACTGAAGATGCCCTTCGGCATACCAGACTCAGAGCTTATGGATACTTGCCGACATAACTTCTTCCCTATAGTGAAGTTCTATCTTGGTATTCATAAGTATAATACATGGCCCACTTTTATTGGGATCACTGATGCTGAAAATGATATTCCTAATCTGGAACTACTAGGGTTAAAAACACCCAGATCCGAAGACAAAAGCAAGCATCCTCAAACTATCCCTTTTCGTGGGGGTAAAGGGAAAGAAGTCCTGAAGGTCGACACATCCAAAGGAGCTTCCAATTCTCAGGACGCTTCTGACAAGCCTAATGAGACCTCCTCCTTTGACGAAGACGATATCATTACCATCTTTCACACATTGACGAAGGATAATAAACTGACATTGCCTCCACCACGACGTCCTGCAGAGGCGAACCAGCTCAACGATCCCAAGTACTGTCTCTATCATCAGTACGTGCATCATTCCACCAAAGACTGCATCATACTGAAAAAGAAGATACAATAACTTATCGACAACCAAGTGATCAACCTCGAAGCTGAAGACAAGGTCGTATCTTCTAACATGATCTCTCTTCAGTTTGGTGACTTTTCTCCCACATAAGTCCCAGACGACGTGGTCCCGATTCCTAAGGCAATATTGGAAGTCGTCAACCTACCGCCAGCTTGCAACTCAACCTTGGTGCCACTCACAACTGAACGTTGTGAGATCATGTGGGTCCATCCGAACCTTGTGCAAGAAGTGACGCAGGGGTTGGTACCTCCCAAAGTAAAATGGGGCAAGAAATACAAGCCATACCATATGGTGTCTTCTTCCATCTATGAGGTTCTATCTGACGAAATGCGATTGGAGAAGGCTTATCTTCGGACGTACGATCCCGCACAAGAAGAATCAGTACCTTCTCAAGCTCATATTATCCCCATAAGCTCAAAAGCTAGCCCGTCTATGCCTCCAACTATGAACAAAGCCAAGCAGAAGGAGATGCGGTTTGACAAGTCTCTAAAAGTGCCAGCTCCCGAAGGCATGGATCGGCCCTATAACTTTGACATACTAACACAGCTAGCCAATACACCTGCCAGGTTGTCTCTGTTTGGTCTGTTGTGACTCTCCAAAGAAACGCGGAAGGCCTTAAGTGAGGCATTACTATATGCTGACTCTTATCTCGCTGAAGTCAAAGCCCCCGCTGAAGACCTTGTCTCCTGTCCTCACTGCCACAGTACTATGGACGTGGTGCCTAATATTACCTTTTCACAAGAGGACATGCTACTCAAAAACAATTGTCATGATAGACCCCTGTACTATACAAGGTATACCGGGGCGATCAAGGTGGATCGTATGCACATCGATCCAGGTTCCTCCCTCAGTAACATTCCTAGAAGTTTTCTTCAAATTCAAGGAATCCCTCTGCACAAGCTATTCATAACTAATACAACTATCATGGCTTTCAACACTGGTCGAAGCCACCCGCTTGGCAAGATCCGTCTCAAGTGCCAGATCGGTGATCTTCGAACGGAGGTTTCCTGCTATGTGATCGATGCCAATGTATCCTACAACGTCTTGTTAGGATGTCCATGGATACACGGGAACATGATCATTCCTTCCACACTTTACCAGTGCTTCAAGTACGTAAACAGCGACGGTGTCGTGAAGACGGAGTTTGCCGATGTCGATCCTTTTAAGGGCATCGAAGCCTACTATGGAGATTCGGTACTTTACCGATCTCAGCCCCCCAAGGATGATGGCAACGAAGCTGACAATGAAGTTGAAGCAAGTTCATCCTCCAATGATGGTCCCCTGATTATCCGAGTCAAAGGATGTACTACTCAAAAAAGTACACTGAAGCCTCTCATAATCTGGGTAAAAAAGAAGAACCCTGACAGGGTCAAACCATTGACCATCACTCAACGCAAGACTCCTCGGGAGGAACCTGCTGAAGTCCGTCCTTCCAATCCTGAAGAATTACCCTACGTGGTGAACTTGGCCATGACTGTGGCTCCTCTCCCAGATGATGATCCTATCAATGAATATATCAATACTCATAATAATGTACCTTCAACGGATGATGTTATCCCTGAAGAAGAACTTACTTATTTTCTTAGTAAAGGTTTATTTTTGCATTACTCCGATGTCTATCAATCTGTAAACCACTACATAGATACGATATATGCTCTAGAGCACGGCATAGGACCACACTTCTTCATGCCCGTCACGAAGCCTCACCTGCGGGAAAAAGTTTACCCAGAAGATATCCACTAATTCATCGTCCCAGCCAGAAAGAAGGATGAAGAACTAATTATCTTCGGTCAAATAATTGGCAAAAGAAAGTTCGTTCCGGACTCTACTTCTCCCAAGCACAACACGGAAGCTGATTATGACTCTGGGAAAATACAACTTTTCTGATATAGTTGGCAGGCCAAGAATATCATCCAGAACATAGAATATGATATCAAAAGCGACTAAGGGCTAAATTACGGCCGGGGACGACGGTTGCCAATACGACACTTTCCTCCTTCCGGCAAACTCGAGAACTACTTTCAAAGAAACGGTATTGGTTTGGGTTATGTCACTCCTCCAACAACTCCTGAAATATCAGAAGATGAAGCAGATCGTTGTTCTCATTCTTCTAATTCCTCCCTCTGGGACTCAGACTCCAGCATTGGCGGCATGCTAAAAGCAACTCTGTCCGTCAACATGGTTTCCGTTGACCAAATTGCGAACGATGTCCAATCGATCGAGCTTGAACAATAGGCTCAAAAGATGGATACTAGGTGGGAGCTGCGCTTCTAACAACATGAACCACCTACCGAAGATAAAGTTATCCAAGTCAATTTAGGAGATGAATCATCTTTTAAACCAATCTTTATCAGCAAAAGTCTATCTGGCGATGAACGCCAATCTCTTATACAGCTTATAAGAGAATATATCGACGTCTTTGCATGGAGCTATGAAGACATGCCAGGCCTGGACCCTAAAGTTGCCATACACCGCCTGAATATTTTATCTAAAGCTAAGCCAGTAAAGCAGCAACAACGATGATTCCGACCAGATGTCATGGAGGCTATCGAAAATAAAGTCAAGAAGCTCATTGCCAGTGCATTCATTCGCAAAGAACAACACCCTGATTGGGTTGCCAATATCGTTCCAGTCATAAAAAAGAACGAAAAAGTTTGAGTCTGTATCGATTATCGTAATTTGAACTCTGCATGCCCCAAGGACGAGTTCCCTCTACCGATCACCGACGTAATGATCGACAATACTTACGGCTTCTAGCGGATGTCCTTCATGGATGGGTTCTCAGGCTACAACCAGATCAAGATGTTCCCCGACAATGAGAAGCATACATCTTTTGGAACACCGTTGGGGGTATACTACTATACGGTGATGCCCTTCAAATTGAAAAATGCAGGGGCGACATACCAGCGAGCCATGAACACAACCAATCTGTTATACAGCTTATAAGAGAATACATCGACGTCTTTGCATGGAGCTATGAAGACATGCCAGGCCTGGGCCCTAAAGTTGCCATGCACCGCCTGAAAATTTTGTCTAAAGCTAAGCCAGTGAAGCAGCAACAACGACGATTCCGACTAGATGTCATGGAGGCCATCAAAAATGAAGTCAAGAAGCTCATTGCCAGTGGATTCATTCGCGAAGAACGACACCCTCACTGGGTTGCCAACATCGTTCCAATTATGAAAAAGAACAAAAAAATTTGAGTCTATATCGACTACCGTGATTTGAACTCTGTATGCCCGAAGGACGAGTTCTCTCTACCGATCACCGACGTAATGATCGACAATACTTGCAGCTTCGAGCGGATGTCCTTCATGGATGGGTTCTCAGGCTACAACCAGATCAAGATGTTCCCTGACGATGAGAAGCACACATCTTTTCAAACACCGTTGGGGGTATACTACTATACGGTGATGCCCTTCGGATTAAAAAATGCAAGGGCAACATACCAGGGAGCCATGAACACAACCAATCTCTTATACAGCTTATAAGAGAATACATCGACGTCTTTGCATGGAGCTATAAAGACATGCCAGGCCTGGACCCTAAAGTCGCCATGCACCACCTGAATATTTCGTTTAAAGCTAAGCCAGTGAAGCAGCAACAACGACGATTCCGACTAGATGTCATGGAGGCCATCGAAAATAAAGTCAAGAAGCTCATTGCCAGTGGATTCATTCGCGAAAAATGACACCCTGACTGGGTTGCCAACATCGTTCCAGTCATGAAAAAGAAAAAAAAAGTTCGAGTCTGATTTGAACTCTACATGCCCGAAGGACGAGTTCCCTCTATCGATCAACGACGTAATGATCGACAATACTTACAGTTTCGAGCGGATGAGAAGCACACATCTTTTCGAACTCCGTTTGGGGTATACTGCTATACGGTGATGCCCTTCAGATTGAAAAATGCACGGACAACGTACCAGCGATCCATGAACATAATTTTTTGTGATCAATTACGTAAAACAGTGGAGTGCTACATAGACGATATCGCAGTTAAAAGTCGTCTGAAGGACAACCACCTCCGAGACTTGAGAACGGTGTTCGAACTAATACATGCACACCAACTCAAGATGAATCCATCCAAGTCTTTTCTGGGAGTCTCCAGCGACAAGTTTCTTGGTTTCGTCATCACTTCAAAGGGTATACATCTTCACCCAGAGAAACTGAAGGCTATCCTCGATATGCATCCTCCAAAAAACATCAAAGAGCTACGCGAACTGCAAGGAAGGCTAGCCTACATCAGACGATTCATTTTAAACCTTTCTGGAAGGTGTCAACTATTCACTCAGCTCATGAAGAAAGGCATATCTTTCGTATGGACTGAGCAATGTCAATGCACAGTCGACGACATTAAAAAGTATCTCATAAGCCCCTAGTATTGGTAGCTCTAATAATAGGGAAGCTTTTCTTACTATATGTCCGTGCTATGGACCATTCTCTTGGCGCCCAATTAGCTCAGAAGAATGAAGGCGGCCATGAACAGGCAATCTACTACCTTAGCCGCATAATGGTGGGTGCCGAGCACAGATACACACCTGTGGAAAATGAATGCCTTGTACTAGTATTTGCCATCCAGAAGATACGTCACTATGTGTCTGGGCAGACCATCCACATCATATCTAAAGTCAACCCTCTCAGAATACTCATGACTAAACTGGGCTCTCTTAATTCCCGTTTAGCTACATGAACAATGCTGTTGACTTCATACAATATACTCTTCGTTCTCAGAAGGCAGTAAAAGGCCAACCATTAGCTGATTTTCTAGCAACTCATTTGGTGCAAGAATCTTCCAAACTCTACGACGAAATTCCCGATAAAGTAGTGGAGTCTAACACTGCAACTGAAGAAATTCCTATTTGGTAAATGTTCTTTGACGGTGCATCAAGAACAGGACCCAAAGAAAATATTATGGGTGGAGTAGGTGTCGTGCTCATGTCGCCTGATCATCTGGTTATATATCGTGCATATTCTCTTGTGGAACCATGCACCAATAATGTGGCCGAATATAATATCCTATTAATCGGCTTGCAATTGGCAAAACAACTAGGAGTTGACTATCTAGAAGCTTACGGCGATTCCAAGCTAATAGTTAGTCAAGTCTGAGGGGATTATGAAGTTTGTCACGAAGATCTCATCCCCTATCACAGGGCAACAATCTACTTGGCATCCTCTTTCGCTGGATTCTTCATCAAGTACGTGCCTTGACTACAGAATATAGAAGCAGATGCTCTAGCCTGACTTGCTGCTTCCTTAACCGTCCCTACCAATACTCAGCAGTCGATCACAATGTCTGGTCGAGAACTATTTTGTATGAAAAATATCTTGCGTATTCATCACAGTTACACAACAGAAACAAACGTCGATGTTAAAGACTGGAGATTTTCTTTCATAGACTACGCCGTCTATGGAATCCTCCCCGAGGACCCGAAGGAAGCAGTGTCTATCCAAAAGCGATCCCTTAGATTTTACTACGACACAGCTACGAAGATGCTGTACCAGTGCTCTTACGACGGTCTACTGTTACGATGTTTATCAAACACAGAAGCCAAATATGTACTCCGGGAGGCTCACGACCGAGTTTGTGGTGTACATCAACCAGGCCCCAAATTATAAGATCGCCTCAAACGAATGGGTTATTATTGGCCCACGATGATAGCAGATGTTGTTGAATATATAAAAAAGTGTAGAGCTTGTCAGTTCTACGTCGATTTTATTCATCAGTCTTCGGAGTTTCTACACCCGACGGCAGCATCCTGGCCTTTTGAAGCCTGGGGCATGGACATCATAGGACTAATCAGCCCACCATCCTCCAAAGGACATCGGTTTATCGTAAACATAACCGATTACTTCTCCAAACGGGTGGAAGCTATACCGCCTACTGAAGTGAAGGCGTCGAACGTGATCAATTTTATCAAACATCACGTTATCTACCGCTTCGGTCTACCTCGCAGGATCATCCATGATAATGGTCCATAATTCACAAGCCACGCATTCTACCGGTTCTGTAATAGGAATCGAATCCAGAACGTAGCCTCTACTGCCTACAATCTAGCGGCTAACGGGCTAGCAGAAGCCTTCAATAAAACCATCATTAAACTTCTCAAGAAGTTCGTGTCTTCAAACAAGCGTGATTGGAATGAGAAGCTCGACGAATGTCTATGGGCCTATCGTACAACGGTCCGGACTCCAACAGGCAGTACGCCATTCTTTCTGGTTTATGGGAGCGAAGCAGTTCTTCTCCTAGAAATTCAGATTCCTTCTCTTCGAGTAGCCTTAGCCAGCGAGTTGACTACCAAATAAAGCTACTGTCTGCGTCTACAAGAGCTTGAAGTGCTAGATGAAAAATGCTTGTTAGCTCAGCAGCGTATCGAGCTATACCAAGCACGCCTTTTCCAGAGCCTTCAATAAAAAGGTGAAGGAAAGAATCTTCCAAGTCGATGATCTAGTCTTAGCAGTGAGAAGACCAATGGTCATGATGCACAAAACAAAAGGGAAATTTTAGCCTAAATGGGAAGGTCCTTTCATTATAGAATCGGTGTATTCTAACGGTACGTACCGACTAACCAAGCCTGATGGCGACTTGCTCATGATGCCTATCAACAACAAGTTCCTGAAGAAATACTATGTGTAACCTTCTGTAAATAGTGTTCATATATGTCCAGTCATGTAATGTATAGTGCGATATTTATGTTATTCGAGAAATTATCTAACTGTTATCCGTATTTCAAGATTTTTGAATACGTCTTGGATAATAGGTCCTCTAAAAATATTTTCCACAGCGAAATCATTCCCGTTTTTTACTCTGTCCAAACTCAGTTTGACGAAAACAAGTCACGTCCCTATTACCTCTGAATTGTTTTTCGATAATTATTTCCCCAGTGGAATGATTAAGAAATATTTTGCCATGTCCATATAACCTCTGAGCAAAGTATTCATCAAGGATACTACGTCCATATTATCTTTGTAAGGTTTTGTCTCAAAATCTATTCCACCAAAAACCACTCCTGATTATCGTGTGTCATGTCCATATTACCTCTGATACCGATAGTCTTCCGACTTGACGCCTGTACCCAACCTGGGATAAAAGATACGGTGTTAAGACCACAAAAGCTATCACGTCCATATTAACTCTGTTGGGTTTTGTTTCGAATCTATTACCCGCACCGCCAGTACGCAGAGGGATAATAGGTCCACGAAAAAAGTCCCCCAGTAGGATGTCCTTTATCAAACTCAAATGTTGTATTAGGCCCTCTAGTACAAGCACTACAGATACCACAATCAGCTACATTTATAGGAGTACATCTCCAGTAAAGGATTACACTAATTTTGTTATTATTCCCGAAAACAGCAATTACATGACAATTCATAGATCCCTACAGTCGAGGATCATAGTTGTGTTGAGGCATATACCATTTTCTCAGCCATTTCGCATACGAAAGGTCTATTTGATTAAGGTCTTCAGCGGGGGCAGGAGGGTCAGAACTGCCAGTGCTACTGTCCTCAGACTTGGGCTCCTCCTTTATAGCAGTCTTAATCTTGGGAGTAATTCCCTCACTGATGGGCGCCAGCTCTTATTTTACCTCAATTTTTGGTATCACCTCCTCCTTAACGAACGGCGACTCTTATTCGATGAAAGGGGGTAGCATCTCCACCTTCATAACGGTCTCAGCCTTCGGCGTGGATGCTGCAAGAATCAAGGACAGAAGAGAAAGTCAGACTCAGAATCCGCAGGAAAAACTAAGTGCTGAAGGGCTCTTATGCGCCCAAAGGGCTATGCACCCAAGACAAACATGTGGATGCATAACGTATAGCAGTACATGGGCGCATAACATGCTACAGCATGTGGACACATAATATGGCAACATGTAGGCACATAGCACACCACAGTATTAGTGCATGACTTCTGTGGGCGCATAATGATGCTCACAGAAGTATGTTGCCTTAGGCGCATGTGCCCAGGTAGAAGAAAAGTCTGAGCGTCGCAAATTAACGCTCGAGATTTTATTTTTTGAGGTGTACCCTCACCCAGAATCGGGTCCTGGACTGGCAAAGACACTGTCGCAGGAGGAGAGCCACTCGGTGCAGCCCCCTTGCCCTTCGCAGATCTCTTCTTGACTTTGGAAGACATGGTTCGTAACGAAAGGAGATGAAGAGTCTTTTTGAAAGTTCTAAAGAGAAGAGAATAATAAACTTTCTCTCTCTCTCTCTCAAAGCCTATTTATAGGCATTGCCACTTCCAATGCGCCCACTATTTTTTATGCACCTATGCGCCCATTAAGCGCTATGCGCCTACCATGGCTTATGCGCCCACGTGAAGATCTAGCCTCTTGCACACTATGCGACTGCCACTTGCTAACGTGGACAACGGATGAAGGATGGACCTCTTAAAATTCTACTCCGATGAATCTGTCAGTTCAGATTTTCGAAGAAGATCTCAATAGTCATCTCTCTGACAGGCTGGCCAAACGCTATGCGCCCAAAGAGAGAGCTGTGCTATGCGCTCATGAGAAGACGGCCCATGATGCTTTCAAAGTATTTCGAACTCGTTCAAGTATCGAAAACTTTGAAGAGGGTCTTGTAGAAGCATGAAAATTTTAGCAATAAAGCTTTATGCGCCCAAGCCAATGAGAACATATGCGCCCAAGTGAACACATATGTGCACAAGTCACCCTGTGAAGCTCTATGCGCCCAAGCCACCCTGTAAAGCTCTATCCGCCCAAGCCAAGTTTCCGTGGAAGGAGGGCGCATAGCCTAAAACAGGGCTATACGCCCAAGCCTGACTCAGTCAAAGCCATGATCAAAACGTGCACCAAAGCGTACGGCCACGTCAGTCTCCACGAGCAATCGTGTACCGAAGCATGCAGCCACGTCAGCACCACGATGAACCCACGACTACCCAGCCTGTATGCGCCTACATCCTATGCACCCAAAGCAGGACTATGCACCCACATAAAAACTAGTGTGTTTCCTCATGTGGGTGCATAACATTATTCCAGCTGAGAAACTACTATAAAAAGGGGTCTCATCCCTTTTCAAAAGACAGAAGGGAGAGCATTTTCAAGAGCCAAATTGCTGCACTTCTTGCCAGTGAGCCGAGAGTTAGCAATTTTCTTAGGTTTTCTCCCACTTTTGTAATCGAAGTGTCAACGGAGTAAAGGAGCAACTGCCACTCGATCTCCATCATCCCATTCCCCAGAATTCTTTTTTGTACTCGGGGATCCTCAACACAGGATCTCTCAGGCGTACTCAATTTGTGGTGCCTTGCGCCAATAAAGAAAAGACAGCGTTTCTTCTTCTTTTTGTGTGTGTCCACAAATCAATTAGTTAATTACATATTTAACCCAAAAGTTGTTAGAGTGGCTAAAAAAGCTTGTTAGGATTCTAGGGACCACTCTTAGTTAGTTAGAAAGTTTGAAAATACTCTAGATTAGTTATTCCCAGTGATAAAATAATTTAAATTATTATTTAAGCATTACACTTACTACACAACTTGAATATCCTTTATTAAAAATATTAAAATAGTCCAAAATTCATGAAACTGAAAAAGTGGGGTTACAAATCTACCCCCCTTACAAAATTTTGTCCTTGAAATTTTGAAGAGCACGGTACGATACAAAAATGACACGAAGTTCAAAATTAGTTAGGCACGAGTATGAGTAAGCTCAATGGCCAGGTGTAAAAATCATCAAGATTTAAAATAATTTATCATGACAAAATAAATGGTAAAATAGTATGATCGGTAATGAATAAAATTGGTCGAACATGAAGTGAAAATAATTTTTAGTTAAGACCAAGTACGATAATTACATACAAGGAGTTGTAATAACACGTTTTAACAATGATCGTGAATCAAACAGGCACGATGTGAGATGAATTTTAATTACAACTTAGAGGAGTAAAATCATGAAGGATGATAAGCATGATCAAAATTGAAATTTAGCACAATTGATCTAGAACAAAATAGGAAAGTCACAGTTAGATAGGCATTGATTAAGATGGAAGATTCAGACAAAGCACAATCAAAATATAAGTATGATTAATAGAAAAATCTAGCAGAACGGAACCAAAACCTAGCAATAGGTATTTATTGATAAAATCAATTGATTCGACGATAAAATGCAAGAAGAAGGAAACTGCAAAGATTTGATTGAGAAGGCGTATGGAACCTACCGAAGGGATATTGATATCAATCAAGGTGAGAGTGCAAGGATTTGTGACTCAAGAAAAATCAATGATCACATAAAATAGGATATAGTTTCTATGTTATCCGAAAACATATATATATATATATATATATATATATATATATAAAGTCACTTCACTTAGAATCCATGCCCTGCTAATGGATATCTAGCTGCAGTTGACTTTCGGTTCCATGACTCAAATAATGATATGTTATCGAATATTCTATCAAATTTATCCATTTTCAAACAAATATTAATGAAGCAACTCACGAGATCAAATATGAAGATTTTAGGATAAGGTCTCGATAATACTCAAAAACCGATAAATACCTGAAATTATTTCAACTTAAAGTCCCTGCCTTGCCAGTGCGTTGTTGGCTGCAGTGAACTTTCAGTCTTCGTAACCCAGATAATGACTGCATCGTGCAACTGCCACGCTCTAGTAGGTGATCAAATAGTCTCTCAACCCTATCCATAGGAATTATAAAAGGATTTTAATGAATTCAAAATGAGTTCCAATAGTCCAAGTTACGATAAAAGGTGATGTCATCTGTCTTTTTGAAAACAAAGGATTTTATTAGGTACTAAGAAGCAACAGAATATCCAACAATGAGTATTACACTACTAAAATATCATCTAATAGCGACATAATTTAGCGACGGCAAGAAATGACATCGCTATTAGCGACAGCTTTATAAACACGTCGCAAAACGTCGCTGACTAGCGACGTTCTGCGATAGGAGTTTCCTACGTCGCGGAATAGCGACGTTCAGCGACATATTATAAATATATGTCGCCATTTTTGCGATGTTTAGCGACGTCAACACGTGACGTCGCTAAGTTATTTTACTTAGGGCACGCCGCTGCCTTCTTTCCCCCTCACTCTCACTCGAAAACTTCCGAAAATTTTAATTTCCCCCCCACCACCCCAGCGACTCCCTCCCCCTCTGTCAGTGCCCTCCCCCCCCGGCGACCCCCTCCCCCCCGGCGACTCCCTCCCCCCTCCGGCGAGCTCCTCCTCTTCGAGATCCTCCTCCTCGAGCTCCTTCTCCCCCAATCCGAGCTCCTCCTCCTCTTCCTCAAGTAAACCCTAACCTAACTCCTCTTCTTCCTCCTCCTCTCCCACGGACACACACACACACACGGACACACGGACACACGGACACACATCGTGTCCCCACAGAGTTTGGTTTGTTTTTGGACACATTGTGTCGAGTATTTGGACACGAATTTGGTTTGGGAGACACGTACACACGTGACACTTGTATATGAATCCTTGACTTTGGTTTGGACACTTGACTTTGGTTTGGACACTTCTATAAATATTGTTTGGTTGCCCAAAAAATAACAAATGAGAGCAATTGAAATAAAATAACTGTATTTATATATTTGTTCCAGTTTACAAATTATTTTTACATAATATCTAATAGAACTTTATGACAATAATACATAATATATGAACTGTTAAAATGATATAATACATAATATTTCCATCAAATGACTAATCACATGCCACAACAACAATATTGATAAATTTAAAGAATACATAATGTTTCATTTCCGAAAATTACAAAATAGAGAATACATAATACAAGACATGATATGACACTCGAAGGCAACAACAACATTATTGTTTCTAGCAAATGAATTGATGACAAGAATCATTAGAAGCATATTGCCCATACTTGTTTCCAGAAAATTGACTAATCACAGGCAGAATACAGATCATGTTTCTAGCAAACGACTAATCACAGGCAGCTTTAACAACATTGATTAATTGATCATAGTTCATTAGAGCATTGTCAACTTGTTGGCTCTGAGTTATTTGCAATCCCATATCATGAAAATGTGCCTCTTCACCAATCATACTTAATGAGGAATACAACAAAGTCATAAGACCATCAACAAGTTAAGATCATCACTGCCAAAATAGACACATATACGAATATAAAATCCGATGAAGACTTTGCATGCATACTTCCAATTCAGAGGGACTCTACGACAATAGAAAATCTGATGCAGACTTGGTTTCACAAAGCAAATATTACTTCTTATAATAGACTATCATTAAATGTTCAACACTAGCTGTTATTAGGCCTCACTTAAATCACGAGTTTGGTTTGGACACTTGACTTTGGTTTGTTTTCGGACACGACTCTGTGACAGGACATAGTACAGGACACAGGACACACACACACAATACATACATATATACCTATATATATATAAATACCCAAGGATCACAATATCGGTATCGGAATCGGTATCGGACTATTCCTATGAGTATTAGTATCGGCGATATCGGTAGTATCGGCGGTATCGTATCGGAGTATCGGACTTTGGTATCGAAAAACAAATAATTATTAATAAATTATTTATATTTAAAAACATATATTTTATACATTTAGGCATAATTTTAAGTATTTCAGCGTTATTTCTTAGTAGTTTTGAAATTATATGAAATAGTAGTCACCCTTACCGATTGGTTTTGCCGAATTGACCTGAACAAAGACCCCCAATGTCGGTATCGGTTAATATTTGTTATCGGTCGGTATCGGATCGGAACATGGCAAACCGTATCGGTATCGGCCGTATCGGATCGGTATCGGCCGATACTTTAAACCATGGTTTTCACATTAAGGGTCTTTTAGGAGGTAACATATTGTGAAAAGATATATTCTTATAGTTCTCCTACGTAATGTTAAAGAAAATTCGTAGGAGAACTATATATAAGGATATATTTTTTTGCAACATGTCATCTTGTCAAAGACCCTTAATGTACCAACCATGTTACCGCGATTTTGGTATTTGGATACCAATAGCGATAAGTTAAAGGGTACCAATAGCGATAAGGTAAAGGGTACCAACTTAAGGTATTGGTATTGGGAAACCAATAGCGATAAGGTAAAGGGTACCTTGGTAGGTAATGACTAGAAATAGGATATTTGACTTAGATTTGACCTTGTTTGACCAAGGTTGACTATTTTGACTGAAAGTTAAAGTAGAGTCAACATCTGACCTAGATTGGACTAAGAGTTGACAAAGTCAATAGTAGGTCAACCCTTGACCTACTTTGATCTTGTTTGACTTTGCTTGACATAATATACGAATTTGTGCCTGTTGGATAATGTGTGTCCATCTTTGCAGAATTATTTCCAAATGGATATGAATTACTACTTGCGGAATCGTTTATAGATGTACAATCGTCGTCCTGATGATATGTATGGTGTGCAGGATGAATACATAGCGGGAGTAGAGCAGTTCCTGCAGTTTGCTAAGGCGTTTCCTCAGTACATAGATGGCACCAAAATTAAGTGTCCGTGTGTAAAATGTTATAACGTGAAATATTATCCAGAAGTGGAAGTGACATATCATTTGTACTCGAGGGGTTTCACGCCCTAATTACTATCAGTAGACTGCACACGGAGAACTTGTGTCTTTAGCATCAGAGCCGGAGCCTTACGTTGAGCCGTATATGCATGCGGGACCTAATTTTGTTTCAGATAATCATGCATACGACGACGGGTGCGTCAACATGGTTTTCGATGCTGCGGGGCCTAGTTTCGTTCATGATGTACCTGAGAAGGCACCGAACGCCGATGCTGCACAGTTCATGGAGTTGCTGGAGAATGCAAGGACTCCATTGTATCCTGGTTGTGAGGATCATTCACCGTTGGAAGTGGTTACAAGACTGTTGAGCATTAAGTCAGATTTTAATATGTCGCAAGAATGCTACAACCGAGTGTTGGAGTTGATTATAGAGATCTTGCCTGCGGGTGCTAAGTTGCCTAAAGACTTCTACCGGTCTAAGAGGATGGTGAGATCGCTCTGGATGGGATACGAAAAAATCGATTCCTGTCGTAATAGGTGCATGTTGTACTACAAAGATAACAAGGACGAAGATGTGTGCAGATTTTGTGGTGCTGATCGCTATAAGACAACTAGTACAGGAAGGTCTACCGGTGCAAGAAGACCGACCGATTCAATGCACTACTTGCCTTTAACGCCGCGGTTGCAAAGATTATTTATGGTGAAAGAGACGGCCAAAAATATGAGTTGGCACATGCGAGAACAGATTGAAGGAGTGTTGGATCACCCATTCGATGGAGAAGCGTTGAAGCACTTTGATCGAGTGTATCCTGATTTTGCTTCAGATCCGCGTAATGTCAGGTTGGGACTATCTTCTGACGGTTTTACTCCTTTTGGTCTTTCGGGATCCCAGTATTCGTGCTGGCCTGTGATTGTCACTCCGTATAACCTACCGTCTTGGATGTGCATGAAGACTCAGTACATGTTTCTAACCGTTATAATTTCTGGTCCGAACAATCCCAAGAGGAACATTGACGTGTACTTATAACCTTTGATAGATGAGTTGAATCAGTTATGGGAAGTAGGCCCTAACACGTATGATATTTCCAGGAAGCAGAATTTTCAGATGAAGGCAACCCTTATGTGGACCATCAACGACTTTTTGGCCAATGGAATATTATCTGGATGGAGCACTCATGGCCGTCTCTCATGTCCGTATTGCATGGACCGTAGTAAGCCTTTTTGCTTGAAACACGAAGGAAAACCGTACTTCTTTGATTGTCATCGGCAATTTCTGCTAAAAGATCATCCGTTCAGAAGGAACAGGAATGCATTCCGTACCGGCATTGTAGAGAAGGGTGATCCACTACCAAGGTGGTATGGAGCCACGATATGGGAGGAGGTTAAAGATTTTCCAAGTGCTATCGAAGATCCTACAACTGGGTACAAGTGCGATGGATTTGGTAGAGATCATAACTGGACAAAGAGGAACATATTCTGGGATCTGCCATACTGGAGTACCAATCTGATCAGACATAATCTTGATGTCATGCATATTGAGAAGAATGTGTTTGATAACATAATTAATACTATGATGGACGTAAAGGGAAAAACAAAAGACAATCCCAAGGCTAGGTTGGACTTAGAAGAAATATACAAATTCCCTGCATTGTATTTGATGCAGCAGAATGGAAAACAGTTCCTGCCGAAGTCAATTTTCTCGCTGGACAAGGAGGATAAAGTGAGACTTTGTCGGTGGATCCAGGGCCTAAAATTTCCAGACGGATATGTGTCAAATCTGAGAAGATGTGTCGATCCGAAGGAAAACAAATTGACGGGTATGAAGAGCCACGACTGTCACGTATTCATGGAGAGGTTAATTTCGATTGCATTTCGGAAATTCTTACCGCAGGCAGTTTGGGATCCATTGACGTAGCTTAGCATATTCTTCAGGGATCTTTGTTCTAAGAAATTGCTCGTTGATCATCTAGAAAAGCAAGAGAAGGACATTACGGTAACATTATGCAAGCTAGAGAGGGTATTTCCTCCTGGATTCTTCGACTTTATGGAGCATTTGTCGATTCATCTATCCTATGAAGCACGTGTTGGTGGACCCGTCGAATATCGATGGATGTACCCGTTCGAGCGACATTTGAATCACCTAAAAAGAAAGGTAAAAAATAAGGCACGGGTCGAGGGTTCTATTTGTGAAGCCTAAGTTCTCGAGGAGATTACAAACTTTTGTTCGATGTATTTCAAGCCTCATGTTGCAACTAATAGAACGAGAGCTTCCAGAAACGACGAT
This sequence comes from Iris pallida, assembly GCA_029216955.1. Classification (NCBI taxonomy): domain Eukaryota; kingdom Viridiplantae; phylum Streptophyta; class Magnoliopsida; order Asparagales; family Iridaceae; genus Iris; species Iris pallida. The sequence continues at coordinate 8,366,346 of JANAVB010013598.1, read as the reverse complement.
GGAGATCATGAAAGTAATGATATAATACTGAAGGTATTCAATGCTTCAGGAAAGCCATCGGGTAAAATAAAGAAGAGATATCTGAACGATGATAAGCTAAGGGCTGCTCAGGTGTATGTATTACTCAACTGCGACGAGAAGGAAGTAGAGCTGGAGGGGTAAGTAAATAATGCGTCTATATTATTTTAATAGTGTTGATTATTATACTATTACATTAATTGTACGATGTTGTTTTCAGCATAATTAATGATGATGTGAGGTCAGGTAGGCCACATATAACAGAAGAAGAGCTAGAACAAGAAATGAGGCATTATTTTCCATCATGGTTGAGTGCATATATAAGACTTTAAAACTCTGTAATTACCTTTCTGTATATGCATTTGATTGAGAATGAGCTTAATTGCTTCTTTCGTGGTATTTAGGTCGATCGTCCATACGCAAGACTTGAGAATGAGTCTATTAGAACGCTAGCCAAGGGACCAATTTATGCTGCAAAAATATGGCCAAGCTACTGTGTTAATGGGTTTAGGTTCAAGTCAACAACTTACCCGATCAGAGACAACTTTGTGGATCTCGACTCCACCAAAAACAGCTGTTTGTGTATCAGATCTTTGAACTACAAATATGTTGATACGGGCAACGATTTCTATGGCGTGCTACGGAAGATCGTGGAGCTGACATATAGTTATGGAATAGAGCCTGCTAAGATTGTGTTATTCAGGTGTGATTGGTTCGATCCGATTGAAGGTCAAGGTTGGGAAGTAGACAAGCACGATCTTGTTGATATAAACTATCGGCGTAGATATCAAGCCTATGAACCATTTGTCCTATCAAGTCTGGCTCAGCTCGTATACTTCACAAGTTATCCTAAACGGGGAACAACAAGGTCGAACTGGTGGGCAGTATGCAAGACCAAAGCTAGAAATACCTTTGAGGTTGACGATATAGCTTATCAACAGGATGAACTACCTCTTATAAAAAATATTATAGAAGTGGACACGACGGAAGCTCCTCATTACACATCTAATTGTGTAGAAGAAGTAGAATTATCTGAAGAGGAAGAAGCAGATGAAAGTGAAGATGTAGAGGAGGAAGAAGAAGAAAAAGAAGAAGAAGAAGTAGATGAGCTAAACGAACTAGATGAATTTTCAGAAGAGGATTAAATCTATACGTTTGTTTTATCATCATATTTGACACTTTAGTGACACTTCTATCATATAAATCTGTGACACTTCAGTGACACTTTATTGACACTTTTATCTGTGACTATGATATTTTTCAAAAATTTGTGATGTCTATCATATAAATATATATTTTTGTTTTATTGTCATATGTTATTATCAGGTATGACTAGACCAGGAGGACGATGCGGAGGATTTTACATTAGGCAGTCCCGTCAGCCTCGGCCTGGGGATGGAGAGGGCAGTTACGTACCCTCATCCTCATCTCTGAGTACGCTAGTGTACCGTTCTGTTCCCGGTCCATTACCGGGACAGGGCAGTTCCAGCAGGTTGGCGACTCCTCCCTCGTCGTCCAGCCTTCCTTATCCCGCGTCCAGCATCCCTGATCCCCCGTCCAACATTCCTCCTATCGACGACTTTATGGAGGGAGCCCACGATGAGCATATAGAGGACGGCGATCAGACTGATCCTGCCCAGGCGGGAGGTGAGAGCGGCCCTCCATGCGCTCCCCCGGGCGAGACGCGTAAGGAGATTTGGACGGACGGACCTATGAAGTAAGTTAATTAATTAATATATATTTCTCAAATGATTATATGTACATATATATTCATGAAAAATTATTATTGTACAGATATCGGCATTTTGCAGTACAGAGACAGCTGGGGGTATTTCTGAGGCAGAACTATGGTGGGCCTTGGATTAACTACTCAGATGCTCCCGCAGATAGGAAGGCCTTTTGGTTCGCCCACTTCAAGGTAAAAAAATTGTTTATTTTTAAATTTTAATAATCATTTGTGTATATTATACAACTTTTGTATTTTACTTCTTGTAGAAGACCTATTTCTATCCACCATACCGGGCGGCGAGGATCGAGGGCCAATTTTCTGTCGTCGCAGCCAAGCTCATCCGTGATGCGATCCACAACCAGAAGTGTCGTGATCGCTCCGGACAACCGATCCATGGTTGGATCACGCTAGAGCAGTAGGCTACGATGAAGGCTAGATTCTTCGAGTCCAAGTACCAGGAGCGGTCTGACAAGGCCAAGGTGGCACGGTCGAGCGCCGGTAAGTGGTGTGGTGGCTCCATTCCGATGACGGAGCATTTTCGTCGTCTGGTACATTTCCTATGATGGACATTAATTTATATATAGTTCGATAGAATGTTTAATACTAATAATAGATAATATATTTTAACAGATAAAAAAGGGTGAGGACCCGAACATGGTGACCGTCTTCCTGGTCACCCATCGGAGGGCTGGGGAGTTCATTGACGAGAGGGCGACGTAGGCATATGTACATTCTATTCTTTATATTAATTTACTATTATTTAGAAAACAGGAAAATAGATATCAATATAGACTTTAGAAAACACTTACACGTTAGCAAACATGTTCTAGGCCGAGTTTTTTTGGCTACAAGAGGAGGCGGCTGCTGCTGCTGCTGCTAGTGCGCAAGCAAAGGGAGGGGCTGGTACTTCCTCCCAGCATCGTATAGCTCTATCGCCTGACGAGCTCTGGATGATCGCCGTTGACGGTCTTCAAAAGGGTACGTACTACGGTACGGGATCCTATGGCACGTATTTGGCTTCGGAGTCATCCCGGGCCACCTCTGTCAGTGTGCAGTCTCTGGCTTCGTAGGCATCGTCACGAGCTGAGGATGTTCGTCATCAGATCGAGGAGCTGTATCGCAAGTTGCAGTAGCAGATTTCTGATGCGGTCGAGCGACGTTTCGACCCTCCGATCATCACCGGACGATTTGATGCGGTCGAGCACAGTATACAGGAGCTGATGAGTCTGCATCAGGCTACAGCTGCCAGCTTGCATACGCTCACCGAGTCTACACAGCGCACAGAGCGTAGACAGGTCGAGCTGGAGGGATCGCAGAGGAGCATGTCTGCCTCACGCACTCTGGTTTCGGCTTCGCTTGAGGCGAGTACTGAGAGGGTGATGAGTACCATTGCTATTTATGGTGAGCGACTGCGAGAGCTGGAGCAGATACGTCCTCCCGGTCCATCGATGGTGTCGACTCCAGACATTGCACTGCCTCCTACTGTCCCTACAGTGCAGCTCACCCAGGAGCAGTATGACTACATTCTATCCCAGTTGCGCGGCAGGGGTCCGCAGTGATTTCATTGATTTTTTTATGACTTGTACATGTATTGGCCCTATGGGCAAATTGTTTACTGGTACACTTTCGTTTATACACTTGGTGGGAAACTTTTTATCTTCCATTTTTATTTGACTCTATTTGATGTTTATGAGATGTGTGTCTGTGATATTTACTTTGCACTGCCTTCTATTTTTATTGTGATATTTACTTTGTGAAATCTGCGACGGAGATGACAAATATATCTACGCTGGGTTATAAGCGATGGTCTGATATACAAAGGAGGTGCTGCCGAAATTTTAAAAAAATATAATGTGTATTTTTGTGATGATGTGTGTCTGTGTTTACATTGAATGTGAAATGCAGTGTTCGGAACCATCGACAGTTTCGATTACTGTTGATGGTTCGAACACTGCACTTCACACACACTGTAAACACAGACACACAACATAACAAAAATACCAATTATATTTTTTAAATTTTTTTATAATATCTGCGACGTATAGCGACGTTCCGCGACGGACAGCGTTGAAATGGACACGTCGCTATACGTTGCTAACTAGTGACGTAACGTCGCTAGACGTCGCTAAAATGCTGACGAGGGAAATGACAACCTGTCAGCGAACGTCGCTAAAGTTGTCGCTAGGCATCGCTAAAGTGCACAGGTGGCTGCCATGCCATGTCAGCGTACATAAAGTTTATGGCATCGCAACGTGGTCGCTCTACGTCGCTATTTTGGCGACGTAACCTTACATTGCAATCCGTCCCTAATTTTGTGACGTCTTGCGACAATGATCACGCCGTCGCAAACAACGACGTCCTGCGACGAAATTGCCATCTACGACATGCCTATACGCGACACCCTATTTTCGTCGCTAAATACGTCGTAAACTTATTTTAGCGACGTATTTTCCTTATTTAGCGACGTATTTTGACGTCGCTAAAATGGGTTATTTTTGTAGTGTTAGGTGTAACAAGGATCAACTAGATTTTATTATGTACTAGAAGCAACAAGGATTAAGAAAAGATGGGACAAGCAGTTATTGGGTGCTACAAAACAAACAGTAAGATATAAATATTTTTAGAAAAAAAAAGTCTCGAATATAAAACAAAATCTCGATTAGGAAACAACAATTCGATTAGAAAACAAAGTTTTGAAATAGAACACAGGCTAGAATAGAAATCAAATTTGAATACAACAATCTCAAATAGGAACAAAATCATGAATGAAAAACAAAGTATCTAATAATGAAAAGAAAACAAGGTCTCAAATGAAAAGCAAAACCTCATATAGAGAACGAGTTAAAAATAGAAACAGAGTCTCGAGTAGGGAACAAAATCTCGAATAGAAGACGAGTCTCAAATAGAAACAATCTCAAACAAGATCGCGGATAGGAAACGAAATCTCCAAATAAAGTCTCGAATAGGAAACAAGGTATAGAATAGGAAACAAAGTCTTAGTAGAAAGCAAAGTCTTGTATAGGAAACAGAATCTTGAGTAGAAAACAAAATCATGAATAGAAAAACAAAGGCTCGAGATAGGAACAAAGTCACAAATAGTGAATAGGAAACTGAGTATTGAATAGTAAAACAAAGTCTCGGTCGGAAAGCAAAATCTCAAATAGGGTACAAGGTCGAAACAAAGTCGCGAATAGGAAGCTGGAATAAAATCTCGAATAGAAACAAGGTCACGAATAGGAAACAAAATCTCATATAGGGAACTATTCAAAATTTCAAATAGAAAACGGAATCTTCAAACAAAATCTCGAAGGAATCTTCAGCAAAGTCTTGAATAGGAACTGAACCCTAAACAAGTCTCAAAAAAGCTCAACAAAGTTTTGAATGAGAAACAAAGTTTCGAAATAAAATCTCAAGTAGGAAATAAAATCTCAAAAAGCACAAAGTTTGATTAGGAAACAAAATTTTAAATAGAAGCCAAAATAGAAGACAAATTCATGAATAGTGAATATGAAAATAGGGTATCTAATAGTGAACATGAAACAAGTCTCAAACGGAAAAAGCAAAACCTTGAATAGAATCCAGTGTTTCGAATTGGAAACAAGATCTTTAGAATAGAAAACTCTATCTCAAAATAAATCTTGAAATAAATTTCGAACAAGATCCAAAGTTTAAAATAAAAACAAAGTCTAACAATTTTCAATTAGGAAACAGGGAGTTTTATGTGCTAAAAGAAAGTCTAAAGGAAAGTGGAATGCTAATCCCGGTCCATGGTCTTCTCTAACCATGCAAAGAGTCTTCTGTCTTCAGTCCGTCTTCGGTACTTCTTCAGGAACTGGAATCACTTCAACTTCTTCAGCTGTCCTGACGTAGACTGGTCCATGCGGTGATGCTCTATGTGATTGCTGAATCTGGAGAGGTGGGTCCCTTTGCTGTAGTACTGATGCCCTTCGTACTTGTCCTTGGGCAGTGTGATCAGCAATCTCCGAGCAATCATGGACTTGGTGTGCAGGCGATTAGCAGTACAAGCATAGGCTCAGTCTCTTGCGGCACTTCTCGAAGCGATGTCCTGGATGACGACAGAAACCACAAATGACCATAATTTGAATCTGATGACGCGGCTGAAAAGGTGATGTCTGAGTGTGGCGACGCTTTACGGATTCATAGTAGCTGCTATCTCTGTCATAAGTCATCATGTCTCTCCTGAGCTTCAGCTTCCTGTCTCGTTATATTGTTTGTTCTACATTCTGGATCTCCTAGCTGGTGGCTCTAATCTTCAGAGGAGTCGATCCTCAGAGACTTGGATCATCTTCAGTAGAGACTCCAGGTTCTCGATCTGCTCCTCGGTGCAAGATATGTGCTAGATGCGGTGTCGAAGAAGTCCAAGGATGCGAGGAAATCAGAAGACCTTTCTGGCTCGGAAAGTGTATCCACAAGTGTCACTCCCCGTTTCTGGAATACATAAATTTTTTATTTTTCATGTATATGGTATCTGGCACCTGTATCTTTTTTGCATTTATCCTGTATTTGTAACTGGCCATGGCATGGAACAGTATCTCGTCGCGGATTAGTGTGCCACCCCTTGTCCTTGTCTGGTTGTAGGCGTGGTTCACTGTTTCGATGATAAGATTTCTGAACTGTGTTATGGTTAGGATTTTATTTAATTAATTTAATTAGTTGTATCATGTAGCATTTAACATGTCATTAGTCATGTGGTTAAGAGCATGCTTAAGCTTAGGGTTTCTTTGAGTCAATCCAACCCCTATATATATTCTCTTCCTCACTCTCTCTCCTCATTCACACTTTTCATTTCTTTTCCTCCCAACCAATAGGCAAGTACATCTTGCACCAAATGGAGAGATTATTGCATTTTCATTTCTTGATTTTTCTTTGATATTATTTGTCTATATTGTTCTTCTCTTCATTCTCTACAAGTTTAGTTCTTGTTTTTGATTTTAATGGCTAGTTTGGTATAGATCTAAGTTTCTAAAACTAGGGTTCTATGGGTTTCCATGGTTTTGATCTATCAAACTTGGTTGTTTTCGACAACTACTAGTCATATGTTGTAGGAAATTCAATTCTATCCAATTTTGACCTTTGAAAAGTTAGATTTCGACTTGATTTGAGGAAGTTATGGCCAAAACAATTTTGGTCAAACTTCTATGTTCATCTGTCCTGATTTTGGCAGGGACGATGAATAGTGTCTGGCCGCATAAGAAATTTTGAGCCGCATAAGAATTTCTGGCCGCATGACCATTTCTGGCCGCATGAGCATTTTTGAGCCGCATAAGAATTTCTGGCCGCATGACCATTTCTAGCCGCATGACCATTTCTGGCCGCATGAGCATTTTTGAGCCACATAAGAATTTCTGGCCGCATGAGCATTTTTGAGCCGCATGACCATTTCTGGCCGCATGACCATTTCTGGCCGCATGAGCATTTTTGAGCCGCATGACCATTTCTGGCCGCATAAGAAATTTTGAGCCGCATAAGGCTGATTTTTGGCTGATTTTGATTATTTGATGCTCTTTTTGACTGATTTGTGGCCAGAATTTCTCCAAACTTCCAACATAAAAGTTGTAGATCTTTGTCTTGGCTTCAAGGACCTTCATGTCTCACTTTAACCAGAATTTACATGTGACTTTTATGTCACGAGGGGTCCACACGACTTCCTGACTTGACCATGTTCCTGACCTGATTACCTGTATATGTGCTGGTAAATGTTCTAAGTGTGTATTGAGATACAATATTAGTATGAACTGCGATGCCATTTAATGAGTGCACTGAGGTGTGACTCTACATGCTAAGTGATCATTCGAGTTATATGTCAATACATGTGTACCTTCCAGCACAGTCATGGTAATTGGTCAGTAATAGCATCGTGGTATGTGGTTTGTTGTTTGAAGCATTACATTAAGCATGGATCTAGATTGAGCCGATGTGGATTCATACTTAGGGTACACATACTATGGTACAACATATAGGAGGATGACTATGTGACCACGACATGTAATTCCAATATCGAGATAGGGTTAATCTAAGCAACTTAAATTGGTAGAAGCATTGGGAGGGAACAAAATCTCGAGACTAGCCGCCCTGGGTCCCATCTTGGCGCGTCGGGTTGGCGGCCTCGGTTACTGTAGTCATCCGCACTAGTGGAGTGCAGTATCTAATTTGTGACTGCCGAGCCAACTCTTCCTATAGGAGAGCTGGAACCGTTACTGCTTATTCTAGCGCGGTGGCCTTTCGAGGGACCGGTGCATTTCGTGCTTGCTTGTATATAATGGTTTGGCTAGCCCTGCTGGAATGCGATACGATCTGAGGATTCCTGTATATATTGTATTACTGGTATAATCCAGACAAATCATAGAAAGCCGTAGGATTGATTGGCCGCTTGTAAGCTGACTTATTTGTGATATGTTTTCTTCTGTTAGCAACTGAGGAACATGGACTATCGTGGTGCGTGGTCCAACCAATGTCCTTGTTTGGTTGTTGGGTTGGGCTATTGTGCTGCGATTGGCTATGGACCGAAGTCGCGAATCAGAAGCCCTTTTACCTGCTCATGGTTATAGGATATATCTTATCCCGGCACGATATTGGCACCGTTTGTCCTTGTTTGGTTGTAAGGGTGTCGTATTGTCTTGATAATATGGTATAAGCCTATAGCTCGTGAATCAGGTCTTATTTAACTCATTAGATTTATCTCACTCTTTTGTGCTCCCTTGTGGTACTTGCTATTCGGGGCCTGACCCCGCTGGTTTTGTTTGGCCAGATCTCGTAGCAGCTCCAGAGGATCCAGCCTTCCACCCGAACAATGGTGCACACCAGGAGTATGGGCGCCAGGGACCATGAGGGGGTTTCTTCTTTGCTGCTCTGATATCTTCTATTTTGTACTTAGCGTTTAGCCACCGGCGCTTGTTTAGCCGGCAGTTCTGGACATTAGTTTCCTTTTACATAATTGTAATTAAATCAGACTGCAGCTGACTACGGTTATGTACTATTTACTCTCGGTACTAGCTCATGTTTTTGTAAAAGCTAGGCTCATGACTCATTTTGATGAAGCGAAGGGGACGCCTTACTGCTTTGTCTTATATGATCATTATTTACTGCTTCTTGTTTTGATTGATTGAGACATAGATGCTCTGTGGGACCATAGGAGACCTGATTGTAGCATGCACCCCCTAGTCTCTTGACATCCACGATCGTCGTATGACGTGTATATACCTCATATGGTGTAGCTGGCCTAGTCCGTCTCAGTATTCCGGTACTGGGGCGTGACAAAGTTTTAGTGATGGCCCATGCAGGTCTGTTTTTCAGACTTGTGGGGTGTTGCGATTATAGGAGTCTCAATCAAAACATGTTCCCCTTGATCTCCTGATTCATCTTCTCTTTCTCCTACCTTGATTGCTAACATGATTATCATCCTCGATTCTTTTCCGTCCTGTCTTTTGATACCTTGTATCATTTCCTTTAGGGTCACATCATTCTCGATTATTGGAGGGGCCGACATGGGAGAGAATCCAGTAGATCAGGGACCAGTTGGAGATCAGCAAGGGGTAGCCCCTCTACCTGGACAGATTCCCATCGAGAACGTTACCGAGCATGAGCAAGTTGAGCTACAGAGGCCAGAGGATCCCGTACCTCCAGTGATACCGGTAGTACCAGTAGCACTAGATGCATCGGCACTATTGCAAATTATTAGAGGGTTATTGGAGACCCAGTAACGCCAGACGGTAGCCCAACAGCAACAACAAACCCGACAGCAAGAACAAAATGTGCTACAGAATCAGGGGTTACAATTAGCCCTTGAGAGAAGTGTCAGAAATGATTCAGGAGCGTCCGGAAGGTTTTGTCGACTTAACCCGAGATATTTGGACGGCACGGAGGATGCCTTCACGGCGGATGCTTGGCTTCAGGATACAGAGGCCATATTAACCGCAGCAAAGGTTCCAGCAGGAAAGAAGGTTAACCAGGTCAGACTTTTACTTCAGGATCTCGCCCGCGATTGGTGGGCATCGGAAGAGGTTGGAATGAGGCATCCTGCTCCCTGGAATAGCTTCAGTACCAGATTCAAGGCCAAGTACTTTGGCGTGCTAGCACGATATGAGCTACAGCAGAGGTTTATCAGTCTCAAGCAGGCTGGTAAGACGGTGGATGGTTATGCAGCGGAGTTCTGCAGGTTAAGTAGGTTTGCTCGGATGATGGTGGCGACAGAGCCAGAGAGAGCAATGAAGTTCCAGCAGGGACTTCACCTAGATATTTTGCAGCTGGTCGAGGGGCACGACTACCAGACATTCGATGCAGTATTGACGGCGGCTCGGAGGCACGAGCTTACTATTCAAAAGTTATCAGCAAGGACTGGGGGCCAGAAGAGGTCTCATACGCAGAGTGCTGGGGGAGGAGCAGTACCTCAGGCGTTAGCACCAGCTCCTGGCGTCTGTTGACACAAAGTCACAGTCAACCAAATATTGATAACATTGACTAAATAATATTTGTAATAATTCAATACGACACACGACGTCTACATTAAGCTCAAGTCAGACGACAGCTCAGTCTCCACTTCTTATTCATATTTGAGTCTGTATTTTATACTTTTGTTGAGTCTAGACTGATGTAAACTGTGTCATACTGAGCTCTTGAGACTTGACCTATAGCCTACCGAATAATCCTCAAACTCCTCCATCCAGAAAAATATCCACTGGCCACTTAGACCAGCTCTGTGCTTTGGAGACAGAGTTCGGGCCGAACTCTGTCCCCTAAAAATCAGCATCCCTAATTTTAGGGTTAGCTGGTTGCTAGTTGTCCAATGGCCAAATATTTGAAATTTCCTACCCGAATTCTGGCCGAATTCTGCCTACAAAAACCCTATAAATAGGCCAAGAATTCTCTCATTTCAAATCATCCAATCTTCTCTTCTCTTCTCTCTTAAAGCTCATATAAGCCATATCCTTCCCATCTACTAGCCACAAGGTTCCTAAGTCTCGAGTGCTCAGCATCTCTCAGTTAGGAGTCTTGGACAAGAGTTGAAGAAGTCGCTTGGAAAATTCCAAGCAAATCGCCACTGCGATCCTCTGTAAGAAGTTGACGTGCTCTTCTGAAGAAAAGACAGGGGTTGTAAACTACTATTTCACAAATAGTGGATTTAATCCTGAGCTAGAGTTCTCAGGCCTAGACTAGTCCTCTACGAGGGAAACCAGGTTAAAATCTGCTGTGTTTGCGTATGCTCTCTTTCATCTTACTTTAAATTCTGCATTTACTCTGATTAGTTTTGTTTGTGATAGAGTTATTTTTTAATTGTATATTATCTCTATAAACTCTATTCACCCCCCTCTAGAGTTGCCATCTGTTCTTCAATTGGTATCAGAGCTCTGTTCTCTTTACAAGGATTTACATCCTAGAGCTGATCCATGGCAACCACACAATCCTTGATTTCCAATCACGGTGAAGGACAGTCCACTCATAGGCCTCCCCTATTTGATGGAATTAACTACACGTATTGGAAAATAAGGATGAGTTTTTATCTCAAGTCTCTAGACTTTGACCTGTGGACTATCGTCACTGACGGTTACAAAAAGCTCGCCAGGATAGTTGTCAACGGTGATCTCATTGAGAAATCACATGACAAATATTCTGACGAGGAGAAGAAACAGGCAAGTCTAGACGCAAGAGCTATTAATGCTTTATTCTGTGCTATAGACAGGAATGAGTTTAACAGGGTATCCACATGCACCACATCCCACGAAGTATAGAAGCTTCTAGAAGTGACGCATGAAGGAACCACCCAAGTCAAGGAATCAAAAATCAGTCGTCTTACGCAAGAATACGAGGCATTCAGGATGAAGCCAAACGAGACGATCACACAGATGTTCACAAGATTCTTCGACATCATCAACCCCCTGTCTTCACTTGGAAAGCAATATTCAAATTATGAGAAGATTCGCAAGTTACTTAGGGGGCTACCAAAAATTTGAAACCCTAAGGTGACAGCCATCATAGAAGGAAACGATCTCACAACAATGTCTATGGAGACCTTGATGGGAAAGCTAATAACTCATGAGCTTGACCTCAAGGACTTCGAAGAGCCTGCTCCTAAGGCTATGGAGATCGCACTCAAAGCTCACCGACGGAGGGCTGAACCCGAAGAGACGGATGACGACAACTCAGAAGATGATGATCAAGCCCTCATGGTTCGCAACTTCAAGAAATTCCTTCACTTCAACCGAAAAAAGAAGGAACCACAAGAAGATGAAGAAGAAGAACCTACATGCTATGGTTACAAGAAGACGGGACATGTCCGAAAAGACTGTCCATTCTCAAAGAAAAGCAACCGCTATGAGAAGCCATATAAGAAGACCACTTCAAAGAGATATGCCAACACTAGCATCTGGCATGAAAGCGAAGCCAGTGACTCCGAGGAAGAAAAGAACTCTCCTCAAGATACGGCAAATGTTTGCCTAATGGCAACATCCGACAAGGTATCTAACGACACTCTTGACGACTTTACTTTTGATGAACTTCGCGATGCTTTCACTGATTTACTTAGTGACCATAAAAAGGCCATTGGTAAATACAAACAAGCCAAGGACAAAATCAAAAGTCATGAAGTTAAAATACAAATACTTTCTCTTTTACTTGATAATATTAGAGACACTGTACCCACGGATGTCACTGATGAGGTATCTAAGCTTAAAATAAGCTTACATGATGCCGAGGCACGTATTGAGCAGCAAATAAAAGAGATTGCAACACTCAACACGGAGCTTGCAGATGAAAAGAATAGACACAAGATCACTATCACTAAGTTGCATGGTTTAAATGCTAAGATCACTGAATTGCAAGCTGTCTCTAAGAAATTAGAGACTAAATTGGGAAAACAGGTTGCTCAACCTCAAACCCAATCGCATGAGACACACACAAAGCATAGTACTACTCATACTAGTAAACCACGTCATACTCATGCTGCTCACAATCATGCTTACATATACACACACTTCCACAAACCTCATGCACGTAGAAATAATCATCATATGTCACATAAACATCATGCTACACACAGTCATCATCATGTTGCACAAAGACACAATCAACATCACTCCACATATAGACAATCTCATCATGCCATGCCATATAGACAACCTCATCATGCCATGCCATATAGACAACCTCATCATGTCATGCCATATAGACAACCTCATCATAACATGACATATAGACAACATCATACCATGCCATATCAGTCTACATGTCATCAATACTCTTATAGACATTATCAGCATGCTCCAAATGTGAATAGAAATGCTATATGCACCTATTATGGTCTACATGGACACATATCACTACAATGTAGAATCAGAAGATTAGTTGATAAAAAGATATATGCATGGTTTCCAAAAGCTAACTCTTCAGGACCCTCAAGAATTTGGGTACCAAAGGTCACATCTACTCTAGATGTAGGTGGACCTTCCCTCCTCAACTAAGAGTAAGTGGATTCTCGATAGTGGATGCTCGCGGCATATGACAGGAGACGTACATCTTTTTGCATTACTATCGATGAAGAGAGAAGGATATGTATCCTTCGAAAATAACCTAAAAGGTTATATCATAGGTAATGGTATTATTGGCTATCCTCCCTCTCCCGTAATAAAGGATGTCTGCCTAGTGACCGAGTTAAAGCATAACTTGCTCAGCATCAGTCATCTTGCTGACCATGGTTATGACATTAACTTTGGACAAAACAAATGCCTTATTTATGATAGGTCAACAGGAGACATTGCTTTTGAAGGGGTAAGAGAGGATAACATTTATATTTTCTATTTGTCTCTAGATACTAACCATGCAGGTAGATGCCTATATGCTCACAAAGATGAACGGTTACTATGGCACCAGCATCTTGGTCATGCCAATATGGATAATATATCCAGGCTATCGACCAAGAAGCTAGTTAGAGGCTTGCCCGACATCACATTCAAAAAGGACACCGTATGTGCCGAATATGAGTTGAACAAGGCAACCAAGTCATCTTTTCATTCCATAAACTCTGTAAGCACTTCTAGACCCTTGCAACTACTCCATATGGATTTATTTGGGCCTAGTAGAGTAGCCAGTCTTGGCGAAAAACTCTATGCCTTTGTTATTGTTGATGATTTTTCAAGATTTACTTGGGTTTTCTTTCTTGCAAATAAAAGTGATGCTATTTCGGTTTTCAAGATTTTTGTCAAGAAAGTTCAAAACGAAAAAGGCTACATGATTACTCGAATCCGAAGTGATCATGGAGGCGAATTCGAAAATTCTAATTTTGAAAGGTTTTGTGATTCTAATGGTTTTGATCATGAGTTTTCTTGTCCAAGAACTCCTCAACAAAATGGTGTTGTGGAGCGGAAGAATAGGACTATTGGCGATATGGCTAGAGTCATGTTGAACAAGTTTTCACTTCCGAAATACTTTTGGGCTGAAGCTGTCAGTACAGCATGCCATATTTTAAATAGGGTACTTATTCGTCCTATTACGAAAAAGACACCCTATGAGCTTTGGTTTGGGAGAACCCCCAATGTTTCTTATTTTAAAGTTTTTGGATGTAGATGTTTTATCCTTAACACCAAAGACAACTTAGGCAAATTTGATGCCAAAGCTGACGATGGTATTTTTCTTGGTTATGCCGCCAAGAGTAAGGGATATAGAGTCTTTAATAAACGCTCACTAATTGTGGAAGAGTCAGCAAATGTGACTTTTGATGAAGATAACAGTGCAGCAAGTACTCTTGATGATGATATTGAGCTATCTACTTCTACTCCAATGAATACTTCTACCGAAACAAATTCTCTGGAGGGCTTGCCAAAGAAATTCTCTTTCAAGCCTTCTCATCCAGAAAATTTAGTGATAGGTAAAGTTTCACGTGGAGTAACTACCAGATCATCACTAAGAAACTCTATTGCTAGCACTGCCTTTATTTCACAAGTTGAGCCGAAAAACATTTCTGAAGCTTTTAATGATGAATTTTGGATTTCTGCTATGCAAGAAGAACTCAACCAATTCGAGAGGAGCCAAGTGTGGGAACTAGTTCCTAGACCAGCTAATCACTCGATAATTGGTACTAAATGGGTGTTTAGAAACAAAGTAAATGAAGATGGTTCAGTCACACGCAACAAAGCTCGTATAGTAGCTCAAGGATACAACCAAGAGGAATGTATCGACTACGATGAGACGTATGCTTCGGTTGCTAGACTAGAATCCATTCGGATGCTTTGCGCATTTGCAAATTATCAAAATTTCAAATTATTTCAAATGGATGTGAAAAGTGCTTTCTTGAATGGGTTTATTAAGGAGGAAGTTTATGTAAAACAACCCCCTGGCTTTGAAAATCATAAATTTTCCGACCACGTGTTCAAGCTAAAGAAAGCGTTATATGGCCTTAAACAAGCCCCCAGAGCTTGGTATGAAAGGCTAAGCAGTTTCTTGCTTGAGAAAGGTTTTTCAAAAGGGAAAATTGATACTACACTTTTTATCAAATCTTTTAAAGACACTATTCTATTAATTCAAATTTATGTTGATGATATTATTTTTGGTTCTACTGATGAAACCCTCTGTCAATAATTTGTCAAGTGTATGCAGACAGAATTTGAGATGAGCATGATGGGAGAACTCAACTACTTTCTTGGTCTGCAAGTGAAACAAATGGCTAATGAAACTTTCATCTGTCAGTCGAAGTATACAAAGGACATGCTGAAGAAGTTCGATCTTGACAACGTCAAACCAATCAGCACTCCAATGGCTACTTCAACCAAACTCGAACCAGATGAGAGCGGCAAACCCGTTGATCAACGTAAGTATCGAGGTATGATAGGCAGCTTACTTTATTTAACTGCTAGTCATTCCGATATCATGTTTAGCGTTTGTCTATGTGCTAGATATCAAGCAAATCCTAAGGAATCACACATGACTGCGGTTAAGCGTAACTTTCGATACCTTAAGGGTATGGTTACAGTAGGCCTATGGTATCCCAAGTCAACATCATTTGACCTTATTGGTTACTCTGATGCTGACTTTGCTGGATGCAAGGTCGACCGTAAAAGTACAAGCGGCACGTGTCATTTATTAGGAAAGGCTTTAGTCTCTTGGTTTAGCAAGAAGCAGAATTCTGTTGCACTATCCACAACAGAAGCTGAGTACATCTCAGCTGGGCGTTGTTGTGCACAAATTCTGTGGATGAAGCAAACCCTTGAAGACTATAATCTATCTTTCATGCACATTCCAATATTCTGTGACAATACTAGTGCTATTAACTTGACTAAGAACCCTATCTGTCACTCACGCACAAAACACATTGAAATTTGACACCACTTTTTGCGTGATCATCAGCAAAATGGCACGATTAACTTAGAGTTTATTGACACTGATCATGAGCTAGCAGACTTCTTTACTAAGCCATTATCCGAAGAGCGCTTCAATTTCCTTTGTCGTGAACTTGGAATTTTAGATGAAGCTGTCATAAATTAAAACTAACCTGCGTAAATATCGATTATATTATGATTCTCTTACGATAAACTTGCTATGGGTACAAGCAGAAAGGGCCCTTCTGACAACAAGGCGTAAAAGCCTAAGTGATACGGTGCACTAGTCCTCAGGACTACCGCTAGCTGGGATCCGGCCCCTGCAGCTAACCCATGGAAATTTCAAACTAGTGAATTATAATATATTTCCTTGTTTATTATATGGTACATTATGATTTATTACTGCTGACATGCTATTTTTTAAATTCATTCTGCTATTCTTCTACCTCTCTATCTATTTGATTAAATCTTTCTAGCATCTGTCCTCATATCTTACTTGATTTCCCATACTTAACCATTTTTCCATCATCTAGCCTGATTTCATTTATGGAACAAAGACCCAGAACTCGGGCCGAACTCTGCCCCCAACAGAGTTCGGGCCGAGTTCGGTCCCCCTGTTCCAGAATCGGGGACAGCGCCAGCCGTTTGATCAAATGAGATCCTACGGTCCAGATTTACTCCGACCAATGAAAACCCTCCCCTTATATTCGGGTTTTCCTCTCTCTCCTTCATTCTTACCACCTCTTCTACTTCTCTACCACTATTGTCTCAAACCCTAACCCTAGTTTTCTCTCCATAGTGCTCTATTATTCACCAAAATCAAGGAGAAGGGCTATTTTCTCATTCTCTTTCACTGTTCATTATTTATTTGAGGTATAACTCACTCTCCTTCTCTATCTAATTGTCTTTTTTGTGCTATGGCTCCTCGCTTGTTCAACCGTGGGAAGAAAATTCGGACCGAGGGAACGTCCTCTTCGAATCCTCCTCCTTCCGTTGAGCAACGTGTTGAACAACATCCACCACCTCATCCATTGTTCAACCCTTCACGTCCACGTGATCCAAATACCTACGACGACCGACTTTTTATATCACTAGACGCATGCAATACATGGTTTAGTGATTTTCGGACACGTCCGGTGTTTGCGGAACACCTCATTAACTTCTCTATTTTCTCTCATTATGATACACTCTTTCATGACCTATGTCTTGACGAACCTGTTACTTCTAATTCGGTCATATATCGTAGTGCAATACAAATGTTTTATTGCAACTTGACTCATGATGATACTCACATCTATTCACGTGTTGCGGGTATCGATATCTCATTTGATGATTTTGACTTAGCCGAATATCTTGATCTTCAAGAGCCCAATTCTTGGGAAAAGCTTGTTGAAGCTCGGTCGTTCCGTTTTTCAGACAGGATTTCCCTTGAAAGCTTCAAGGACGACTTGTGTACTCTAAACACACGTCCTCGCAAGCTTATGGCTAAATATCTAAATCCTAATTTCTATGAACTCCATCAGATTGTTTTCAATACCATTCTACCCAAAGAAGGGTCTACCGATGAAATTACATATCTTGAAATCTCAGCTTTGTATCATCTCCACTTTTGTGTTCTTTTCAATCTTCTACGTACCATGATGGACTGGATGATTAACTGTAGGAAGAAACCATGAGCCTTGGTTTATGCCTTATATCTTTCTATGGTCTTTCGTACGTTCCATATACCTCTTCATGGTTGTCCTTTCTTGCCTGCTCCTGCCTTCTTATCTAAGGCACGACGTCTTCAGGCAGTCGTAGCCTCTCCTGCCACTTCTGAGCATTCTGATGATGAGGAGCCCGACGCCCCTCCACTTGGACATAATGCGCCACCTCCTCCTGCTACTCTTGACTCCATCCAGACCATGCTTCGAGACCGTTTTGCCTTGGAGGACGATCGCTGGACTCAGATGGACTACCGTACTACCCTGCAGATGAGTGCCCTCAGCAACTCGCTGCACGATATTCGGTATTCTATGTCCCGTCATCCTTCTATGCCTATTCCCATGGAGCGGGATCCTGGTCGCGAGGGATATCGCATTGACGATCCTTGGGTCATGCGTTACCTGGATCCGGGTGCTGCTATTGTGGACCCCCGCCGTTCCTTCTCTGATCCTTCTGACTCTGCTGGGCCTTCTCGTGCTCCGTGATGGAGATGGTTACTATCTGCTGCTGCTGTTGATGATCCTAGTTTATGATTTCTGATTTCTAGTTATTTAGTTTTATTTGGATTTATGTACTTGGGTTGTACTAAAACTCTGGTGGTTTAATGACTCTGGTTATGTGTGATGACACTTTTATGCTTATGGTAGTTTATTATTCTATGCTCGTTGCTTGTTTTGATCATTCATATACAGTTTCTTCTCTGTTTGGTGTGGTTGCATCATTATTACTTATCTTACAGTTTATATGTAGTTCATTCATATGCAGTTTATATTGCTAATGCCAAAAGGGGGAGAAATATGTATATTCTTGTCATATAATTTTTTTTCTGTTTGGTATATATATGCTTTTTGGTGCTTTTGGAAGATATTATTTATCAGGCCAACAGGTTCAACGCATTATTTACGGGGGAGTTATTGTTTCTAGCTCGGCACCGATCACCGGTTACGGAGGAGCTATTATTTCTAGCTTGGCATCGATTATGGGGGAGCTATGTTTTTGTGATCAACTGTGTCCAGGTATGAATATTGAATATACATATATTATTTTGTCAATTATCAATATGGGGGAGATTGTTGACACAAAGTCACAGCCAACCAAATATTGATAACATTGACTAAATAATATTTGTAATAATTCAATACGACATACGACGTCTACATTAAGCTCAAGTCAGACGATAGCTCAGTCTCCGTTTCTCAGTTATATTTGAGTCTGTATTTTACACTTTTGTTGAGTCTAGACTGATGTAAACTGTATCATGCTGAGCTCTTGAGAGTTGACCTATAGCCTATCCAATAATCCTCAAACTCCACCATCCAGAAAAATACCTACTGGCCACTTAGACCAGCTCTGTACTCTGGAGACAGAGTTCGGGCCGAACTCTGCCTCCATACAGAGTTCGGGCCGAACTCTGTCCCCTAAAAATCAGCATCCCTAATTTTAGGGTTAGCTGGTTGCTAGTTGTCCAACGGCCAAATATTTGAAATTTCCTACCCGAATTCTGGCCGAATTCTGCCTACAAAAACCCTATAAATAGGCCAAGAATTCTCTCATTTCAAATCATCCAATCTTCTCTTCTCTTCTCTCTTAAAGCTCAGATAAGCCATATCCTTCCCATCTACTAGCCACAAGGTTCCTAAGTCTCGAGTGCTCAGCATCTCTAAGTTAGGAGTCTTGTGCAAGAGTTGAAGAAGTCGCTTGGAAAATTCCAAGCAAATCGCCACTGCGATCCTCTGTAAGAAGTTGACGTGCTCTTCTGAAGAAAAGGCACGGGTTGTAAACTACTATTTCACAAATAGTGGATTTAATCCTGAACTAGAGTTCTCAGGCTTGGACTAGTCCTCCACGAGGAAAACCAGGTTAAAATCTGTTGTGTTTGCGTATGCTCTCTTTCATCTTACTTTAAATTCCGCATTTACTCTGATTAGTTTTGTTTGTGATAGAGTTATTTTTAATTGGATATTATCTCTATAAACTCTATTCACCCCCCTCTAGAGTTGCCATCTGTTGGCGTCCGTATTCGTGATGCAGCACCAGTCACAACAATTGTGACTGTACCAGTTTGACAGCAGCAACAGAGGAACCAGCAGCAGCGTCAGGAAGCACCAGTATGTTGCAGTTACTGTGGTAAGGGAGGGCACACTAGGGATGTGTGTCGTTCAGCTAATGGATTATGCTTGAGGTGTGGCAGTCCAGACCATAGGATTGCCAATTCTCCTATGATGTAGAGGACAGAAGGGCCAGCTCAACAGTTTTCGGCGTTGCCAGCTCCAGAGGTAGCACTCTATCAAGGGTCAGCACTAGCAGTGAGGCCACTAGCCCAGCGCCTATTACTGACACAAGCTCAGATGTACCGACAAGCGTAACATCAGGTTGAACAGCAGGGCCAGGGAAGGCAGGGACAAATGCAAGAAGAATTTAGAGTATTATAGCAGAGGTTGGCCGAAGGCGGTCAGATTGTGGGTAAGATTTCAGTATTATTCATTATAATTCCTTGAGTTCTATATTCGAAGAGTGAAGGCGACTTTCTCGTCTCACTCATCTGCTCTCGTATCATGTGATACGTGATATTCATCATGTGTCTTGATTACGAGAGTACGTCCTGGACAGAGTCTCGTTCTTGATTTAGTCATTGGTACCAACTTATCTCAAGAATTGACCCTTGTCCACTTTGGGTGTCAGTGTAGGACCTCGAGGATGAATTCCTACCTGACTTGAGAGGCATATTTTATTCGTATGTCTCCGATCATTTCCTTCTAGGGTATGATTATTTTTTGTGCTCTTACCTAATTATTTTTGCTTTCTTAAACTGTTTATGTGCCATGTGTTGTTTGATAATTGAGCTTGCTATATGTCATGAGTGTATTTTGTGATCTGAGAGCGTGCTCAACTAGCCTTATCGAAATTCCGAGGACGAAATTTTTCTAAGGAGGGTAGAGATGTCACTCCCCGTTTCCGGAATACGTAAATTTTTGATTTTTCATATATATGGTAACTGGCACCTGTATCTTTATTGTATTTATCCTGTATTTGTAACTGGCCATGGCATGGAACAGTATCTCATCGCGGATTAGTGTGCCACCCCTTGTCCTTGTCTGGTTGTAGGCGTGGTTCACTGTTTCGATGATAAGATTTCTGAACTGTGTTGTGGTTAGGATTTTATTTAATTAATTTAATTAGTTGTATCATGTAGCATTTAACATGTCATTAGTCATGTGGTTATGAGCATGCTTAAGCTTAGGGTTTCTTTGAGTCAACCCAACCGCTATATATATTCTCTTCCTCACTCTCTCTCCTCATTCACTCTTTTTATTTCTTTTCCTCCCAACCAGTAGGCAAGTACATCTTGCACCAAATGGAGACATTATTGCATTTTCATTTCTTGATTTTTCTTTGATATTATTTATCTATATTGTTCTTCTCTTCATTCTCTACAAGTTTAGTTCTTGGAGTTTTTGATTTTAATGGCTAGTTTGGTATAGATCTAAGTTTCAAAAACTAGGGTTCTATGGGTTTCCATAGTTTTGATCTATCAAACTTGGTTGTTTTTGAAAACTAATGGTCCTATGTTGTAGGAAATTCAATTCTATCCAATTTTGACCTTTGAAAAGTTAGATTTCGACTTTATTTGAGGAAGTTATGGCCAAAACAATTTTGGTCAAACTTCTATGTTCATCTGTCCTGATTCTGGCAGGGACGATGAATAGTGTCTGGCCTCATAAGAAATTTTGAGCCGCATAAGAATTTCTGGTCGCATGACCATTTCTGGCCGCATGAGCATTTTTGAGCCGCATAAGAATTTCTGGCCGCATGACCATTTCTGGCCGCATGACCATTTCTGGCCGCATGAGCATTTTTTAGCCGCATGACCATTTCTGGCCGCATAAGAAATTTTGAGCCGCATAAGGCTGATTTTTGGCTGATTTTGATTGTTTAATGCTCTTTTTGACTGATTTGTGGCCAGAATTTCTCCAAACTTCCAACATCAAAGTTGTAGATCTTTGTCTTGGCTTCAAGGACCTTCATGTCTCACTTTAACCAGAATTTACATGTGACTTTTATGTCACGAGGGGTCCACGCGACTTCCTGACTTGACCATGTTCCTGACCTGATTACCTGTATACGTGCTGGTACATGTTCTAAGTGTGTATTGAGATACAATATTAGTATGCACTGCGGTACCATTTAATGAGTGCATTGAGGTGTGACTCTACATGCTAAGTGATCATTCGTGTTATATGTCAATACATGTGTACCTTCCAGCACAGTCATGGTAATTGGTCAGTAATAGTATCGTGGTATGTTGTTTGTTGTTTGAAGCATTACACTAAGCATGGATCTAGATTGAGCCGATGTGGATTCATACTTAGGGTACACGTACTATGGTACAACATATAGGAGGATGACCATGTGACTACGACATGTAATTCCAATATCGAGATAGGATTAATCTAAGCAACTTAAATTGGTAGAAGCATTGGGAGGGAACAGAATCTCGAGATCGTACGTCACCAGCCGCCCTGGGTCCCGTCTTGGCACGTCGGGTTGGCCGCCTCGGATACTGTATAGTCATCCGCACTAGTGGAGTACAGTACCTGATTTGTGACTGCCGAGCCAGCTCTTCCTATAGGAGAGCTGGAACCATTACTGCTTATTCTAGCGCGGTGGCCTTTCGAGGGACCAGTGCATTTCGTGCTTGCTTGTATATAATGGTTTGGCTAGCCCTACTGGAATGCGATACGATCTGAGGATTCCTATATATATTATATTACTGGTATAATCCAGACAAATTATAGAAAGCCGTAGGATTGATTGGACGCTTGTAAGCTGACTTGTTTGTGATATGTTTTCTTCTGTTAGCAACTGAGAAACATGGACTATCGTGGTGCGTGGTCCAACCCATGTCCTTGTTTGGTTGTTGGGTTGGGCTATTGTGCTGCGATAGGCTATGGACCGAAGTCGCGAATCAGAAGCCCATTTACCTGTCCATGGTTATAGGATATATCTTATCCCGGCACGATATTGGCACCATTTGTCCTTGTTTGGTTGTAAGGGTGTCGTATTGTCTCGATGATATGGTATAGGCCAATAGCTCGTGAATCAGGTCTTATTTAACTCATTGGATTTATCTCACTCTTTTGTGCTCCCTTGTGGTACTTGCTATTCGGGGCCTGACCCTGCTGGTTTTGTTTGGCCAGATCTCGTAGCAGCTCCAGAGGATCCAGCCTTCCACCCGAACAATGGTGCACACCAGGAGTATGGGCGCCAGGGACCATGAGTGGGTTTCTTCTTCACTGCTTTGATATCTTCTATTTTGTACTTGGCGTTTAGCCACCGGCACCTGTTTAGCCGGCAGTTCTGGACATTAGTTTCCTTTTACATAATTTTAATTAAATCAGACTGCAGCTGACTACGGTTATGTACTATTGACTCTCGGTACTAGCTCATCTTTTTGTAAAAGCTAGGCTCATGAATCATTTTGATGAAGCGTCGGGGATGCCTTACTGCTTTGTCTTATATGATCATTATTTACTGCTTCTTGTTTTGATTGATTGAGACATAGATGCTCTGTAGGACCATAGAAGACCTGATTGTAGCAAGCACCCCCTAGTCTCTTGACAGCCACGATTGCCTTATGACGTGTATATACCTCATACGGTGTAGCTGGCCTAGTCTGTCTCAGTATTCCGGTACTGGGGCGTGACAACAAGTATGACATGGAAAAGGATGGCCTGCTCCTTCTGGGTGTCAAAATTCTTGAAACATCTCCATCAACTACGTACTACCCATAGGGATAGTAGGACGATAGAAGGTAATGGAAGCTCAAAACCCTCAACTGTAGGTGGATCAACAGTTCCGATGTTTGCATGCTTGAACAATCTGAAAAACAAAAAACTATTAAATGTCCTAACCTAAAAATAATAAGTGTTTATAGAATATTAATATACCTGATGTGCCCGATTTCCTATGCTGTGATTGAAGTTTCCCTAGTTTAAATCAAGTCCCCCAATCGTACTCTAATACCTAGGTACTATTAGGACAGACTCGCATGGGCCAACACTAAAAACATGTCACGACCCGCTTCCGAATAATCGGACACGAGTCGGACACGCCCAGCCTACGTTGGAAGACTCAACGTAGTAAGCTGTACCAAGCTAGGGAAACTAACAAGTCAATATGAGTAAATACAAATCACAGCATCTATAAACGATCCAAGAAAGATCACCATAATCCACAAGTCCATATAACGTAAAGGTACCAGAGTCAACAAGAATGAAATACGCTATGAACACTAAAACCATATATAGGAGTAAAGCTAAACAGTCTAAACTTGAAGCCTCTATATCATGTCTCCATCCTGCTCAACTAAGATTCCGGGCTCTGGCCTATAAGATAGAACAATATCCTGCAAGTACACCTACAATATATCTAGTCAGGAGCGGAGCAAAGTACAGTTCTAGACAATGAACAAGAACATCATGATATAAAAAGTACAAGAGAACATGTAAAGCACATAAAAGAACAGGAAAGTATATGCACTATAAGAAAAAACTCCTTTTACAATGTTCCATCAACAACATTTCCTAAAAACGTTGTAAATATGGGGGGTCTTCTACAACCTTTACTGTAAAAGTGTTGTGAAATATGTGTGCAAACAATATTTTATATTCAAACATTAAAGTTTCTACAATGGTCATCCACAAAAGTTGTGTATTACTATCTTCAACAATGTTTTATTAACATTACAGAATTTATTAATTTTTATAACGTTTATTTAACGTTGTCCAAGTTATTAATTTTTATAATGTATTTAAAATATTGTAAAAATGTCTTATTCAACCACGTTTATCAACTGTTGCAATTTTTTCATGCTTCACAATGTTTGTTAAATGTTGTAAATTTAATTTAATTTTACCACTTTATATGAACATTGTGTATGTAATATTGTTTTACAATGTTTAAGAAATATTGTAAATGGATTACATTCAACAAGTTTATAAAATGTTGCAAAAGATGTGTATTTCACAAAGTTTAGACAATATTGCAAATTTATCTTCAAAATGTTGCTAGGATGATATTATTTGAAATGTTTGTCTTATTAGGTCGACACCTCACTTGGTAGCAGCTCATGATTAAATTTATTTGTCCCTAAAACCCATCCCTTCCACTGCTTCGAAAGACAAACCTAATGTATCAGCATCTTGCACCAATCCCTTCCACAGATTCTTGCTCATCCTAATATTCATATTTGTAAAAATCATCACCCTCCACCTCTATTTTACTATTTAAATACCGATTTAGCTTAGGTTATATCATATATTAATTGATGAATGATTAAAAATATCTAACTATGTGACTTTTAAAGCCTAATAATTGAGATAAATAAGTTTTCTTTATTTATAGGCTTTTACAACTGATTATGCTTTTACACCGTTGATGATTTGTTTTTTTTGTTCAACTATCTTTGATGAATTGACTGGAAAAGTGATCGCCAACATTGATATCAGTTAGTATCGGTAGTGACGATATCAAATTAGGACTAGCCAAACCATATTTGTATCAGCCGTATCGTATCAGTATCAGCCGACACTACAAACTATAGGGTAAAAGATTTCAAGTCGATGGTGGAGGGATGATCCCTCTTTCCCAACATAAGGGTTGTTCGATCTTTGGCAAACACCAATTTCCTTGATTGATATTCTCAACTTTATTCCTAGCATAGTAAGTAGTGAAGTTGTTAATTGCTCTCCTGAAAGAATGCGACCAACCTATTTTCGAAGAATTATATAGCGGAAGCAGTGTTGAGGTCCCTACAACTTGAAGTAGATTGATGGAACATTTCCAAATTAATCCATATAAGTATTTTTCATCTTGTTTTAGGATATGTGTTAAAGAACATTTAACTTGTGCGATGGTCGACATGTTTTAACTGAGTGGTATTGTACATATATTATACATTTATGGTATAAACTTGTCTCTTGGTTATCTTTATTGATGGAATGCAGAAAATGTGCTCATTCAATTTTTTTCCATCTTTTCATACATCACTGGTATAATTATTTGGTACTCATAGGTCATTATACATAAGGAAACTTTTGTAGGGCTTCTTCATAACCGTAAATCACAAGGTCTAACTTTTAAATGCCAAAGCTATAAAGCTCTTCGACCGAGAAGAGCTTAAGAAAAAAGTATGGATCTGGAAAGAGAGAACACTATATTGCTTTTTTTTTATGTTTCTACTATAATTATTACTGGATCTCGATCCTAATCTTATCAGGTTGATTCAAAAATTACGTTTTGGTATTGGTAGACATAAAACTTACTATACAAATATCTTACTGCCAAAAATGTGTATACAAAGATTAGATATTTCAGTCCTATCAGTTTGCTCAATTCCCTTTTTGAGTTCCTTTTAAGATCTTATTAGTGAATGAATAATATTATAAATTTGTTTTAAAACAACTCAAAAATTTTTTTAAAAAACAACTTAGAAATTTGAGTAGACATTATATCATTTGTTTTTGCAATAGACTAATTGTTCTATCCCTAGCCGATCCAACGTGATACAATATACTCAATATACTGTTCATTATGCAAGGTGGTAGTTACTAATAGTGAGCTTCAGTTTATTCGATTTCAACCGAATCAAAATAGTCAAAACCGAATAAACCAAAATTCTAAAATTCTAAAACTAAAACTGAACCAAAATTAGCCAAAACTGAAATCGAATTGAATCGAACCTAACTGAATATTCAATTCGATTTATAAGGTTGAAATATTTATATTGTTTATGGGTCGGGTCAAATGTTGGGATGTTGGTTAAATTATATTAATTTTTTTAGTTTTTATACACATATTTGTTGTATTTCAAAGTTGCGTCTAAAGTTGACTAGTTATTAAATTATCAAAGTTGGAATTTAAAATGTACACATAGAATTATTATTTTCAAAATATACACATTTTTATTCGTAAAATATGCATAAAATTGAGGTTATATATAAAAGTATATGTCTTATTCGACTTTCGTGTTGGACCTAAGCCGAAATCTAAAAATCTAATCCAAAATCAAATAAGAAATTTTTATATTTTTCAAACTGAAAATGAATTGAATTTTTTTGTCTGTGGGTGTGTAGCCCGTTGGGTACACCGGGAGGTCCCGTTGCGGGATGGGCACGGTTCGAATCCCCCAAGACGTTGCTCGCTAGTCCGGAGAGAATGACACCTAATTTTTTTAAAAAACTGAATTAGAATCTTAATTCGAATCCATAATGAATCACAACTGGCCCTAAACTCGTGTGACCCGTAAGAAAAAATTGTAACACCCCCGCAGGCCCCTTCCAAATTCAAATATTTTTAATCCCCCGGTACTGTCCCCTCTCCCCCAAATTCTTTTCATCCTACCTCCCTCTCTCACGCAGATCCTCTCTCCCCCAAAAAATTTTTCGCCCCGCACGATTTTTCGTCCACACATTGTTTACATTCCCTCTTACAATTTTTCATTTCCATCTTTGTTTTTAAGTTTTCATCTCCCCAATTAGTATGGCCTTTATTTCCCCCATCCTCTCTCCTCCCCTTCCCCTCCTCCCACAGCCGTTTCTCCTCCCCACAGGACATCGCACCGCTCCTCCATTACTTATCTTTCGTCGTCGCCACGCCCCATCCCTCCGTTGCTTTCAGCGCCATTGTAACCTTCCTTGATCCGGTCAAGCTTTGGAACATTACCATCATATCCCATGTCGATCACGGCAAGACCACTCTCATGTACTGCCTCCTCCGTTAGTACGACATCGACATCCCCCACGAATGCACCCTCGACTCTATCAGCCTCGAGCGTGAGCGCAGCATCACCACCGCTACCAAAGTAACCATCTAAAGCTTAAAGAATTATGCTTTTTTAAAAAAAGGAATCTATTGATGCTTCTGATTGTTTTTTCTTAGGTTACATCCATTTCGTGGGAGACATGGAGCTGAACATGGTCGACACTCCCAGACATACCAATTTTTGGGGCGAGGTATGAAAACTAACGCCTTTCGGACCATAGAATCAACTGCTTTTATATTGCAAATTAAAGATGGGAGGAAACTAGTACCTGAAAAGTGATTAAGTTCATCGATTCCAACTTAGAAAGCCATGGCCTTAGTTGATGGAGTTGCTAGAAGCCTAGAACTAGGGTTAAAACATAAATGAACTTGATATTTGAGGCTGTGAAAATTGATATGGCATTTGGTAATATTAGGATGACTCTTAAATGACCATAACAGAATCAGAGGATTCACGTAGCATTGCCAAAATGTTTCGAGTAAAAAGCTTTTGTACAATAGCTAGAGAGGAAGAGCATTGGTAAGAGTATCCATTTTTGTTCCAATTTCTTATGTAGGCAAAGAATGTTGGTAAGTTATAGCCATCTATTTGTCTTGAGGTCTATTAAACTTACATCATGTGTAGTATGTGTAATACAAGTAATTATCATTTGGTTGGGAATAATCAGAGATCATGTTCTTTTAATTTTACTTGGGACAATTGATTTCTTATGTAAACCTCACAGTATTTTGTGATAAAGATTTTTTTTCACTTCACGGGTTTTATATTAAGCTTGTGTTATATTGTTCATCTTACTGTATACCCTCTTTGAATCCATTATAGGAAATAGCTTATAGAAATTTTTGTTGGCCCATTCCATGGTCACACCCGATTTCGATAATCAACATACACTTTAGTCAATACACAAAATATAGAAAATACTGCTAATCATTTCAGGATTCACGAAATCATATTCAACGGACGTTGTACCGCATCAATCAAAGCGTCAACATCATCAAATCTTCTGGAGACTCATTTCTCATTTTATTCTGTATTTTATATTTTATTGAGTCTAGGATTTATTCTGTAAAATCAATTAAGGTAATACTGGCTTAGGATTAAAACTGTCCACATTCCAGAAAGCCTACCTAATTACCATTTGTATTTTCGTTTACAAATATTTCAAAAACATATTTCGAAAATAGTCTTTCAAAATGATTTTACAAATAACCAAAAACATTATTGAAAAACTGTTTTTGCAAATGATTTTCAAATATCTCCTGACAGAACTCCTAACCGAGTTCAGCCCGAGTTCGGTCCGAACTCTGACCGAGTTCGGTCAAAAGTTATTCAAACTTCTGTTGCCTCCAAATCAGTGAGCAACGTCTCTTTGCGAGATATTTGCATCCGAACTCTGTCCGAGTTCTGCCCGAGTTCGGTTGGAGAAAACACCTATAAATAGAGGAGAACTTTTTATTTCAAATCATCAATTCATTCTTCATTCTCTTTTCTCTATTACTCAAGTATTTTCAAACGATCTAAAGATTTTCAAATCTTACCTATACATCTCTTAGCCAAAAGCCAGTACTATCAGAGTTGATTTAGAGTCTTTTGGTTACTCAAGAGTTGTAAAGAGGTCGTTCCAAGTTTCAACAACTTTTCATGTTGTGGAGCTGGTCGTGCGCTCGTCACTAAGCACGGTGTGTGTGTGGAGCTGGTCGTGCGCTCGTCACCAAGAACGGTGTTGTAAGAGACTGCAAGCTCTCAGTTAAAGCTTGTGCCATAGTGGATTAACATCGAGCAAGAGTACTCGAGACTGGATTAGTCCTCTCAGAGGGATACCAGTATATATCGCTGTGTTACTGAGTTTGAATTTTCTATCTCTATTTACTGTCTCTTACATATCTGCCATAGTTTAATTTTTAATTGGTGATTATATTCCGCTGCACACACGCACTCTATTCACCCCCCCTCTAGAGGTGCTCAACGGACCTACAATTGGTATTAGAGCAGGTTATATTCTTATATAACATACCTTAGAGAGTATATATGGCAGCCGTGAAATCTATATTCAACGGTGAAGGGCAATCCACAAATAGACCTCCCCTATTTGATGGAACAAATTACACATACTGGAAAACATGGATGACTTTCTTTCTAAAGTCTCTTGACTTTGATCTTTGGTCAATAGTCATTGATGGATATAAGAAGCCAGCACCCACAGTGGTTGAAGGCATTCTTATGGAAAAGCCTCATGACAAGTACACCGATGCTGAAAAAACAAAGGCTAGTCTTGATGCTCGAGCCATCAATGCACTATTCTGTGCAATTAACAAAACCGAGTTCAACAGAGTTTCAACCTGTAAGACGTCTCACGAAATTTGGAAACTCCTTGAGGTAACCCATGAAGGGACTTCCCAAGTAAAGGAATCCAAAATTAGTAGACTGACACAGGAGTATGAATCTTTTAAGATGAAACCCGGTGAGTCAATTACACAGATGTTTACTCGTTTTCTCGATATAACTAATCCTTTACAATCTCTTGGCAAGGATTACAACAATCACGAGAAGATCCAAAAAGTGCTGCGGGCTCTAACAAAGAACTGGAATCCAAAAGCCACAGCAATCATTGAAGGAAATGATCTCACCACTATGACTCTGGAAACGCTGATGGGCAAACTCATGACCCATGAACTCGACTTGCAAGATTTTGAAGAAGCAACACCAAAGGAGAAAACTATTGCCTTCAAAGCCCAATCAAGAAAATCAACATACAACGATTCCGATGAAGAATCATCAAGTGGTGATGAAAGAGCCCTACTTGTGAGTAACTTCAAGAAATATCTAAAGTTCACAAGCAGAAAGAAGAAAGACGTCCAAGAAAGCAACGAAGATGAAACTATATGCTTTGGATGCAAGAAATCAGGGCATATGAAGAATGACTGTCCAACCACCAAGAAAAGCAGTCCATACGACAGATCAAGATCAAATAGAAAAGCTACATCTGGTCGAAAGTATGCCAACACAAGCATCTGGCACGAAAGCGATGCCAGTGACTCAGAAGAAGAAGACAGACCTTACAGCAATGCAAATGTTTGTCTCATGGCATTTGAAAAGGTATCATCTAACCCTTTGTTTGATGACTTTACTTTCGATGAACTAGAGAACGCCTTTAGCGAACTACTTGAAGATCACAAAACTGTGCTCGACAAGTATAAGCAATCTCGAAAAAAGATTAAGGCACACACAACCGAGATAGCTAGACTGTCTAATCTAATTGAAGACATTAAAGAGACATCTACTACCGGTAACACGAAAGAGATAGCCAAACTTAAAGCAGACTATCATGAGGCTATCCTCAATATTGAAAAGAAAGAAAGGGACTATGTCAAAGTACAAAAGCTTTATGACATAGAGAAGAAGATGCACCTAGTAACTCAACAAAGACTCCTTGATATGACTGCTAGATACGAAGAGTCCATTGCGATTTCTAAAAAGTTAGAAATCAAGTTAGGCAAACAGGCAATACCTGTGACACAGCCTAAAATAAGTCCTAATGCGAAGCATACACCTAGAAGGACTAAATACAAGAAAGCACAGAAGAAA
This sequence comes from Iris pallida, assembly GCA_029216955.1. Lineage (NCBI taxonomy): Eukaryota > Viridiplantae > Streptophyta > Magnoliopsida > Asparagales > Iridaceae > Iris > Iris pallida. The sequence continues at coordinate 8,335,163 of JANAVB010013598.1, read as the reverse complement.
CACGAACACCATCATGCTTTCACTTACAGGTTCTCCAAACAAAACAAGCTTGCAAATACAGTTTCTACCACTAAACTGACTTGCACATATTGTGGTACACACGGACACATATCATAATATTGTCTTGTAAAAAAGCTTGTTGACAATCATACTTTAGTCTGGAGACCTAAAACTAATCTATGTGGACCCTTCAGAAAATGGGTACCAAAGGATTCATCTACTTGTCTTGTAGGTGGACCCTCAACCCTCTCATGCTAAAAGCAAATAGATTCTCGATAGCGGATGTTCGCGACACATGACTGGTGATGCATCCTTATTCGCTACGCTATCGATGAAGAAAGAAGGATACGTCTCCTTCGGAAACAACTTGAGAGGTGATATTATAGGTAATGGTACTGTAGGTATTTCTCTTTATCCAATAATAATGGATGTTTGTCTAGTAACTGAATTAAAACATAACCTATTGAGCATAAGTCATTTGGCAGATAATGGTTATGGTTTCAATTTTGTGAAAGATAAATGTACCATATATGATATGTCATATGGTGATCCCGTATATAAAGGGATTAGGGAAGACAACATTTATGTTTTCTTTCTGGAGAATACTAATAATGCAGGAAGATGCCTAGTAGCCAATCAAGATGAAAGCTGGCTATGGCACATGAGACTAGGACATGCAAACATGGATACTATCTCACATCTGAATACAAAGAAGTTGGTAAAAGGACTCCCTAAAATTCCATTCAAGAGAGATATGGTATGTGCAGACTGTGAAAAGAATAAAGCACATAGGTCTAATTTTAAATCCATCAACGCTGTAAGTACTTCGAGACCTTTGCAGTTGATTCATATGGATTTATTTGGTCCTAGTAGAGTCGCTAGTCTTGGCGGTAAGCTCTATGCTTTTGTTATTGTTGATAATTTCTCTCGATTTACTTGGGTTTACTTTTTATCAAACAAAAGTGATGCTATTTTTGAATTTCAGATATTTTGTAAAAAGGTTCAAAATGAAAAAGGCTTCATGATTACTCGTATCCGAAGTGATCATGGTGGCGAATTCGAAAATTCTGACTTCAAAAAGTTTTGTGATGATAGTGGATATTACCACGAATTTTTTTGTCCTAGAACTCCCCAACAGAATGGTGTTGTGGAGCGGAAGAACCGTACACTAAGCGAAATGGCTAGAGTCATGCTGAATCAGTATAATCTTCCTAAATATTTTGGGTAGAAGCTGTTAATACAGCCTGTCATATTTTAAACAGGGTGTTAATTCGACCAATCTCGAAGAAAACACCATATGAGCTTTGGTTTGGAAGAATTCAAAACATTTCTTATTTTAAAGTTTTTGGTTGTCGCTGTTTTATCCTGAACACCAAGGATAACTTGCGAAAGTTCGACTCCAAAGCAGATGACGGGATATTTCTCGGATATGCTGCTAAGAGTAAGGGATATAAAATTTTTAATAAAAGATCTATGATTGTTGAAGAAAGTATTAATGTTACTTTTGATGAGTTGAATAGTCACAGATCTAGCGACAGTGATGATGAAGATGCACCTAAAAAGACTAAGAAGAATTCTGAGAAAGATCTGACCCAAGAGACAAGGACTGATAAAAGTTCCGAAGATGCAGGAACTGAGAAAAGCCTTGTGAAGGATATGGCCCAAAGATTTGAATCACTGAGATTCAAGCTAGATCATCCAGAAACCCTCATTATAGGTGATATATCCAAAGGTGTAAGTACACGTTCATCTCTTAAAGATTCTGAATTAGCAGAAAATGTAGCATTCATTTCACAAATAGAACCTAAGAACATAGAAGAGGCTTTTTCTGATAAATTTTGGATTTCTGCCATGCAAGAAGAACTTAATCAATTTGAGAGAAATCAAGTTTGGGAACTTGTTCCTAAACCAATTGGTCAATCGATAATTGGTACCAAATAGGTGTTCCGAAATAAACTAAGTGAAGATGGACAAGTTCTACGCAACAAAGCACGTCTAGTTGCACAAGGTTATAATCAAGAAGAAGGAATTGATTATGATGAGACCTATGCTCCTGTTGCTAGACTAGAAGCCATCCGCATGTTTTGCGCATTTGTATGTTTTAATGATTTTAAACTTTTTCAAATGGACGTGAAAAGCGCATTTTTAAATAAATTTTTGAAAGAAGAGGTTTTTGTGAAACAACCCCCTGGTTTTGAAGATTTTCAAAAACCTGATCACGTCTTCAAGCTTAAGAAAGCACTCTATGGACTCAAACAAGCACCTCGTGCTTGGTATAAACGCCTAAGCGCCTTCTTACTTGATAATGGATTTTCAAAAGGCAAGATAGATACTACTTTATTTATTAAATCCATGAATGATGATATACTTCTAGTGCAAATCTATGTAGATGACATTATATTTGGTTCTACTAATGAAAAACTTTGTCAAGAATTTGCCAAGTGTATGCAGAATGAATTTGAGATGAGTATGATGGAAGAACTGAACTTCTTCCTAGGACTACAAATCAAACAGCACTCGAACGGAACATTCATCAACCAAGCTAAGTACACGAAGGACATACTGAAGAAGTACGACTTCGAGAATGTAAAGCCAATCGGGACGCCTATGGCTACATCTACAAAGCTTGATGCTGATGAAAGTGGCAAACCTGTCGATCAGCGTAAGTATCGAGGTATGATTGGTAGTTTATTATATTTAACTGCTAGTCGCCCTGATATTAAGTTTAGCATTTGCATATGTGCACGTTATCAGGCAAACCCTAAGGAATCACATCTTAGTGCCGTTAAGCGTATCTTCAGATACCTTAAAGGAACTTCTACAGTTGGCTTATGGTATCCCAAAACCAAATCCTTTGACCTTATAGGTTACTCGGATGCGGATTTTCTTGGATGCAAAGTGGACCGTAAAAGTACCAGTGGCACATGTCATTTCTTAGGAAAGGCCTTAGTCTCTTGGTTTAGCAAGAAACAAAATTCGGTAGCATTATCAACAACTGAGGCTGAGTATATCGCCGCAGGACGTTGTTGTGCTCAGATTTTGTGGATGAAGCAAACCTTAGAGGACTACAATCTGTACTATACAAATGTTCCTATTTATTGTGATAACACTAGTGCAATAAATCTGACTAAGAACCCTATTTGTCATTCACGCACAAAGCACATAGAAATTAGGCATCATTTTCTTCGTGATCATCAACAACACGGAGATATTTGCTTAGAATTTATTGACACTGATCATCAACTAGCAGATATATTCACTAAACCATTGGCTGAAGACCGTTTTAACATTTTGAGGCGTGAGCTCGGCATTCTTGAATTCTCGGACTCATAGTGCATATGGTAATTAAAATTGAGTTTATGACTTGATATTTTATTTAACGAAAATTATTTTTGGGTACAAACTTAAAAGGGTATGTCTGTCACCACGGCTACGGTCGAAGCGAAGCGGTATTTAAGAGTTCCTCAGTGAACCTCCGTTAGCTGGGACAACCCCTACAGTTAACTCAGAAATAACAATCGTTATTTAATAAAACAAGTCAAAATTATTAAATTTCATTTTTAAACTTACCAGCCTGCACTGTTTATCTCGGGAATGCAAGTGGCCGAACTCGGCCTGAACTCTGACCGAGTTCGGACCGAATTCGGACCGAGTTCGATCGGCGCTGTGGTAACTTCCAGAACCGAACAGCCGGCCCTAGTGCCTATATAATCCAACTTTTCTTCCACTTTTTCTTCACACCAAAATGTAGAAAGCCTCCCTCTCCTCCTAGAAACCTCTCCTCCTCCATCTTAGCAAGGGTTCGACGAGTTCCAGTGGGCGGTTATCTTCCTCCTTCTACCTTTTCTTCAAAAAGGTATTTTCTTTCCATCTCCTTATGGCCCCCAAGCGTCAAAGAGGAAATTCTTCTCAAGGTGCTTCCTCTTCCTCTGACTACACCCCTGCTAGTCTTTTTAGTCTAGCACGACCTAGAGATCCCGATGAGTACGATGCTACTTTGTTTCCCGACAAAGACTTCTCGGATCTCTGGTTCGACTCCTTATCTAGTCGTCGTATTTGCTCTGGAGCTTTCGTCAATTTTACTACTTTTTTTGAATATACTCAAATTTTTGACCAACTTGGATACCGCAATTTCTTCGAGGTCTAAGAGAGCATTTATGACAACGTCGTACGTATGTTTTACTGCAATCTACAGGTAAAACCAAACGACAATTTCTATTCTTGCATTGCTGGGCAAGAATTAGAATTTAGCGCCACCGACATTAGTGAATACTTTCATATTCCTGATCTTGGTGATGCATTAGTTGACATCTACCACATTCAGTTCCCTGCTGATGTCACACTTGCTTCTTTTAGGGAATTGATTTGTCATCCTAACCCTCCTCCCCGGAGAGTTTTTGCCAAACATCTGAACCAAACATTCTATGAGCTTTATCGTATGATATTTTCTGCTCTTCTTCCGAAGAAAGGCTCTACTGATGAAGTTACCTTTTTGGAACTATCTGCTCTATATCACATTCACTTTGGCATTCCATTCTCCGTTCCCAAAACTATGATGTCCTGGATGCTTAACTGCAAAAATACAGGTAGGAATCTAGTATATCCTATGCACCTTGCTTCTATATTTCGACGTTTCGAGATTGATCTTGAGACGTGTGCCATCTCCTCTCCTCCTGTTGAGCTTACTCGATCTCGTCGATTTTCTGCACCTCCTGGAGCACCTGGAGCTGCTCCTGCTCCAGCTGCTGATGCTGAGGTCCCTCCAGCTGATGCTCCTCCTGCTCCGGCCCCTGCCCCAGGATTCGATCAGACTTTCTACCAGCGCTTCGATTATTTTGTTGCGGTCTCTACGCAACGTCATCTGGACTCAGAGTTTCGGCATATTTCTCAGGCCCAGGTGCTGAGAAATAGTATTGCTGACCCTTCACTATAGCCTGGCTCAGGATCGAGTCCATCCGGTCACCATCCTTCCTCACCCTACTTTTCCGGGTCCCCGATTTACTGATGAGGTTACCTTTCAGTTTTTCGACCCGACTACAGCTTATTTCCCTTATGATCCTCCCGGTGCGGACGACCCCACGATGTGACATAAATTCAGTTATGGAATAGTGGATATTGATTTGATTAGTTGATGCAGTTGATGTAGTAGCTTTTATTTATTTTCCATGTCTAAACTGTTTAGTTAGACATCATTAGTTGTACTTTTGGATTTCTAGTAGAAAATTCTATGTTATTTCAGTTTATTATGAGCTGGTTTATTCTATATCATTTGTTTCCATATATGTCTATGCTGCAATTATTTTTTTCTTCACTTTGTCTTGTGTTTGTCTATTGTTGGCTTCACGATTTACGGGGGAGCCTATTCATTTTACTACTTGACAAAGGGGGAGAAAAAGAGTATACCAAAGCACGTATAATCCAAAAACAAAATCCAAACATTTTTTTTCAGGTACTTTTGTATTTTGTTCTATTTGATGTAAATATATTTTGGTATAGACTCAAGTTTGTCAATTATCAAAATAGGAGAGATTGTTGGCCCATTACATGGTCACACCCGATTTCGATAATCAACATACACTTTAGTCAATACACAAAATATAGAAAATACTGCTAATCATTTCAGGATTCATGAAATCATATTCAACGGACGTTGTACCGCATCAATCAAAGCGTCAACATCATCAAATCTTCTGAAGACTCATTTCTCATTTTATTCTGTATTTTATATTTTATTGAGTCTAGGATTTATTCTGTAAAATCAATTAAGGTAATACTAGCTTAGGGTTAAAACTGTCCACATTTCAGAAAGCCTACCTAATTACCATTTGTATTTTCGTTTACAAATATTTTAAAAACATATTTCGAAAATAGTCTTTCAAAATGATTTTACAAATAACCAAAAATATTATTGAAAAACTGTTTTTGCAAATGATTTTCAAATATCTCCTGACAGAACACCTAACCGAGTTCGGCCCGAGTTCGGTCCGAACTCTGACCGAGTTTGGTCAAAAGTTATTCAAACTTCTGTTGCCTCCAAATCAGTGAGCAACGTCTCTTTGCGAGATATTTGCATCCGAACTCTGTCCGAGTTCTGCCCGAGTTCAGTTGGAGAAAACACCTATAAATAGAGGAGAACTTTTCATTTCAAATCATCAATTCATTCTTCATTCTCTCTTCCCTATTACTCAAGTGTTTTCAAACGATCTAAAGATTTTCAAATCTCACCTATACATCTCTTAGCCAAAAGCCAGTACTATCAGAGTTGATTTAGAGTCTTTTGGTTACTCAAGAGTTGTAAAGAGGTCGTTCCAAGTTTCAACAACTTTTCCTATTGTGGAGCTGGTCGTGCGCTCGTCACCAAGCACGGTGTGTGTGTGGAGCAGGTCGTGCGCTCGTCACCAAGCACGGTGTTGTAAGAGACTGCAAGCTCTCAGTTAAAGCTTGTGCCATAGTGGATTAACATCGAGCAAGAGTACTCGAGACTGGATTAGTCCTCTCAGAGGGATACCAGTATATATTGCTGTGTTACTGAGTTTGAATTTTCTATCTCTATTTACTGTCTCTTACATATCTGCCATAGTTTAATTTTTTAATTAGTGATTATATTCTGCTGCACACACGCACTCTATTCACCCCCCCTCTAGAGGTGCTCAACGGTCCTACAATTTTCTCTTAGGAAGCTATAAAGAAGCTACCACTTTTACGGCCATTGTGTTTTATTTTGAAGGTTTTTTTTTTACAACGAGTGAACTGAACAAGGTGTAGTTTGTTGAAATTTTGAAATTTAGAAAATTCACATCTGACCATTAAATCCATTATGGCCATTCTTTATTTAGTATCTTTTTTGTTTCCAGGTATATTCAGGTGGCATTGGCTCATATACCCTTCTTTCCATGCACATAGCACATTTGCAGGTAAAGTGATTGTTGAGAACTACTCAGGTTGTTTGTTCTTTAATTGCAACTTTCCTTTTTGTTCATACATATAATTCAGAAACAAGAAGTCTATTTGTTTGTTGTTGTTTGTGTGAATGAAAGTGTTTGATAGTCTTTACATTAGAACTATTTTCTTTCAACTATTTTATTTCTCTACCAGCTTGCAGTCGAGAATTAGCACTAACTGGCCTTTACATATTCCACTACATGTTCAAAATTTGACGATAAAGAAGTTTATCACCACTATCTTTCATGAAGTATGAATTGAAGTATATATTTATTTTTGAAAATAATAGAATATGTTACTATAGTTGAAACAATGGTGAACAAAATTGCTTCTCTATTTTGGGCCATAAGCAAAATCGTATTGAAATTCCCAACAAGCATGGAATATTTCAGGACTTTATTCACAATCAAATCCATTTTCTTATTTGAAGAAGTTTTCTGTCATGTAAACACTTTGGAGGGGACAGGATATACAGGGTTCCCAAGAGACTATGGAACATAGTTTGGGAATTTTTCTGGTATGTGCTCAACAGTTGGATATGCATGTGTTCTCTATTTAAGTTTCATTTATGTTAATTCCATTTGTGGAAAAACTTTGGTAATATTCATGTTAGAGTCAAAATATTGTGCCTAGAGGAGGCGGCTTACTTATGTAAAGTGTAAACCCTTAAGCCAAATACAAATGAAGTTCTTCATGGGTCAGAGATTGTGTATAATTATCCACCGGCTGATGTTGCTCTAGCTTGCCTGTCTCTAGGACTGTAGCTTTCAACCTCAAGCCTCTCAGATAGGATGATTCGCACGCCAGAATGATCCAGCATAGCTGGACTAAGGTTTTCAAGCTTGTACAACCATCGGTTTCATAGACAGGAGCTCTAGCCAGAGTCAGAAACCAAGGATCTGACTTGCTGATTTTTGACAATGTAGATGCTTTTGAGGCTTGATGACCGAGTTTTCATTAAATGCCCCTTTTCCTGCACTAACTTTGATCTAACGTACCTTGTGTGAAGGTGGAATAGGTTGGGCTTCAACTTTAGGAATTTTTGTAATATAATGTTTTATTTCAATTATGTAAATCTGAATTTTCGATTTTCTTTTCTTTTTAATAATGTCTTCTGAGTCCTTTGAAAGAAATTGGACTTGGCTTCTTGTTTCCTTGTGTACTTACATTATCTACCAACTCGTTTGATACATAATTGTTTGGAGACTATTGTCATCATTATTTATCGTTCATTTTTGGTAGATTTTGGTTTGTGTCGCTATCGATATAGATGCGAACATAAATTTTTCAATGATTTATTATGTTTAATGTATCATTTTACAAGTTGCAATTGGGCTAGCAGGTCAACTTTTTTGATCTCTATGGACGCATATTGAATATTTCAGATGTGCGTGTATCTTGCAACTCAGTAGAGACTTTTTTTTCAACAAAATTGATAAAGGATACTTAACCTTGTCATCATTATTTATCGTTCATTTTTGGTAGATTTTGGTTAGTGTCGCTATCGATATAGATGCGAACATAAATTTTTCAATAATTTATTATGTTTAATGTACCATTTTACAAGTTGCAATTGGGGTAGCAGGTCAACTTTTTTGATCTTTATGGACGCATATTGAACATTTCAGATGTGGGTGTATCTTGCAACTCAGTAGAGACTTTTTTTCAACAAAATTGATAAAGGATACTTAACCTTGTCTTTGGTTATGCAAGTTTTTATGAAAGCTCTTTATATTCATTTGTATTTGTCTTTAAATGAATTATGTGCACTAGGTTTTTTAACTCCCAATGACCATATGTTCTCTCTGTTGAGGATCCACATGTTTGCTTTTTTTCGTTTTCTTTTCCTCTTATCCAGTCATCTAAATTAATGACACCAGTAGGTGTCGAAACAATCTGTTTGAATGGTATTGTCAATGGAATAGGCACCGGAGAATGACATCGGGAGGAAGTGAGGAACTGCTATAACTTTTTCAAGGTCATTTATGCTTCTAGAACTCTATATGTTTGATCTTGTTGTCATTTATAGGTTTGTTTTTGGTGGAACACAAAATTTTATGAGCATCAATGCTTAATTGTTTGATCTTGTTGTCGTTATTTTGATTGACAGCAATATTGAGATTACTGAAGCATTGTTGCGACCTCAGATGGAACTTCAGGAAAGGCTTAATGAACAACTTGAGGTACATGTGTAGAAGAACTCTTAATTTTGGCTTGTGTTGCTGCATTTTTCAAATTTATCTTTGAAACCCATAATCTTTTTTTAATAAAATTCATGAGGTAAATATATTCCCGTTCAATAGAAATTTAGCTTGTTTCCTTTCTTACCAAAAAAATACATGTACTCTAGTGCTTTTTTTTTCTCGGTTTTGTTTGCGTCAGGGAAGGGCTGGATCCAGAATTACGTGAATCAAACTTGATCCTAGCTTTGAGACCCAAACTCCACTTAGAAATAAGTTTGATCCTATAATATGGTTAACTATTGATACTAGTTCTAGATATGGATGGAGCCACATTCAGAGGAGTAGAGGCTCAAATTCCTACTAGATTTCTTGTAAAATAGTTTCCAGATATTTGTCAAACTATTTTTTGAACTTGTAGATATATATATATTTGGAGCATTAGATCCTAATTATGGTTTAGGTCATTTGATAAAGTATTTGCTTGTAGCTAACCCTAATTATGGTCTAGGTCAAACTATTAATTTTCTATAAGAAATGAGTTTTTGAAATATTTTTGGAGAACCCTAGGTAAAACCATTACATTCTTGAAAGTTTAAACTGTTTGGATAGGAGTTCTTTATATTCAATTTTCCTTGGGAGTTCTCTTCACCTTTCATATCATAGAGTGTAATTTTTTCAGGTCAATTCTCAGCATCTACAAGAGAAGCAGCAACATTGGCAGCAACAACATCATCGACAACAATGGGAGCAGGAACGGAAGCGGGAATTAGAAGAGTTTATTTGTATTTTTTGCAATCAATATATATATTTATTTATAAGTAGGAGCGGAAGCGGAAATTAGAAAACGTATTTGTATTTGTATTTGTATTATACTTGCAATCAGTATATATTTATTTATAAATTGTATATTTTTTTAGAGTAGAAATACAATCAATAACGTTTAAAAACTGTTGTAAGATAACATTTTAATAACTTTTCTAAACGTTGTAAATTTCATTTATAATACTTTTAAATCGTTGTGGATATACAATATATAAATATTATTTACAACGTTTGGTAAACATGACTGAATAATATATATACAACATTTTTCATTAGTTGTATACTCTTTTTACAATATTTTTGTACTGTTGTACAAAATTTAGGCACAACATTTATTGAATGTGGTAGATATTGTTTTTACAATAGGTACAAAACGTTATTGAAACTATATTTACAATACTTGTATACATTGTAAAAAGAATTTTTATAATACATGAAAATCGTTGCAGAAGGATTTTTGTCAGATTTTATAAATTTTAACAATGTTTGTAATTTATCGTAGGAAGAACTTTTACAACATCTTCGCAACGTTCAAAGTAACATTGTGGAAAATACCTTCCCTTTTTACAACCCCTGATATAACAACCTTATACTAAACGTTGTAAAAGCCTTTCTACAACGTTTTTCCAAAGTTGTAAAATAGGTTTTTTCTTGTAGTGATGAATGTAAAGTACATGAAATATGTACAAGAATGTAAACCATGAACCTGAAGTATAAGACATGACATATGCACAATATTTGAAACACAACTAGCCTATGTGACCGGCTGGGGTGAGTACAAGAATATGTACAGGAGTACATGAATATCGGTACGGCTTAGGATCTGCGTGCACGATGCAAGGCCTAAGCTATCTACATAAATATTAGAACCGGGGTTTGGTCACATAGCTAGTGTATTTCCCCTCCCTGACACAAGTAAGTACAAGAACATGAAAGTACAAGAGTACAAGATATCGTGTCATGACGTGTCACAAGAAAAGTATAGGATATGAATGTAAATGAACATGAACCATAGAATGTACTTGCCTTGCTCAGGATGATCGTGAAAATGCAGTAGATCCGTATGTCCACATGATTAATGATATAAGTGGGTTACTTTCTAAACAATATCATATTGCCATCTGTTCTCTAAACTTAAACTATAATAGAATATATTAGCTATAACCAACCCCACTAGTTATAGGACAATAAGTAGTCATTAGTTTAATATATCAGGTACTTATACATAGATAAGGTAATCATAATTAGGTTACCTATAGATGTTCTTTTCTTGGAGAAGGGAGTTAAAATTATTTAGTTTACTGAAACCACTAAATTATATAATTCTAATATGTATAATGCTTGGCTTATACTTAGAAGATCTAATAAAATCAACCAATCAAAATCCCCATCCTGAATGCAAAGCCAGGACTGAACACTCCTACTCTTTCCATATCAATATACAAAATTAATATTACTCAATGAATATAGGTTGAACTCAACTTCGAGGCTCCAGTTAACTTCTTACAAAATCTAAAGACATTGCTAGGCCACATACTTAAGGCTAGCTTCATGTCTATGTACCCAAACCCAACTCATGAACTTCATACACAGATGATCAATATACAACTAAGCCTTCATTAAAATAAAGCAGCTCAAAACCTAAAAATGAAACCCAGAAGTTCAGAACACCAACCTGCAACCAATTCGACATTAACTCAACACTATCCACTGAATTGGTTTACACATATATAACTCAAAAATGGCCTCAATACCACACATACTTTTCACACCAGGACATAATTTCTATTGGAATAGTAACACCTCTGAACTTATGAAATCATGGACCAAACTTACCAATAATTAACCAAAACTTTTAGCACTAGCAGACCCATTTGAAAGGAAACTTAAGATGCAATTAACTTACAGACTCGTAAACCACAAAGTCCCCTTAAATAGATACATGCTGCTAGATGAATCAAATTCAAATTCATACGTGCCACAATCACTCCTCCCTTGTCCCTGCATTCGGTATTCAATAAAGGATACGACTTGTAGGACGCAGCACACAGTTGGATACGATCATCACCTTGATCAAATGTGGACAGAAGAGACACACGACCAGGTTCAGACACAACCCAGAGATACGAACACTGCCGACTCCATCCCAAACATGCACACACTCCCAACCGAATACGAGCCAAGAAATATGAGTACTGGACACGAATAACACAACTTAAATTCGAAATCGTAGCAATTCCTTCAATCACAATAATAGAGGAAAGGATTTACCTGGAAGAATTTACTCAGAATGAGGACACGGCTCACGAAGTCAGACACGATCCTTCGGTATCCCAAAATGCTAACTCTAGAACTTAAACCAATTTGCAAAATGACCAGATTCGACTATGCACTCTTCCGAGCTATTCTGATCCGCCAAAAATTTAGGGATGAAGATGAAGACTTCCGGTCGATCGAACAGTTGACAGAGGTAGAAATTCTTGATCGGTCTGGAACTGGGACAAGATGTTCTATAAGAATTTGCTCATTCAAATGAGGGATTGATCGGTAAGAATTGACTAACAGTGCTTCTAAATCAAGAATCGACGCATACTCACCGGAGTCTCGTGGAGCTCGACGCAGATCTGCTCATCAAAAAATGAAGAAGATCGTCGGAGAAGAATCATTGACACTACCAAAATACAGTAAATTAGCGACGGCACATTAGCAACGAAAAATTTCCGTCGGCGTTAGCGACGGATTTACGACAAATAATCGACGGAGTACCGACGACAAGCCGATACAATTTTTATTTTATTTTAAGGGGGAGAAAAGGTCGCTCATCCGTCGCTAGGGGGTCGGAGATATAGCGACGGATAAGTAGCCGTCGCCATGCAGTCGATTATTTGGCAGAAATTGTTGAGAGAAATGACAGGACAATTCTTCGACTACGTAGCGACTAATATTACGTCGGCAAGTAGCAAAAATAGCGAAGGCCTAGCCACGGATAAAAACCGTCGCTGGTCCGTCGCTAAATAAAGGACCCAGACTTAAATTGAAATAACGGGAAGAACTTTTCATTCCCCCCAAATTTCATTCTCTCTCCTCTCTCTCTCTCCCGCGGCGATCGACAACCTCACTCTCCTCTCTCTCTCTCCCGCGGGTGATCGACGACCTCTCCTCTCTCTCTCTCCCAAAGGTAATCTCTCTCTCTCTCTCTCGGTGGTCGTGGGTGTCGTGGGCTGCCGGGGGCGTCGTGGGCTGCGGAGGCGGCGGAGACTGCGGGGGTGGCGTGCGCGTGGCAGCACGGGGCTGCAGCGGGCGCACGTGCGGCGGGCGGCGGAAGGCAGCGCGCTCCGGGGCAGCAGGGGGCGGCGGTGGTAACGTGCACGGGACTGGGGGTGGCGGGGGGTGGCAGGGGTGCTGGCGCGTGCGAGGCTGCGGGTGGCGGCGGTGGGCAGCGTGCTCTGGGGCAGCAGGGGGGCGACGGGGGGCAGTACGCTCCGGGGCAGCGGGGGTGGCACGCGCAGGGCACCGCGGGGTACAAATACAATCAGTAGTATCGGAGATATGACAAACCCTAGTTCAAGAAATAGGATATCAATGATGTCGGTAGTATTGGCAGTTTCGGATCTGTAATCCAATACCTTATTATGCTTTTACAACCTTATTATGTTTTCAACCTAGGTTCACAATATCGGTAATCCAATACCTTACCCTAATAAGGTAACCCAATACCTTACCCTAGTAAGGTAAACCCAATACCATAGCCTACAGTAGTCCCTGGAGGGGGGGTGCGGGCGGTTAGGGGGTGAGTGGGGGTGGCTGGGGGGTAGGGCAGGGGTGGCGAGGACGGCTGTGAGAGGGTTCGGGTTAGGGTTCGGGTTAGGGACATATAGTCCCTGCAGCCATTCTTTAGATACTATGGTACGACATGGTGATCGGAACATATAGTCCCTGCAGCCATTCGACTGGCGAGACAGAAACTATATTACAACATGGTGATCAAGACTTATATAGTTCCTGCAGCCATTCGACTAGCGAGGCAGAAAATTTGTAGCCATAGATAAAGTTGACTGTCCTCCGACCCTCATCGCTCGGCAATGATGATATGACAACCTATTACTATATCTTATTTAGTAGTAGATGATGTCTTAGTATTACATTATGTGAGTTCATCTTGATTCTGTTACATTCTTCAGATACTAGATACGATAAGAACATATACTATACCATATGTACAGAACATAGATGATTCACACTAATGTATGCTAGAATGAATTTTGGGTTGTGTTCTGAGCCATCCGTTCTCACACTTAAAACACGTAGGAATTAGTAATATGAGAGCGCCGGAGAAAGTGAGAGCGTCGGAGGAGAGGAGGAGAGAGAGTGAGAGAGTAAAATGGTATGACATGGTGAATTAGTACTGTATTTTGGCTCCAGCTCCAGCTCTATTTCTATTAATCTACGGTACGACATGGTGATCAGGACATAGTTCCTGCAGCCATTCGACTGACGAGGCAGAAACTATATAGCCGTAGATAAAGTTGACTGTCGTTCGACCCGCATCCCTCGGCAATGATGATACGACAACCTATCACTATATCTTATATAGTAGTAGATGATGTTTTAGTATTACATTATGTGAGTTCATCTTGATTCTGTTATATCCTACAGATACTAGATACGATAAGAACATATACTACACCATATGTACAGAATATAGATGATTCATACTAATGTATGCTAGAATGAATTTTGGGTTGTGTTCTGAGCCATCCATTCTCACATTTGGAGATAAATCAAATTTTTGCTATTTTATCTGACGCACAAATACCGCTCGAGTGAGCCAAAGGCATGCAGCCACTTCCCTCCCTCCACCGTCGTACCTAGTGGAGGAGTATATTCGTCGGTCGCAGCAGGGATTACCACCACCGGGCAATCGAACTCCTCCTCCTCCTTAAAGTATTATAATTAAGAAAATTTGGAATTTAGGTTACTCTTCAGGATAATTGATGTCTATTTTATATTAATTTGGTTTGGTCTATATGATTCTTGGATAATTGGTGTGCATTAAATTCGTATATGCATATTTGGTCTATATGATTCTTGGATAATTGGTGTGCATCATATATTTGGTCTATGTGATTGTTGGATAATTGGTGTGCATTATATATTGGTTTGGTTTATGCATATTTTTGTGAACAAAGAAAGTGCTGCAATTTTTTTCAAAAAAATCTCAGTTAGCGACGGACTAGTGACCGGTTAGCGACGAATATTTCCAGCTCCATTTGCATTAATCTACGGTACGATATGGTGATCAAGATATAGTCCCTGCAGCCATTCGACTGACGAGGCAGAAACTATGTAGTCGTAGATAAAGTTGACTGTCCTCCGACCCTCATCCCTCGGCAATGATGATACGACAACCTATCACTATATCTTATATAGTAAGATGATGTTTTAGTATTACATTATGTGAGTTCATCTTGATTCTGTTATATCCTTCAGATACTAGATACGATAAGAACATATACTACACCATATGTACAGAACATAGATGATTCACACTAATGTATGCTAGAATAAATTTTGGGTTGTGTTCTGAGCCATCCGTTCCCACACTGGGAGATAAATCAAATTTTTGCTATTTTATCTAACGACAAATACCGCTCGAGTGAGCCAAAGGCATGCAGCCACTTCCCTCCCTCTATTCTCCCTATCCTCCTCTCATGCTATCAACGTCACAACTTTTCCAGCGCTGCTCCCTCTAATGAGGATGAACGCAAAAATCAAAGACCCCCTTCTCTTTCCTCACTCTTCACAGTTCTCACAATAGGAAGGATCAGTGCTTTCTAGTTCTCTTCCATCCATCAATTCCTCCGTTCTAATCAGGCATCTTCCTTCTCCTCTCCTCCACCATGGCTCTGGACCTATCTGCTCTTTCCTACTTCCCTTCTTCTTATTTGACTCTCTCAGCCACATATGATATCCACCTCAAGTATAGATTCGGGGGAGAAGAAGTGGCAGGAAGAGGAGGGGGAAGCAGCACAGCCGGCGGCATGACTCGGAGGAAGTACAAAGGTTTTCTTCAACATCCGTAGGAGAACTATAAGGATATATCTTTTCACAACATGTCACCTTGTCAAAGACCCTTAATATAAATATCATGTTACCGCGATGTCGGAAGACTAACATGTCATAATTTTTTAAGCCGTGTATTTTGACATAATCCTCCCAACTCTTTCCTCCTATGTAGTAATCTTGCATTACTATATAGGAGGAAAGAGTTGGAAGGATTATGTCAAAACACACAGCTTAGAAAATTATGATATGTTAGTTTTCCGACACCGCGGTAACATGGTTGTCACATTAAGGGTCTTTGACAAGGTGACATATTGTGAAAAAATATATTCTTATAGTTCTCCTACGGATGTTGAAGAAAACCTCTGTTCTTCCTCCGGATCATGCCGTCGGCTGTGCTGCTTTCCCCTCCTCTTCCTGTCTACTTCTTCTCCTCCGACTCTACACTTGAGGTGGATATCATATGTGGCTGAGAGAGTCAAATAAGAAGAAGGAAAGTAGGGAGGATCAGAACGGAGGAATTAAATGGATGGTAGAGAACTAGAAAGCATTGATCCTTCCTGTTGTGAGAACTGTGAAGAGTGAGAATGAAGAGGGAGGTCTTTGATTTTTGCGTTCATCATCATTAGAGGGAGAAGTACTGGAAAAGTTGTAACGTTGATAGCATGAGAGAGGGAGAGGGTGAATGGAGGGAGGGAAGTGGCTGCATGCCTTTGGCTCACTCGAGCGGTATTTGTGCGTCATCTGGTGGCGCTCCTCCAGCTCCGAGTCCAGCTCCAGGCGATCAGTAGTTTTGTTTTTGCATTTTTGGACCGTACTATATTTTTGACTTAATACGTATTTGGGGATATTCAGTTTTCGTTGAGGATACTGAGTTTGTACGTATTTGCGGATATTGATTTGGTTTGTTGAGGATATTATATATTGATATTGTTCGTTGCGGGTAGTATTTTTTCTTTATATTTTTTGTATATTATGGAATGTATTGTGCGTGCCGGTGTTGAGTTTTCCACCGAGGGGGTCGGCGAACCCAGGGATTAAATTCTGTATTTTGTATTTTGGATTCTGTATTTTTGGCTCCAGCTCCAGCTCCCTTTGCATTAATCTACGGTACGACATGGTGATCAGCACATAGTCCCTGCAGCCATTCGACTGGCGAGGCAGAAACTATGTAGCCGTAGATAAAGTTGACTGTCCTCCGACCCTCATCCCTCGGCAATGATGATATGATAACCTATCACTATATCTTATATAGTAGTAGATGATGTCTTAGGATTACATTATGTGAGTTCATCTTGATTCTGTTACATTCTTCAGATACTAGATACGATAAGAACATATACTACACCATATGTACAGAACATAGATGATTCACACAAATGTATGCTAGAATAAATTTTGGGTTGTGTTCTGAGCCATCCGTTCTCACACTTAAAACACATAGAAATTAGTAGTGTGAGAGCGCTGGAGAGAGTAAGAGCGCCGGAAGGGGGAGAGGAGAGAGAGTGAGAGAGTAAAATGGTACGACATGGTAAATTAGTACTGTATTTTGGCTCCAGCTCTAGCTCCATTTCCATTAATCTACGGTACGACATGGTGATCAGGACATAGTTCCTGCAGCCATTCGACTGACGAGGCAGAAACTATATAGCCGTAGATAAAGTTGACTGTCGTTCGACCCTCATCCCTCGGCAATGATGATACGACAACCTATCACTATATCTTATATAGTAGTAGATGATGTTTTAGTATTACATTATGTGAGTTCATCTTGATTCTGTTATATCCTTCAGATACTAGATACGATAAGAACATATACTACACCATATGTACAGAACATAGATGATTCACACTAATGTATGCTAGAATGAATTTTGGGTTGTGTTCTGAGCCATCCTTTCTCACACTTGGAGATAAATCAAATTTTTGCTATTTTATCTGACGCACAAATACCGCTCGAGTGAGCCAAAGACATGCAGCCACTTCCCTCCCTCCACCGTCGTACCCAGTGGAGGAGTATATTCGTCGGACGCAGCAGGAATTACCACCACCGGGAAATCGAACTCCTCCTCCTCCTTAAAGTATTGTAATTAAGAAAATTTGGAATATTTGTGGTAATTTTGGAATATTTGTGCTATGATCGGATTATAACGACGGATATTAGGTTACTCTTCAGGATAATTGATGTCTATTGTATATTAATTTGGTTTGGTCTATATAATTCTTGGATAATTGGTGTGCATTAAATTCGTATGTGCATATTTGGTCTATGTGATTCTTGGATAATTGCTGTGCATTATATATTTGGTCTATTTGATTGTTGGATAATTGGTGTGCATTATATATTGGTTTGGTTTATGCATATTTTTGTGAACAGGGAAAGTGCTGTAATTTTTTTTCAAAAAAATCTCAGTTAGCGACGGACTAGTGACCGGTTAGCGACGGATATTTCCATTTTTCAACTACTTTTCGACGGAATTTCTGTCGCTAACTGGAGATTTGAAACTATTTCCAGGTAGCGACAGGTGGTCGACGGAATATCCGTCGGCAACGTTCTGGTGGTATATTGTTCGACGGAATAACGACAAAAAATCCGTCGACAAGGTTCTGGAAAAGCTTGACATTTCCAGAACATTGGCGACGGATAATCAGCCACAAATCAGTCGTTGTCTCGATGGTGTCACGACGAAAAATCCGTCGCCAAGGTTCTAGAAATGTCAAGCATTTCTAGAATATGGTCGATGGATAATCTGTTAGTATTCCGTCGCTAATTTGTCCTTTGTTAGCGACGGCGATCGACGGACTAGCGACGGAACGATACCCACTGATACACTGTTACGACGGTTTACCGGCGGACTATCCGTCGCTAGCGTCTATACAGTTAAGTATTTAATACTTGAAATGGACGAAAGCCCGTCGGAAAGTAGTCGCTAATGCATCGTATTGTGAAGACGAAAAGCTGTCGCTATTCCGTCGCTCTTCGACTACTTAGCGACGGATCATTATTAGTGACGAGCTGATTGCCGATAGATTATTTTGACCAAGATCCGTCAGTGATCGGTCGCTAATACTGGTTGCCAACGGATGAGCGACGGATGTGGCCGTCGCTAAATGGACAATGACAGAAAGAAGATGAAACCGTCGTGAGGGTGATCAAGTTCCGTCGCCATATAATCGTCGGTCTCCGGAGTATATCGGTCGATCACTGGCACCGCCTACTCGTCGATCGTCGAGATCTAACACGCCGACGTGGAGGAGATGAGCCATGCTTCGCCGTTGGAGAAGGAGCTCGCCTAGGTGTCGTCGAGATCACAAGACGCCGCTGCGAGCTAGTCGTCGATCGCTGCCGCTGTGGAAGTAGTAATCGCCGCCATAGCCATCGCCATCAAGTCGGAAAGAATTTAGGGTTAAGGTTTGTCGTGGGAAAATTTGGGGAAAGGAACTGAGGAAGAAGAGATGGACTCTTCCAGTAAATGAAATGAGAATGAAATAACATTTTTTCTCCTCTCAAGTTTATATAGGAAGTGGTTGTAAGGAAAGGTATTTTGCAATTTAAGGTCAATCCATTAGTTAATTACACATTTAACCCAAAAGTTGTTAGAGTGGCTAGAAAAGCTTGTTAGGATTCAGGGACCACTCTTAGTTAGTTAGGAAATTTGAAAATACTCTAGATTAGTTATTCCCCATGATAAAATAATTTAAATATAATATTTAAGCATTACACTTACTACACAACTTGAATATCCTTTTTAAAAAATATTAAAATAGTCCAAAATTCATGAAACTGAAAAAGTGGGGTTACAAATCTACCCCCCTTACAAAAATTTCGTCCTCAAAATTTCGAAGAGCACGGTATGATACAGAAACGGCACGAAGTTAAAAATTAGTTAGGCACGAGTGTGAGTAAGCTCAACGGCCAGGTGTAAAAATCATCAAGATTTGAAATAATATTAGGAACATGATTCCTATTCTTGATATCGGTTACAACATCAGGATGAGAAGAGGTCGAAGGAACATATTCTTTAATGATATTAGGAACATGATTCCTATTCTTGAGATGTCCCGTTCCTTGAGTGTACAATAAAGTGCTGAGTTGGTTAGCATAGGTAAAAGGATTCTTGACTTCAGAAGTCTGCTTCTGGCACAAGTTAGCCAATGGTGCAACCTGTTTGCATTTTGCTGAAGTAAGTGTTGACTGGCGCCTGTTGAGATAGGTGCGCAAGTCAGATAGATCTGCTACTTGTGTATCTGTCTGAGATACTAGTAGTTTACCCTGCTTGGATCTTGAGATGGGCAGGGTAGGAAGATCCGTAGTTGCATTTTTAGGATTTGGCAGATTTTTTTTTGTGCAACTTGTTCTCATGTGCTTGCTCTGGTGCAACTGAGTGACAGAAATCTCAGTTTGAACAGAACCCACTTTCTTAGTAGAGATTTGATTGTCTTTATTCAGAGGAGTAGAGTTCCTGCCCAAAAGAGTTTTCATACTGAGTGGCGCATGGGCACCACCATAGATACTTCCTACTGAGTCAAGGACTGGAGAAAATGAGGGAGCAGCCAATAGGCATTTCCCTTTATTTTGTGATTAGAAGGCAATAGGCGCAGGTTGCACAAGTTGAGGAAAGGCCAAAGGACGCTTCCCTTTATTTTGTTTAACACTCTCCCTAGATAGGTTCTTTCCTGAGTTCAGAACTGGAAAAGATGAGGAAGTAGCCAAAAGGCGTTTCCTTTTGTTCAGAGCCGAAGAAGCAGTAGACGTGGGTTGCGCAGGAGTTCTGGTTGATCGAGAAGCATTCTGCACAGGTTGCACAGGAGTTCTGATTGACAGAGAAGTATTTTGCGTAAGTTGCGCAGGAGCCATGGTTGGCCGAGAGACAAATTGTGCAGGTTGCGCAGGAGCCATGGTTGGCCGAGAGACAGATTGCACAAGTTACGCAGGAGCCATGGTTGGCCAAGAGACAGATTGTGCAAGTTGCGTATGAGCCATGGTTGGCCGAGAGACAGATTGCGCAAGTTGTACAGGAGCCATGATTGGCCGAAAAGACTTAGGAGTCCACACAGTGCGCCCTTTGCTCTTAGCAACAACGGTGTTGTGCTTGGTACCCCCAACACTGATCATTGCCTCATAAGCGGTTTGGTCGACTTGAACGATTAAAGTCTTCTGCATCTTGCTGATCGACGTATTATCACATTGAGTTGTCACTTTCTCGTCAGAGGAGAAAGTCGTCCCCAACAGAGTCGCTATTTTGTTTACAAAAACAAAATTTTGATTTCTACAAACTAAGAAAGAGTACAAAAGTACAATTGATTTCTGGAAAAGTAGAACTATAGGAATCTGATCAGAAGACGATCACTTTATCCCTTGGACGATGTGATATCGAAGACACGAGCCTATGGAGGATGCAACAACAATTTAGCAGGAGATTATGATCATTCGTGATGATTTGAGACTGATTTGAAACTCCATTTATAGAGTTCTGGAAATAATTGTTTAGCAGTTATTCTGGGTTACGCGAGCTTTAGGTTGCGCGCCTATTCACTTGCACGAGCGATTATACCAACTACTGTGGACGCGTGGCATCGTTTGAGTGAGATGTGCGTAGTCGTGGGCAGTGTAGTGGGCACGTTCTGTGAAGTTAGCATGCGCCATGTCACCCTGTTCTGGATACTGTTTGATCACCTTGCGCGAGCTTTATCAGGTTGTACGGGGGCACAATGTAGCAACTTGTGTGAACTGTTGTACCAACTGCTGCGGACACGTGGTATCAATTGAGTACGATGCGCATGGTCATGACAATGTAATGGACACGTTCTACGAAGTTACTAGCATGCGCGCCACATCACCCTACTCTGGACGATCACATTGTGCGGGCTTCATCAGGTTGCGTGGGGGCACAATATAGCAACTTGTGCCTAAGCACAACCTCGCGCACCTTGACACGTTGCACAAACTGCTAGCTGTCATGAAATCTGACCAAATCTTCTCGAGTGCCGTGTTCTGCGGGATTTGAACAAATTTTTCTTGATATACGTGTTGTCAGTTGTCAGGCAATGATGATGTCGTTATAGTTTTTCGAGGAGACTGCCACATGGCACTCGCGTAACCTGAGACTGGTGCAACCTGATGTGGCGCAACCTATGTTGGCGCAACTTATTGTGGCGCAACTTATTGATATGATGTATTTTGATGAGATAACTTCTGGATGAGTAGCATAGCTAGATTTTTAGCCTCTACAATAACGTTCAAGAATGTCAGTGGCCAACCTGCGTGGATAATCATACCCGTATCTCCAGCGGAGCTTCTGGGTTACAAGGGAAAGTGTAATAGAAGCCGATACGCCAGGTATTGTTCTTCCCACCCAATGCTTAGTATCGTCATCTCCATGACTAATATGAACCTCTAGTAACTGCCAAGTCTACTAGTATACAATTCTATTGGTAGTTACTCCTATCCGTCGCACGCCTCACGCGTATCGGTGGCCAACCGACTACGCCAGTACGTGTCCTACATGTGACTCACAATAATGATAAAGTAAGGGTTAAGGCCGTGTGAGTTATACCAATATCTCATCATCAATGGGTGGTCACTAGGCTAAGTCAATGCAAGAAAAATAACAAAAACGAGTAGTAAAACGACCGACAGGATCGCTTGCACCCAAGTGTGACATGGACGTACAGTGATATAATACTAAGAACAGATAAGTAATGCTGAATATAAATAACTGAAAATAAGAATAAGAAAATCACAGAGTAAAGTGGCAAGGTATCTTGCCTGGCAGTACGGAAATGGAAATCCAACAATCAAGTACATCGATAGTGAAATCTCAAAATCCACGAACGGCTCCAGATGCTGAAACAAACATCAAAAATATTCTCGGTGTAAAAGATATATCTAGAAAATGTCTGTCCAAAAGTCCAATTCAGGGACAGGGGCAAAATTGTAATTTTGGGTCAAAACGATGTCCACCGTTGGACCCATTTTGCACCAAAATACGTGCCAATATTTATGGTCTCTAAAGTCGTCAAACTACATGTCTACAAGTCCAGTTTGAGGAAAGAAACCCAACGCATGCCCAAAATTGGATTCTAGTGGGCCGTGCACAATTTCTTCCATTGGATCTGGTCGCGAACCCGCCAAATAGGCGTTCCGGTCGACCTTCTCAGATTCGGACCAAACTGTGCGTACGGGACCAAAAAAATGATTCGGTCCTGCTGACGTAAGTTTTGTCTCGAACCGACAACTGTACACGAAGTTATGGCTTAGTTTACAAAGGGTCGATATAGGAGTATCTTGACGGATACACACTGATTTTGTCGCGCAGACGCAACAAAATCGGGTTCCGTCAGTTCCCACATGTCGACAACATCCATATGCGCCTTTCGATGCGTATAGTGTGCGACCACGTCGCCGGTTTGTCGGGCCGTATGCCGTATCGGTAGGTTTTTCATAAAAATCTCAGTTTCTAATACAATTTTTCCTTCAACTTTAACAACAGATAAATTTTTGTACGGCAATCAAAATATAGATCGAACAGGTACGTTGTAATCTCGTTTAGGTTGTTGTTTAAATTGGTTTCTACAAAACCCTAATGTACAGACCATAATTTGGCTTCCAAGTTTATGTTTTGAAACAGTTTTTAACATTACAGAAATTAGGTTTTTCCCCAACATCGTCTCAATTTTTTGAGCGCGTCAGAGGGTCGTTTCAAAATCCATCTGAAGGATCTCGAAGAGGGACATGTTGGCGTCGTATAGAAGTTCGTAGAAGCGAAAACGAATGAACGAGCATGAAGAAATCAGTACACGAAGATGGGTACCTTGGTGCATTTTTGAAACAGTACAACTCTGTTTGGCGAACGGATTTCTTCGTTCCTGAGAAGGTCGACCGGAACGCTGTTTTTGAAACAGTACAACTCTGTTCGGGGGTAGGCGCAAGGGTGTCAACGAGGCTCAGGTGCAGGAATCGAAATTTGGAGTAGAAACGAAAGGAATTTAGAAGAAACAAATTTTTTGGGGTTTTTTCCGAGTATATAGGTTTTGAATCCGAAATTAGATAGAATTTGAGCTAATTAGATTTGAATTTGAGTTAATCTGGTGGAGAATCTATAGACTTAAAAGGAAAAGATTTGGAGTGATTTGGTGATTTAAATTGAGAGATTGGATTTTGAATCCAATCTTCACTTCGGCAGCTCAGGCGGGAGGGGTGTATATATATATATATATATATATATATATATATATTATATATATATATATTATATTTTTTTTTTTTTTTTTTTTTTTTTT